>BSBK01004980.1:0-495000 GCA_027943335.1 Chamaecyparis obtusa
AAATTTTCACTTTGCACCATCGTGAAAGTCAATTATTGGAATCAGAAAGACAAAAAGAGACTGAGGTAAGTTTTTTATTTTTTACATGTCAAATGTTAATAGTGTTTTGGTTTATAATTTGTATGATATAGACTTGTTCTTGATACATAATTTGATATAAGTGTAATAAATTTATATTATAATTTATCATATTGTAAGAGGTTTATATTATAATTTGACTTATTGGTTTACATTTATATTATATTTTTAAAATTGTAATCAATTGATATGTAGAAATCATCATCATGCCAAGGAAACGAACAAAGAATTTAACACCGGAAGAGCATGAAAGAGACAAAGAGAAGAAAAGGGAAAGAATGAGACAACTTCATGAACAAAAAAAAATAGATACTATAGAAGAAGATTTTCCTTTGGATGAGGAACATGAAACATCAATGCAAAGTAAGAGAGAATTGGAATTGGAATAAAAAAGACAACAAATGAGAAACTTGTGTGCAATGAGACAATTGAATTATGAAGATGCTGGGACATCATCTACGAGTTCCCAATTCAAGAGACATCATCATCCAATGTTCGAGGCACACCAATGTATCATGTTGAAGGCACACCATTGTCTACTTCTGAAGGTGGAGGCACACCAATGTTTCATGTTGAAGGCACACCATTGTCTACTTCCGAAGGTGGAGGCACACCAATGTATCATGTTGAAGGCACACCATTGTTTACTTTCGAAGGTGTGGGCACACTCTTCGATCATGTTGAAGGCACATCATTGTCTACTTCCAAAGGTGTGGGCATAGCATCGTCTCATATTGAAGGCACTTAAGATGGTACACAATTCACACATAATGTTTTTGATGCTCCTAGAATTATTAAATATAGAAAACCAAAATATTTGATTGATATTGATACTAACATTTTGCAAGCAATGCCTGACAAGATTCCCGCGCGTACTTGTCAAAGAAATGTTAATCGTATTTGGAGATCATTTTTTTAAGAATTTAAACATGACGGGAAGATGTCAACTATTTGTTGAAATGATGATAAATCTGAAATTTAGGCCCATCATGAAGATTCTTGGGCTAAGAATGACAGACGAGTCAAGTGAAAAATCTATTGTAAAGAATCTAATGACTGCATATGAGAGTGTGGGTTCTACATCACGCACGAAAGATAGTAATGTCACATGACGTGTACTTACATCAATGATAGTAAGCACTCAAATGAAGAAATCTCGACTCATTAGAAAGACAAGCAAAATATTTAAAATAAGTAGAAAGTCTCTAATGAGAGCCCTTGGAAGGCGTCAAAGAGTGGAAGATCCAAATAGCAATGAGTTATGGGCATTTTCTGGTAGACTACCACAAAAAGATAAAGCAATTGTTGAAGCTTTGAAATCCTTGATTGAAGAATTTGGAAGAATAATACACGAGTATCTCCTAATCAAAGAGATGTTGTAAGGAGGATTGGTAGTCGAATTCATGTTCCACATCCAAAACATTTTTTGGATTCAACTCAGACACAATTCTTTGCAAAATTTATGCATACGTATCTTCAAATTAAAATTAGTCAGAGATATTTTGAAATGTGTAAACTTTTTTATGTCAAGATAAATCACACACACACAACATGTTGTTTTAGGGTACATATTGAATTTTCTAACCATTTTGAAGTTTATAGGAATATATGTGTAGCTTTGCACTCTAACAATGTTTTGCAGGATTGTAACATAAATGTCCCACCTAGATCTTCAAGGGAATTAATATCTACCATTTTATGTGAATGAGTGGATGGTCAAAATTTTTATAAGCTCTCATGCTTGAATGGTACATGCATAGATTGCAGAGGTTTGCGACGTTTTCCAATTTGTCAACATATGGAGAGTACGCATGCAATCGGTAATGAAATAGTGAAATTTGGAAAATATAAGACCATGACATACAATCTAAAAGATGGAAAAGAGGCTAAAAGATGTGATTTAGTAATTGAAAAAATTTCAGTGTATCAATTCATGGACATTTTTTGTAAAAAAATTATTTATGAGTATGCAAGGCATACACATGGAGCGCAATGGTTAGATATGCAATTCAAGTTGTGCAAGGACACATTCCCACTTGATACTATTGTTTTTGTTGTGGACTTTGCAGAGAACTACACACTACACCCACAAAATGAGGTGCAAGCAAAGTATTACAGCTCTCAACAGGTTGCTATATTTGTTCATATAGCATTCATGCATGCACCAGATAGTATAGAGGAGAACAAGAAGATATTGAGGAAGTATCATTTTTATATCAGCGATGATCGCTCATATTCTACAGAGTTTGTACATGGTTGCTTTCAACTATTTTATGGTCATTTGGCAAATAGGGGCATAAAATATCATCGACATATCATTTGGTCAGATAATTGTGCATCCCAATTCAAGAATTTGCGGATGTTTTATTGGTTGTGCAGGATGCATAAGATTACTAGAATTCAATATATGTGGAATTTCACAGAGGCCGGTCATGGAAAGGGAGAGCATGATGGCGTAGGTGAATGTATTAAAAGAGCCTTAGCACATGAAGAATTAAAGTACATAGAGAAAGCAACATTGTCAGATGCGGGATGTATTGTCTAGTGGTGTAACACTACAATGGGTCCAGGTAATGAAGGTGAGTCTACAGTTTGTAGATTTTTTTGGTTGATGGATGAAACTAACATTGCACCTTATGAGGATTGTTGTACATTGACAGGATCGAGAGAGCTACACTCTTTTAGAAGTTGTAATTCAAGTTCATGGAGTATCCACACATGACATATGGCATGATTTTGTTCATCATGTGTAGATGAAGATTGGGATGGGTGTGAGTCAAAGGAATGGGTTGACGAATGGTATACACATATTTTGAGTCCACTTGCCTCCTATCATCCCCATGAATCACTACAACCGATAGAAATGGAATCATCCATTGACTTTGATCGCTTATCTGATCTAGTACAACCAGGTCAGTATTTTCCACATACAAATAATCTCAAATTTAGTACTTTAACATAAATATTTAGTAAACTAATGTCCTCATTATGTTTATATCATTACAGGCCATGTTTTTGCTGTTATTGCACCTGAAGACAATGAAGAAAGGACAAATTATTATTTGTGTCATTGTGTAGAGGCAAAAAAGAAATTGGATTGCTCAGTTATCGATGGTGAAGAATTAGAATACCCAGAGGAGCAGTGGTTGTAACTGGTACATGGCTTAGACGGTATGCTATGAGGAACCCTAGGTTGTGGTTGTTTGAGGATTGGGAGACACATAGAAAGATTCTTCATTATTCAAACCTCATCGTTGCATCAAATGTCCACTTAATTAGATATGGGGGAAGACCGCAAAATAAAACTCTTTGGAAGGTTCGTGAGTAAGACCACGAGGCAATACTTGAGACAATCAAGGGTAGGGTAGACCCAATCGGTTCATTGGACTAAATGGAGATACAAAATATCGTAACATGTCAAATTTATATAGCACTGTAAATTGGGTGGATTGTAAATTGCTCATGCATTACCCCGTATGTATAACGGGAAGTTTGTAACATTTAATGACAACCTTTCTCTTCTATTTTTTGGGGCAATACCGGAAGGTTTTCTCTACTCAACTCTTTCCTCTAATGCTCCTATTGAGCTGAGTTGTAAAAATATTTCTCATTATTAATAAAAAAAAATTTATAATAGAAATCTTATAGTTCAGAGATTTTTCATAGCATACATAGCATAATTCACATATTCTTGACATACAGTAAGAACTCAGTTCAGCATTAACTTCCACACATAAACCCAAGCCAAAACCAACTTCTAAACAAGCCTTCCATAAACACCACGTACAAAAAACCTAAAATCTTCCAACAAAACCTAACCCAAAGCAATAGGAAACTTGGTAACAGCCTTACTTCCTTCAGAAGCAGCATGCCTAGCCAGCTCTCCAGGCAGAACAAACTTGACAGCAATCTCAATTTCTCTGGAGGAAAGTGTCACGATCTTGTTATATTTCAGCAAAGAAGCAGCCTTAGGAGTAATCTTATCAAAAATATCAATCATGAAGCTCTCCATGATATCCATGGCAGCACTAGATATTCCCTTGGAGGGATGCACTTGTTTCAACACCTTGTATATTAACCTTTTGTAACTTCCTACACTTCTCTTCCTCTTCTTTTTCTTATTCTCTTCCTTTTGAACATCACTTTCTTTTCTTTTCTCAGATTTGGAGAATCCTTTACTTCATTCTCTCCTTTCATACCATCTTGATGCAGAGCCCTCCACTATCACCTTAAATAGGCCAACTCAACTCGAAGATTCAACAAGTAACTTGGAATCAACTCAAGGAATCAATCATATTCAAAGATCAAATGGAGTTCTCTAAATTTTTAAGTCACTTCCACAACCACACTCATGAGTTCACTATCACTTTTCTTTTTTCCAATCTCTCTAAGCACCAGTACCCTCCTAGGCCACTTAGTGCACCTAGTGCCTCCAACACACCAAAAACCAAACCAGATTTCTTACCTCAATCCCAATGCTATGGATCATCTTAACATGGTACATTAGACATGTTCAAACTCCCCTTTCAATCCTATCCACTCATCTTTCACCATTCTTCCACTATAGCCTTCCAAGCCTACCTAGTAGCCCTGCCAAAACTGAAATCAGCATTTTTCTCCCAAACTTCCCAAACAACCTATCAATTTTTTTACATTTTTGAGTGCCTGTTTCAGAGTTCCTAAGTTGATATCAATCTCATACTTTAACTCTTTGACTAGTGTAGACTTCCTTTTTTAAGTGCTTTTCTCCCAGGCCTAATTAGCCCCTCCTAACAAAGAAACCCTATCACCCACTTACTTCCAGGGTTCCATGACCAAAAAAAGTCTTTTATTATGATCCTAAACCAAGGATTTTCCACTTTTCAAGAATAGACAACAAGTTTTAAACACCCAACTACAAAACCCTCTATTTAAGGCCTTCACACCTATGGCTTCTCCAATCTAACACCTCCACACACTTCCCAATTAAACTAAGGGTTTAAACACCATTAAAAAAACATAATATGACCATCCAAGCCATAAAATATGGCCCTCCAATGGATGAATCTCTCAGACCATGACTGGTCCCAACACTAGTAACCCCTAATCAACACTTTACTCTCCATGTTTGTGGTCTCTCCTCCACAATACCTGCCCATCCCTACATTTAAACTTCTATACAAGGATTATATACATTTTATGACTCCTCCCACCAATCACATCAACCACAAGGGGCGGGGGAGTCAATCCATTCATTAAACTTTCAAAATAAACAAAGTGTTGTTTGCAAAATCCTTGTTCAGGGCAGTCAAGAATAACTTGGATTTACTATCCCAAAATGTCACAAAATGCTTCTAGTGAATCCAAATTTAGTTGTTATAAAGATGAGATGTTAGTGAATGACTTCTTCCTAATACTACTCTTCCACCAGATCTAGATTTCAACCCTTTTGTGGATCTACAGGCTCAATCGCGAGCCCACAGGATTGGCCAAGAGAAAATTGTGATTGTATATCAACTAATTAAAAAATGTTCATTTGAGGAGAAAATATTGCAATGATCAAGAATAAAATTGGCTATGGAAAATCTAGTTATGAATTCTGTTAAGAATGAAACTATTAAGGAATTGCATGGTATAGTTCAGAGATTTTTCACAGCATACATAGCATAATTCATATATTCTTTACATACACTAAGATCCTAGTTTAGCATTAACTTCCACACATAAACCCAAGCCAAAACCAATTTCTAAAAAATCCTTCCATAAACACCACGTACAAAAAACCTAAAATCTTCCAACAAAACCTAACCCAGAGCAGTAGGAAACTTGGTAACAACCTTACTTCCTTCAAAAGCAACATGCCTAGCCAGCTCTCCAGGCAGAACAAACTTGACAGCAATCTCAATTTCTCTGGAGAAAAGTGTCACGATCTTGTTATATTTCAGCAGAGAAGCAGCCTCAGGAGTAATCTTATCAAAAGTATCAATCATGAAGCTCTCCATGATATCCATGGCATCACTGGATATTCCCTTGGAGGGATGCACTTGTTTCAACACCTTGTATTCTCAGATTTCATTACTTTGACTACTGAATCCTTTGTGGGCTTGAACATCACTTTCTTTTATTTTCTCATATTTGGAGAATCCTTTACTTCATTCTCTCCTTTCACATCATCTTCTTTAAGACTCCACACCTTAGGTTTCCTTCAGCAACTCCATATCCACCATATCAAACAAGATCTTGGTTCATGTTTGTTTAAGCTTGCCAATTGGTTGGACCATCAACAAATACTTTATGACTCTAATTAAAGGATTCTACCATCAATTTGAATATTTGACACTTCTAGATGTAAAAACCCCAAATTGGTCCCAAAACACCCTAGAAACTAGGGCTCGCCCAATGTCTTGTCTCCCAGCACCATAGAAACTAAACTAAAGTTGATTCACCATCATTTGACCATCCTATGATGGATTCATGCATAAAATACCCCCTCCAAAGGCTAGAACATCTACTAATGTACCCTTGCACCAATTTGATGACCCTTATGCACCCTTCAAACTCATCAAACTCCTTCAATCACTCTCAACTTGCAAAATCTTCAAGCAAAACCAACTTCAACACATAAACCCAAGCCAAAACCAACTTCTAAACAAGCCTACCATAAACACCATGTACAAAAAACCTAAAATCTTCCAACAAAACCTAACCCAGAGCAGTAGGAAACTTGGTAACAGCCTTACTTCCTTCAGAAGCAACATGCCTAGCCAGCTCTCCAGGCAGAACAAACTTGACAGCAATCTCAATTTCTCTGGAGGAAAGTGTCACAATCTTGTTATATTGCAGCAGAGAAGCAGCCTCAAGAGTAATCTTATCAAAAATATCAATCATGAAGCTCTCCATGATATCCATGGTAGCACTAGATATTCCCTTGGAGGGATGCACTTGTTTCAACACCTTGTATATTAACCTTTTGTAACTTCCTACATGATGCAGAGCGCACAGTGGTAGGGTGAATTAAGCCCAAAATAATAACAGTATTCTGATATCTCCTATCAAATCTCAAGTAACCAAACATAATTCATTGTACAGTCAATCTTGCACGCATAGTCTGTTCTCAAGTTTCTTTCAACATAACAGTTGATGCATGACTCTGGTTCATTGTCACAATACAAACACACACAAATATATTAATTCCATCTCCCTATCTCCAAATGCCAACAACACACACCCACCGCAAACACCCTACTCACGGGTCTGTCTGATTATGAACATCCAAGCATTGTATTTGCCACCATTTATATCTTCAAAGGTTGAGAACAAATATGATGCTACTCCTCCGCTGCAACCATAGTGCTCACTGTTATGAACCGATCCCAAACCAATTTCTTTCACTGTATATCTTTCATAAACAATATAAAAATAACCGATATCAATAACATAACTTCTTCAAATGAAAAGCCGATTCAATACACATTAAACTTTAATAAACTCAATACATAAACCGAGAAACAAATAACTGAATCTTCACCAGCCAACTTCAATCTTCGAAGCTGAATAAGAATCTTAAAACTATTTAACTCCTTCGAAAATCTAACATTGTTTAATCCATTCACCGTTTTAAGAACAGATACACATTATTTCATTGATTCCATAAACTTTAATTTTCCTTCAACAGTCGATTCCATGAATTAATTCATGCTCAACAAGATAAGAAATTAATTCTTGTGTACACCCGATTCAATAAACTGTGGAATGTAATGAAAAACCGATACATAAATTCAGCTATGAACTAACAGCAACAGATATATTTCGAAACTGAGATTGATATAGCATTTGAATATAATAAATTTGAGAACAATAAAATGCAATGAGAAAATAAAGAACCGGAAATTAGATCATTCTTCTCATTATTTGGTTCCTGTTACATTTTCCAATCCCGATTCTCCATTCTCATAATACTCTACCCCTACGCTACCCTCGGGTTCAAATTTTTATGTATAAAATTCTTAAAAAAATACAATCTGATAACCCCATAACCGACTCCATAACTACTAAACTCACTAACCAACTAACTTTCGTAACCAAATTTAACTTCCATGACTCAAATGACCGATGTGATTAAACTCTAGACATTAACCAAATTGTAACGATATCATGGAGTTGACAACGTCAACTTCATGATGATACAAAATATTTATTAAATCAAAATGCTAAGATATACCCAATTCATCCTAACAAATGCTTAAGACTTCACCCGACTGATTATAAAATAAACATTGATAATGTCTACATCATCCCGAATATGTCAAAAGTCTCGAATCTTGTGATGCCCCTGCATCACTACACTTCTCTTCCTCTTCTTTTTCTTATTCTTAGCCATCCTTACCTACTTTTTAACAAAGATTCTCCAAAATTTGTATACAAAGGCATCCTACAGGAAAAAATGAAAAGTTTCCCAAAGAATATACTACAGCTTTTGACCAATTGAGGAAGCAAAAAATAAGTGAATAAGCAATTGGCTACCAGCCACAGAGAAATTACAAGACTTTGAAAAAAATATATTCTTTCTTGATGCTGAACTCATTTGATGTGGCTGTATATGATATGTACGCTGTACTTTACAAAGTGTTTTATGATTATCTAATTTCAACTTAGTATATGATGCAACCAAGTGTCGACACAGTCATTATATATGGTATGTTTTACTATTTTTTTTTTGAGAACTAATGTTTCTAGTGAATCCAAATTTGAATATTTGAGAGTCCACAGATCCAGATTTCAACCTTTTTTTTCTTCCTAATACTACTCTTCCAGATCCAGATCGCGAGCCCACAGGATTGGCCAAGAGAAAATTGTGATTCTATATCAACTGATTATAAAATGTTTAGTTGAGAACAAAATATTGCAACGATCAAGAAGAAAATTGGCTATGGAAAATCTAGTTATGAATTCTGTTAAGAATGAAACTATTAAGGAATTGCATGATATATTACTCAATGGTGCAAGGAATATTCAAGATGAACATGGGATTGCAGCTACATCTATTCAATATACAGAGGAATATATAGAAAATATTCTTAATAGAGATATTAATGTGAGAGAAAAGGACATTTCAGAAGAAAATGGTTATCTTGGTGCCATCCAAGGTATGCCAATTACTTAGGATGAAGAGACAAAGCCCATAGTTAATGGGAAAGAGTGGGAAGAGCTTCTTGGACCCATGATAGAAGTTACAGATAAGGAGGAAGAGCTAGGAATGGGAAAGTGGCAAAGGAAAGAAGTAAGATATGTGTGTGACCCTATGTCAGATGATGATGATGATTACTCACCATGTGCTAGTAGCTCAAGTAGTGACAAAATCTCTTCAGTGCACATGTACACTGACAGCAAAAATTCAGATAGAGAAGTAACAAGTGTTGTGGAATTATCCACAGAGCAATGTGAAATGAAGCCTCAAATTGGTTCATTAGCAGGCAAAGAATTTGGTCATGCACTTCATTCTAGCACCACAAATATTTCTATTAGAAATGCCTATTCGTCAATGGCCTTGCATTTACAGGACTTGGGCATTATCCTTGAAATGTAAGTTCATTGCCACCTTTGGCAAGGCAGTCTCACTCCTCATTTTACAACAAAGGGCAGCCATCTATGGTCCAAGGTTTTAATTCAGCTGACAAGTGGAGAGCTTCTCAAGGTACTGATCTCTTTCGTAGAGAAGTTCCTGCTTCATCTCAAGGTTCTCGTTTAGGTGACCAACTCCTTTGAGGTTCACAAATAGACCCATTAATTTCCCAAATTGGTTCGTTAGCAGGCAAAGAATTTGGTCATGCACTTCATTCTAGCACCACAAATATTTCTATTAGAAATGACTATCCGTCAATGGCCTTGCATTTACAGGACTTGGGCATTATCCTTGAAATGTAAGTTCATTGCCACCTTTGGCAAGGCAGTCTCACTCCTCATTTTACAACAAAGGGTAGCCATCTATGGTCCAAGGTTTTAATTCAGCTGACAAGTGGAGAGCTTCTCAAGGTACTGATCTCTTTCATAGAGAAGTTCCTACTTCATCTCAAGGTTCTCATTTAGGTGACCAACTCCTTCGAGGTCCACAAATAGACCCATTAATTTCAAAAATTGGTTCGTTAGTAGGCAAAGAATTTGATCATGCACTTCATTCTAGCACCACAAATATTTCTATTAGAAATGACTATCCATCAATGGCCTTGCATTTACGGGACTTGGGCATTATCCTTGAAATGTAAGTTTGTTGCCACCTTTGGCAAGGCAGTCTCACTCCTCATTTTACAACAAAGGGCAGCCATATATGGTCCAAGGTTTTAATTCAACTGACAAGTGGAGAGCTTCTCAAGGTACTGCTCTCTTTCATAGAGAAGTTCCTGCTTCATCTCAAGGTTCTCGTTTAGGTGACCAACTCCTTCGAGGTCCACAAATAGACCCATTAATTGGTAAAAGGGTAGATGCAATTTTGGAAAGAGATCCCAATTGAAGAGTAATGGAAATTCCAGTGAGCATGAAGTTATTACAAATACAATGGGTGTATCTCCTCCACTGACAAATATAATTACTTCCAAAGACTTGAGTTTAAATGGAGACTGTCTGTTCCCAAACATGCCCCAGTCGAGCAGATGAACCAGATGTTGCTTGGGTAAAGAAGATAGTGGTTTATTAAAGCATCTACATTATCCCACTTGGTATCAGTTACTACTTTTTGAGCAGCTTGCCAGCTACTTCTGTGTGGGATTTCTGTAATATATAATGTCCTCATGCAAGTATATGCCACGCACAGTCATTCCAACCCCGCCGACGACTCTATGTTGAAGTGTCCCTCAAGGTCCTTTAAGCATGAAATCGGTGATCTTTGTTGGTTCGTATCTCAGAGCTCATGTGAGGTAACATGGATCCATCAATTACTATGAGACAATATTGCTGGGGCCTACAAAAGCCTGTCTCAGTTTTTGGAGATTCAATTTCGTTTAAATTTAGCAAAACACATTCTCGGTCGGTGTCAAAACTCAAAATGTTCCTCAGCTGAAATGGCCAATGTTGCATATCTTTCCAACTGTGAGTCATAGCATTGAACCGTCAGTTCCAACAGCTTCAAATGGTCGGGTAAACGCTAGTGGCAACCTCATTTGGCACCCACAGTCATTTGATCCCCGCCGACGACTCCGTGCTAAAGTGTCCCTCAAAGTCCCTTAAGCATGGAATAGGCGATCTTTGCGGGGTCATATCTCGCAGCTCATGCGAGGTAGAATCAATCTACTAGGTTCTACGGGACCGTGTTTCCAAGGCTGAAAAAAGCCTATCTCAATTTTGAGAGATTTAACTTCGTTTAAAATCGGTAACACATTCTCAGTCGGTGTCAGAACTTAAGGTGTTCCTCAGCTGAAACGGCCAACGTTGCATATCTTTCCAACCGTCGGTCATAGCATCGAACCATCTATTCCAATAGCTCCAAATGGCCTGGTAAACACTAGTGGCAACCTCATTCGGCTGCCATAGTCGTTTGATCCCCGCCGACGACTCCGTGCTGAAGTGTCCCTCAAGGTCCCTTAAGCATGAAATCGGCGATCTTTGCGAGGTCATATCTCAGAGCTTGTGTGAGGTAGAATCGATCTGTCAGGTGCTACAGGACCATATTGTCGGGGCCTACAAAAGCCTATCTCATTTTTCAAAGATTCAACTTATTTTAAATTTGGCAACACATTCTCGGTCGGTGTCAGAACTCAAAGTGTTCCTCAGCTGAAATGATCAACGTTGCATATCTTTCTAACTGTCGGTCATAGCATCAAACCATCAGTTCCAACAGCTCTGGATGGTCGGGTAAGTGTTAGTGGTAACCTCATTCAGCACCCATAGTCGTTCGATCCCCACCGATGACTCTGTGTTGAAGTGTCCCTCGAGGTCCCTTAAGCATGAAATCAACAATCTTTGCAGGGTCATATCTCGGAGCTCGTGTGACGTAAAATCAATCCGTTAGGTGATACAAGACAGTGTTGTTAGGGCCTACAAAAGCCTATCTCATTTTTTAGAGATTCAACTTATTTTAAATTCGGCAACACATTCTCGGTCGATGTCAGAACTCAAAGTGTTCCTCAGCTGAAACGGCCAATGTTGCGTATCTTTCCAACCGTCGATCGTAGCATCAAACCGTCAATTCCAATAGCTCCAGATGGCTGGGTAAACATTAGTGGCAACCTCGTTTGGTACCCACAGTCGTTCAATCCCCACTGACGACTCTGTGCTGAAGTGTCCCTCAAGGTCCCTTAAGCATGAAATCGATGATCTTTGCGGGGTCATATCTCAGAGCTCGTGCGACATAGAATCAATCCATCAGGTGCTATGGGACCGTGTTGCTGGGGCCTACAAAAGCCTATCTCAATTTTTAGAGATTCAACTTATTTTAAATTTGGCAACACATTCTCGGTCGGTGTCAGAACTCAAAGTGTTCCTCAACTGAAATGGTCAACATTGCGTATGTTTCTAACTGTCGGTCGTAGCATCAAACTTTCAGTTCCAATAGCTCTAGATGGCTGGGTAAACGCTAGTGGCAACCTCATTTGGCACCCACAATCGTTCGATCCCCACCGACGACTCTGTGTTGAAGTGTCCCTCAAGGTCCCTTAAGTATGAAATCGATGATCTTTGCGGGGTCATATCTTAGAGCTCGTGCAAAATAGAATTGATCCGTTAGGTGCTACAGGACCGTGTTGCCAGGGCCTACAACATCCTATCTCATTTTTTAGAGATTCAACTTATTTTAAATTCGGCAACACATTCTCGGTCGGTGTCAGAACTTAAAATGTTCCTCAGCTAAAATGGCCAACGTTGTGTATCTTCCCAACCGTCAGTCATAGCATCGAACCGTCAATTCCAACAGCTCCGAATGGTTGGGTAAATGCTAGTGGCAACCTCGTTCACCATGCACAGTCGTTCGAACCCCGCCGATGACTCCGTGCTGAAGTGTCTCTCAAGGTCCCTTAAGCATGAAATCATCGATCTTTGCGTGGTCATATCTCGGAGCTCGTGCAAGGTAGAATCGATCCATTAGGTGCTACAAGACTATGTTATTGGGGCCTACAAAAGCCTATCTCAATTTTTAGAGATTCAACTTATTTTAAATTCAGCAACACATTCTTGGTCGGTGTCAGAACTCAAAGTGTTCCTCAGCTGAAACGGCCAATGTTGCGTATCTTTCAAACTGTCGATCGTAGCATTGAACCGTCAGTTCCAATACCTCTAGATGGCCAAGTAAATGCTAGTGGCAACCTCGTTCACCACGCACAGTCGTTCGAACCCCGCCGACGACTTTGTGCTTAAGTGTCCCTCAAGATCCCTTAAGCATGAAATCAGCGATCTTTGCGGGGTCATATCTCGGAGCTTGTGTGACATAGAATTGATCCATCAGGTGCTACATGACCGTGTTGCCGGGGCCTATAAAAGCCTATCTCATTTTTTAGAGATTCAACTTCTTTTAAATTTGGCAACACATTCTCGGTCGGTGTCAGAACTCAAAGTGTTCCTCAGCTAAAACGGTCAACATTGTGTATCTTTCTAACTGTCGGTCGTAGCATCGAACCATCAATTCCAATAGCTCTAGATGGCCAGGTAAATGCTAGTGGAAACCTCGTTTGGCACCCATAGTCATTCGATCCCCGCCAACGACTCCATGCTGAAGTGTTCCTCAAGGTCCCTTAAGCATGAAATCAGTGATCTTTGCGGGGTCATATCTCGGAGCTCATGCGGTATAGAATCAATCCATTAGGTGCTATGGGACCGTGTTGCCAGGGCCTACAAAAGCCTGTCTCAGTTTCTAGAGATTCAACTTAGTTTAAATTTGGCAACACATTCTCGATCGGTGTTAGAACTCAAAGTGTTCCTCAGCTGAAATGGCCAACGTTGTGTATCTTTCCAACCGTCGGTCGTAGCATCAAACGATTAGTTCCAATAGCTCTGAATGGCTGGGTAAACGCTATTGGTAGCCTCATTCACCACGCACAGTCGTTCAAACCCCGTCGAGGACTCCGTGCTGAAGTGTCCCTCAAGGTCCCTTAAGCATGAAATCATCAATCTTTGTGGGGTCATATCTCAGAGCTCATGTGAGGTAGAATCAATCCGTTAGGTGCTACGAGACCATGTTTCTAGGGCCTACAAAAGCCTATCTCAATTTTTAGAGATTCAACTTATTTTAAATTCGGCAACACATTCTCGGTCGGTATCAAAACTCAAAGTGTTCTTCAGCTGAAACGACCAACGTTGCGTATCTTTCAAACCGTCAGTTGTAGCATCAAACCGTTAGTTCCAATAGCTCCAAATGGTTAGGTAAATGCTAGTGGAAATCTCATTCACCATGCACAGTCATTCGAACCCCGCCGATGACTCCGTGCTGAAGTGTTCCTCAAGGTCCCTTAAGCATGAAATCGGTGATCTTTGCGAGGTCATATCTCGAAGCTCGTGTGACATAGAATCAATCCATTAGGTGCTACAAGACCATGTTGTCAGGGCCTACAAAAGCCTATCTCAGTTTTCAGAGATTCAATTTATTTTAAATTTGGCAACACATTCTTGGTCGGTGTCAGAACTCATAGTGTTCCTCAGTTGAAACGGCCAACATTGCATATCTTTCGAACCATTGGTTGTAGCATCGAACCATCTATTCCAATAGCTTTGAATGGCTAGGTAAATGCTAGTGGCAACCTTGTTCACCACGCATAGTCGTTCTAACCCCACCGACGACTCCGTGCTGAAGTGTCCCTCAAGGTCTCTTAAGCATGAAATCAGTGATCTTTGTGGGGTCATATCTCAGAGCTCGTGTGAGGTAGAATCTATCCATCAGGTGCTATGAGACTGTGTTGTCAGGGCCTACAAAAGCCTGTCTCAGTTTTTAGAGATTCAACTTCTTTTAAATTCGGCAACACATTCTCGGTCAGTGTCAGAACTCAAAGTGTTCCTCAGCTGAAATGGCCAACGTTGTATATCTTTCAAACCATCGGTCATAGCATCAAACCGTTTGTTCCAACAACTTTAAATGGTCAGATAAATGCTACTGACTGTTAGCTTGTGGTGACTAATCAGGAAAGTACTGTACACTTTTCCTCCCGACCTCACCGGGGTTTTTTTGAGGCCGACTACTTTTCGGTTATTTGGGCCGACTACTTATAACTCATTCTAACCCTAAAGCGGGAAAATATTGTATAATATGGCTTAGGGTTAGGGATTTTCATGATGTATGATTTTAGTACTTGCGGCAGAATTGGGCTGTAAGGGATTACGGATTGTAATCAGGTTGTAATCACTAGATAATAATAATATTGGACTTGTTGTTGGTGGACGTAGCCCAGGGATTGGGTGAACCACGTTAAATCTGTGTGTCTTGTGTTCTATTCTGTGTGGTTTATTATTTTCTGATATTAGTTATATTTGCACATAATTGTTATTTTTGCCTTGTTAATCCTAACACTGACAACCTTTTTTGGCACACACAATCATTCGAACGACACCGATGACTCCGGGGTGAGCAGTAGGATGAGTGTAAATATGTATTCTAGTGTTTGTCATTAACAATTAGTTAGTTAGGGGACAATTAGAAGTTAGTTTGTAAAAGCATAAGGTTGCACATCCACATCTGTCGTAGTAATCTTATTAATAAAAGAACTCTTGCCAACATTAGGGTACCCCAAGAATCCTTATATTATGTAATGTCCCCGATTTAGCAAGTACCTGTGCTTGCTATTGTCAGTTCATTAATGCGATTCCTATGAGCTGATGGAATGTTTAGGGGATCTCTGTGTGCACTTAATATTTATCGTAAGTTAGTTAGTGGCTCCTATTTTAGGCAAGGCAGTTGGATTTCGGTTTGATCTTCATTCTTCTTCAGTTGGGCTCATAATGTGCATCCGTCTTCATATCTTATACAATTAAGCTTGGCTTAATTTATTATCATGTTACTTTATGTTCTAATTAAAAAGTGTGTGCTTGATGCTTCAAGGCACTTAAGTGAGAAGTTTGTATTTGAAGCTGGAGTTTGGTGTGATGAAGAAGATTGATGTTTTTGCTTAAAAAGCCTTCAACTTGCGAAAATGGATTTCATTGATTATGTTATATTTTGATGAAATGGAGAATTCTGTAATGGTTCAAAATTCTAAGGAGACTAGGGTTTAATTTCCAAGAAGAACGTTCATTCTTCCAGACACTGTGTTGTGAGATGGAGTCTTGTGCCATCGAATAATACTGAGAATGCCATTGAGTTTCAAAAGTGGTGGGCGGCTAGCAAATCTGGTGCATTTCTGGTAGTGCTATGAATTAACGGTAGGAGGTTTGTTGTTCGAATGTTTTAATACAGAGACTGCGGCGACCAGACTTAATTATCATAATCGCAAGGTCTTTCAATTCTCTGCCAGGCGTAAGTCTTCTACAAACAGTTCTTCCCAACAGGCATGGGTTTGATAACATTATCGGGTGTGTGAGTTGATGCTTTGCTATTATATTCCAGCAGCCGCAAATTCAATAATAGAATTTGTGTGAGCAATTTCAACTGGAGATTATACTTTCAATCATAGTAGATGAAATAACAGGTGCATGAATGTTATTTTAATTTGAGGAGATTATGAAATATTAAAAATTATAATAATGAACATGGAGTTTCAATTTATCGAATGTCTTAAAATTTAAATGAAGAATTTTCAACCAAGCTATAAATAAATTGTTGAAGCATTAGTATCCGGATTTGTCAGAATTTCTTTAAAAAATTATCATTGCAAGAACAAGAGCCACTTAGGCTTCTTACATATTATATTTATACATTTATGCACTCATTTCATTACTTTTTTTATTATTACAGTTAAGGAATTGACTGTTATTGAGGATAGTGATTGGCGTTTCTAGCACAGTCAGCAAGTTAAACATACAAGCATAACTATAAGGCATGGGAAATTTACAAAGCAAAGACATGAACATAAACATAATTTAGTATACATCAATACACCAAACACATGAATTGCATACCTAAAACATAAAAAGTATATATTCGTAGGGCATGAAGTCAAATATATATATCCAATAATGTCATACATTGAATATATTCAATACAGTAAAAGTGGCTTCCTCAAAGCCAAATGGATGTAAAACGTATCACTGATACAATATACAAAAAATATGTCCACTAATGCCATATAGGCATACAATCCATATCCCTAATCTAGTCCTTTCCCGCTAGGGGAAGAAAACAAATCCCGAGCTGTCTTCAATCGTCGCGTCGATGGAGATACATTGGATGCCATAGTCTTCCGAGTGCGCTCACTCATCCTCTTGTCTAGACTCTTATGTAGCTTGACCTGATAAAAAAAAAATTAGATAGAGATAACTAATATACATCAAAATTGGATTATACAATGACATAAAATTGAATATTGGCTTACCACTAGCAAATAGTCACTATGTTCATCCACCGAAGGCGCATGCTGGTGATCTAGAGTCATAAGTCCCTACAACAATGATCAAAATAATAATTAAAATACATACATGGATATCATTATAAAATTCAATACAAACTATTAAAATAAAAATTAAAGTTAAGTGATCTCTTTCATACCTCAGTCAGTGCTTCAGAACTAGCTACTGTTGCAGCTACTCCATGATCCAAAGTATCACGGATAGAAGGAGGAGTCTCTGATGTCAAAAGCTAAAAATGAAACAAAAAAAGTAAATTATGCAGTTATCAAGATTACATATATTTTTTACAACCCTACTAATGAGTAAATGATACCTTCATGAAGGTTCCACCACATCCTCCGGTGTGCGGTGTCGAAGTCGAAGCTTCGACATTCAACTAGTGCACATGTACATGGAAAATTATAAGATAACCATTCATATAAGAACGTACTACTGACATGTTAATTATAATGCATTATTACATGTATACCTATGGACTCAATGGTGACCTCACAAACCTAGGTGAAAGAATGTAATCATCGCACCTCTGGATTTTGATCATAATTTGTCTAGTAATTTAGTCATTCATTCATTAATTAAATATGATCAAGTAAATCCAATTAATATGCAAATAAAGATACCTCAAGGAAAGTTGCACGATGCCCTTCCCTATCTATTGTGAACGTCGATGGTCCACTAGTGCACATCTAATGCACATGCACAATAAGTTAGGATACAATTATTCATATAATTACATAATAATCAAATATGTTAATTAAATATTTTATTCAATACATACTTGTGCAATTGACGACGATGTGTAAAAGGGGACATTAGGATCGTTGCCACTTCCACTGCCACCACCACTGCCACTAACACTCTTGCCCTGAATTTTCATCATAAACAATAGATACTAAATTAAATAGTTATTCTTTTATAAATTAAATATGATCAAAGCAATTTAATGAACTTGGAAATATTTACCTGTGTGTCAATGCCAAATGTCGTATTTAGAAAGTTATTAGTCATCAATCCAGAATCCTCTTGCTCTCTCGCTAGTACCAAATGTGCACAAGCATCCACATGACCAACAAATATTCCCCCTTGAGGATTGACCATGGTCACCCTCAACTAAAGGAGTGGCACACTGAATGAGAGTCTGTGTCAGAGCACTAATTGTGCCTAGTGTGTCGGCCTCTACATGTTCCTTCACAATAGAAGGAATATTAACATGATCCAATGGTGGCTTGCCACTAATAACCCTAGGTGCATTAGGGTCATGATGTGCCCTTGCTCAATCAAATGATGAACCCCCTCCTCTACCCTGAGAATCCAGCATGTCAAAATAATTTGGCACCTCCTTGAGTACAAACTCGCAATAGAGTTTCCTCAAGAAATATATAGGAACCTCATGATTGTTACAAGGAGGCGAATCAAAGACCATCCACCATCTCTCCCAAAAATTGTTTTTAATGTCTTCATTTATGCACCAATGAACTGGGAACCTCCTTGTTGTAGTTCTAAGAGTATTTGCATCCCCTGGTTTTTTAAATAGCTGGCAAATGTCATCTTTTGTGATTTTTTTCTTTTTTATGTCTGCATAAGATAATTTATTTGCATAATATTGTTTTTGTTCTTCTCTTTTATCCCACCATAAATTAATTTGCCCACTAACCAAGCTTACCTGGGTCAAGATCGCTTCCAATAATTTTGCAAGTCTTTCCCTTCTAGGATTTGTACCACTAGAATCTTTTAACCTCGTAATTAAAGATTCTTATTCTTTTTTCCCTCTTTCAATTTGGTTCATCAAATTTTCTGGTGTTCCAGGAGGAGGTTTCTCGATTGGTGGAGGCAATTGAGGTTCATTTTCTTCATTTGGTTCTTCATGAGGAGACAGAGGGTTTGGTGGAGGGAGATTATTTCTTCCTAACAATTAAAAAAACTACATTTTAAAATATTGATTACACAACAAATTTGAACAAAACAAATTTAAACAAAAACAAATTGCAACAAAACTAAAATTTTAAAACAAATAAGAGGCATGATAAGTTGTAAAAACACTTACCTCTTCTCCCGGATTGAACTTGACGACGTCGTGGAGCCCTTTGATCGATGGATGAACAAAAATAATCGACTCACAAGCAACTATAATAGGGCGTGCGCACTTTCAAATCTTCTCTAAGCTGAAAACGCGGGTTTGAGAAAGAAAAATGAGCTCAAACCCGCGTGTAGCAAAAATATATAACTTTTTACAAAGGGCGTACGCCCTTTGGCTTGGGCAACCCAAGCCATAGGGCGCACGCCCTTTAGTGTGTGCGTACTATGTGCGATGGGGGGCCAAAAAGAAAAGTGGCAACTTTTTGGTCCCCCATCTTTGTGCACTTACCCGTAAATTAATTAGTAAATACTTTATTACTCTAGAAAGAGGTAATAAGTGACATAGTAATTAAATCAAATATGATTTAATTAATTAGTAAACAGTTTATTACTCTAGCAATGCCAATATTAGCAGAGTAGGGTGTGATAGTGTTGGAAATGTCCAGTTGATTTTTTCTATTTATAAGATTTTTCATAAAAATAATTACGTGGAGGCTCTTGCAATTTTGTATGTTTTGGTGAAATGTTGTATTCTTGGCTAGAAAAAGATTATTCTTTAATATAATATTTCTCATGTGGTGGTGACTTTATTGAATGAGAAACAACTAGATGATGTTAGTTGGTACTTAGCTTTGGTTGTTTCGAATCTATTACTTTTATTCACATTCCTAGGGAGTGGAATGGAGTAGAAGATTGTTTGGCCAAATGGGCTTCTGATCAAATGTGGGGTTGGATTATTGTGGATAGGGGACAATTATCTTCAAAATTGTCTAATTTGTTGGATCAATTAGTGGATAAATCAGAAGGTTGTGTATAATTGCTCTTTTCCCTGTTGGGAGTTGGTCCTTCCTATTTTGTACTTCTCTTTATTTGTAATAAATTTTTATCCCTCTTTTAAATTTTTACCCCTCTTTTAGTTTAATCTAAATAATAAACTTAAGATTTCAAATAACTTTGAACTTAAGTAAACAAAATTAATAAAGATAAGTGGAAATACTTAGTCATTTTATCATGTGCCATACAATTTATTTTCAATTTTGTTATTAGATTTATGACTATCATGTTTCAATAAAATGGAAATCAATCTATCATATGTGATGGTTCAATCCTACATCCATGGGTTTTTTCCCATAGTTGTGACTTATCCTATTCATTTGGCTTTGGTCTTATTTTGGTGGCACTTCATTTGTTTTGTGGTCTTGATCTTTACACTTTAGATATTAAAAATCTTATTTATTTTTTATGTTAAACAAATGGTGGTGCTTCAAAGTATCATCGGCACATGTTATTTTGAAGGAAAAAATTATCGAGCCCCTCACTTTCTGTCTTAGCCATTTGAAATAAGTTGAAAGACTTGCCTAGTAGAAATGAAAATACCAAGATGTTATCTTTGATTGTTGTAATCATAGGCGCTTTGTTGATAGATATTGGCATAACACAATTTGATTACCGAGTAATAAATGATTTAAAATTAATTAAAGCTTTATCCTTTTGTTGAATAGCGTATCATACAAATTTGAATATAACTTGTATAGTTCATCACACAACAATTGCTTGGGCAAGTTTTTAGGCCCAATAATAATGTGTTTGAAAAAATGGATTGATATATCACTTATAATTATAACTAGAACTACACACAACAAATTCAAGATTGACTCTTAAATCAATTAACATTTAACATTATATAAAATTCATAAATACATATCGTATATAAGTTTGAATGTCCTTTCAATAATCATTAAAAATAAAATATAAACAATAAATATGGATGAAAATCCATTTTTCCAAATCCTCAATTGTGAACTATCAAAGTATAATCATGGACACAATAATTGATAAAATAAAATAGCTTATTGTATTTAATATCAATACTAAACTTTAAAAAACTAGAATAATCTTAAAATATTCCTTTAAGAAAATATTAAACTAGTAGAGATGTCTAAAATACATTTATTTTGAGCTAAATTCTGTAATGATTCTTAAGTAAAATGAATTGGAATCCAATGACATACATTGAAATTTCATTAAATATTTCTTATAACTTTAGGTAAAATGAACTGGAATCCAATGACATGCATTGAAATCTCATTCAATATTTCTATTCTCTTAATTTCTGGCAGAATTATCAAATTAAAAATACCATTGTATTCTATAAAATAAACTAGAGGAAACAAAATGCATATCGCATGCTAATCTTGCCTGCATTGTGGTTATTATTATATTTTGTTTTGGCATGGTCTCTGCTTCTCTGAAACTCGTCATTCAATGAGAAATTCTTGAAGCGTGCAATCACAGTAGTTGATAAATAGGGATAATTTCTTATGAAATGTTGATTTGAAATTTTAAAAATCTGTCAAATGTGGGGCTTTCAATCTGTATTTAACCACTCATATTCTTCATGTCCCCTACAAATCAAATAATACTCTGCTTTTAATTATAGAAAAGAAAATGTTTATTCAATGTTTGAATAAGCAGAGACAAGGAAATATCAAAGGCAATCTTTTTATAATAAACTAAAATATACTCTGCAGAACGTTTACAAATATTGTTGTGCAATTATTTCATACTTAGACGACTTTGCAGAAAAGAAAATAATTCATACACAGGTAGACTCTGCAGCAAAAGAAAGTTGTTGGTATGAATTAAACTATGGATTGCCATAAAAAAAACGTGTCTAAACCAATAACCAGTGAAGTTGAGATGAAAAATGTTTTTTTAGGGGACAGTTTTTCATAGGAAAGCAATTAATTCTCTGAGAGTAATCAAATCTGGAGTGCTCAAAATGTTAGTGTGTAGCTATTGAGAACATTAATAAAAAATATTTTGCTGGCAGAACAGTCAGCCATCTTCGGGAAGAAACCCTAAATTTTTAAATAGCCAAATCTCATGCATGTCTAATCAAGAGTAGGCTACTGTCATAAGACAGAAAACTTTATAGCTATAGGCAACTTTTGCTCAATAGACCTATAAAAAGTCATAAAGTTTTTAAATGTTGTAGGTTAATATTTCTTTTTATAAATTTTTTTTGAGTAAATTTTTTTATAATATTAGAAAAAGGGGTGGTAGAGGGACATATTTACAAAAGTTAATTAAATAAACTTTAACATATAATGTATCTTTGGATCTAATACCATTTCGACGGAAAAAGTCATATACATAACTAGAAATTTAAGCACAATGAAATAAGTTTGAGTATTAGGAAAGATCTCAAAGAAATATAGTAGAAGACAAATCTCAATCAAATAGTCTAGTGTTTAAAAATTGAAAGGAGGAGGAGACACCAATCATGCAACATTTACCTCAAAGCCCTCTATACCTATTGGCACCAAGTCAAATTAATATGGAAACTCCAAGAAAGATAGGCCCCTACCAAGAGTGAAAAAAATGATACAACCTATGGAGGAAAAACTATGCATACACTAGGCACCCAAAATGATGCAAAGGGAACTCATCATACGTCATGGTTCGACTCAATATGTCCATAGTCAATGTGCCACTTTGGAAGGGAGCTCATCATACGTCATGGTTCAACTCAATATGTCCATAGTCAGTGTGCCACTTTGTAAGGGAGCTCATCATACATCATAATTCAACTCAATATGTCCATAGTCAATGTCTCACTTTGGAAAGTCTTATCTACACCAGGGAAAAGGAAAATGGTAGAAAAGGCTTAGAGGAAGTAAAAGACACCAAACAAGCAAGGAATCCTCACACCATAACAACCTTTCAATTTGATGTTGTTTATAAGAGAAAGTTGATACATAACTCCATGGTAGATTATAAACCTAACACATTATTAATACTCAAAAAGGTAGTAGAGTCTCTTAATTTTAGCTATCAGCCCATGGAGAAAGGATTTTTATAACTAGATGAAACCCTAGTCAATTCTATATGAATGGTCAAAAACTTGCATCTATGATCTCTATGTGCATGCCATAATGTAGAGGTTATCCATATGTATGCATGTGATATATCTATTGATTACATTCAATATTTTGAATATCCAAATTTTGCACTACAAAATTTAGAGGTTGTCTCTCCTTAGATTATATTTAGATAATTCTCATTACCAATTATGGGTTTAGAATGAGGATTCTAATAGAACACCTAAGCATGTATCATATTGAAAGTAAGTTAATGGATTATAATTATCCTTTTCAAATTTTTTGATAAGAAATAATTGTTCTTTATGTGGGGTTATATAAAATGGGAAACTTGAACCTAATATCCATTCACTATAGCATTCATTTGATCTTGTAGTGACCAAAAATATATCTTCTAGTTCTTCAATTGTATCTCTGGTTTTGTAGAAGAAGCATCTGTAGATGATTCTTCCTTCTCAATCTTTCTAGATCTACAATCTTTTTCATACCTATTTTTTCTTAACTCTAGTACTTTCTCTAACTTTTATCAAGAGCATTAAATTTTCTTCTAGATCTTGACTAAACCTCTCCCACGATTTTTTAAAAAAAAAATTTCTTGGATTCTTTTTATTTTTCACAAGAGTGGCCTCTTGCCACCACTTAGTACCCTTTGATGGTTTATTTTATAAAGGTTTTCTTTGCATTTATTCTAATAATAAAGATGGCATTACATCCTTATTATTTTAAAGTAATATAAATGATTGACATTTCCAAATTATTCAAAGAGTCAAGTAAAGAAGGAAACACACTATACAATTCTTTTCATCATATAATTTAATTTTAACATACCATAAATGGTTTACCATAACATTTAAGGCATTTAGATGTCCATCCAAAGATTCACCATCATTCATTATCAATGAATATAACTTCTTTTGAATAAACAAATTACTTGTTAAAGACATTTCCATATGACAAGTCTTGGTCTGCAATTTATCCATTTTCATTCTACAACTTTCTCATCTCAATGATGGATCATGGAGTGTGATCCTAAATGTACATGCAAATAACTCCTACATAGTTAAATCTAGAAACTAAGCACACTTGACATTCCCTAATACTTGAGTACCCAATTTTATTTCATAATTCATTTTTGTCGGTTTCCATTGACACATTCAACAAACTAAACATGACAAACACAATTGAATTGAACTTATCAATAATCGACCAATCTTCATTCTTTATACTTTATAGTTTGTTGATCTAATAAACAATTTTTTGATATCTATCAACACACCTTTTGTCTTCAACTTCTATAACTTTATCCCTCTTTTAGTTAAATTTCTTGATTTTTCTTTTGTATTTCATCCTTTGGCTTCTTATCAATCTAATTCACACACAAATCTTTACATGCATGTAACTCTCATTCAAGACAATGTTTATCACAAATGATAGAAACCCCAATCTTTAAAACGCAACTCAAACTAATCTCTAATATTACATAGAAAGAAAAAGAATTCTGATAAATTTGTACAAGAGAACTTGTGTATATACAATTAAAAATAAAAAATAGAATATTAGAAAACAAAGACAATACACAATATTTTTACTTGAAAAAAACAATTGAATTAAAAACTTAACATGTGCTCTAATATAATAATAATGAATATCTCTTTCTTCTCCTTTAACCATATGCAGATATAAATAGAAGTCATAGAAAGACAAACGCAAATGACTCAAAACATAGATGAAAATACAAAACCCCAAAATACCATTAAATTTTTCCAAACTATATATTTTTCAATCAGCTTACAAAACTGATCCCAAAAATCTATCACAGTATTCCAACCATGACTAAATTGATTCCCAAAATCACACAGTTTCAAATTGATTTTGTAGATGAAGCATCTTTATATTCATGACTTTTTCTTTACAACATTTATTCCCAAAAGTTAAATCTCATTACCAAAATCTACAAACTGTGTCAACAAAGTTTTCTTCTTTATCACGGTAGTCTAACCATGACTAAACGTTTGACACCTGGTTATCAGAAAATTAAAGCTTTCTTCTCGTGCACGGCAGACTCTAATCACAAGGAAGAATTCTTTAAATCTCGTGAGTAGCAAGATGTTCTACATTTTGGGTAGTTGAGCTTTCATTATTCTCGAGAGAATTCATTGCTTTCCAATAAAATTTGCTATTAAATAATGTCTTTTAATTCAAATTTTCTGATTGTGGTTGTACTCAAGTTTAAAGTTCAACGTTTAAACAGATCTGTGTTTCGCCTGAAAAGTCGTTCTGGCTATGATTGATTTTTGCTGCAAAGTCATCTGGGTATGAAATTATGATTACAGTGATTATGATTACATAGCATTATGTATAAGCCTCTTGCACAGTATATTTTTTAGTTTGATGAAAAAAAAAATGTCTTGTATGTCCTCTTGTCTCTGCTCTACAAGCACTGATTAAGCTTTTGTTTTCTACAATCATAATGAGTATTAATAAAAATTTGTAAGAGAAACGAAGAATTTATTTGAATATTTAAATAAATAGAAAGTTTCATATATGAATTTTATAAAACGAGAAAGTTTCATATACTGAATTTTCAGTATGTGTGTTTCTTTGGATTCTGTTATTTTCAAGGAATGGAACTGAGTAGCGGATTGTCTGACCAAATGGGCTTCTGATCACATGCAAAATTTGAATATTGTGGAAACTGAGTAGCGGATTGTCTGACCAAATGGGCTTCTGATCACATGCAAAATTTGAATATTGTGGACAAGGATCAATTACCTCCTGGTTTGTCTCAACAGTTAGACCATATAGTGGAACTTGATAAGACTGTTTGATGTCTGTACTATGTATTTCTTCTTATTTGAATAAATTTTAACCTCTCTTTTATTTCATAAATATCATGAAATTAACTTAAGAATTTATGCTTTAACAATTTAATGCTAAATTTACTTATGATTCTTTGATTAAAAAACTTAAAAGTTTAAATGAATATGTATCTTTATATTAGAATGGATTTATGAATATTAAACTAATAAAATATTATTAAACTTGTTATATATAAAGAAAATCATAAAATTTATTTCATAGAATGTTTTATAATGATATAACATACAAACTAGTAAAATATTTTTTATTACAATAAAATTTAATAATATAAAAAGTTAATTAACATTATTTAAAATTATGATAGGTTTTGTATCACAATTTTGAAATAATAGAAAATAAAAGTATTTGTTTTCTTTTATGTATTATTGTGATCATAATTCCTTAATTGTATTTCAAACTTACGACTTTTTATATTTCTTGAAAGACAAAATAATGGAATGTAAACTAGGTTGATCTCATATTTTAGTTGATTGATTTCAAACATTATGGATTTTACATCAAGTATACTTGTGAGTATTTCTATTTTCACACAAACCTTAGAGGAATAAACCTTAAGGGAATCTATTAGATTTGTATAGTTAGATTCTCTTTGACCCCTGCATATGCTAGATTTATAGCTTCAAATGAATATTCAAAGACAACATAAAAAAAACATGCACATGGTGTATATAGATGATATGGATTTGATTATATGTCCCTTTCCAAGTTGAGATGTATTCCAATGATTTTATCATTGGTGTTGCATATGAATTAATTTGATGTTTTTGACAATAAAATGCAATTCAATGGTCCATATTATTTACGTTAGATAGTTAACCCCAAGATAAAGCAAAAGGAAGAAATAAAGAATCATGTGATATATAATAACATGAGAATTAAAATCATTTTACGCATTCATAAATACCATAAGATGTGTGTGTGTGTGTGCGTGCGTACTTGTGACAACTCATAACTAAGATAAGATAGCTTAAGTGTATGCTATCAAGAAATGAGTTAATAACATCCATTGTTCATCCAAGCATTAGAGAATATATTATGGAAGTTGAGATAAATGGAAAGGGGAAGATTAGATAATTAATCAAACCCTAAAATATGATATAGATATAAGTCAACCAAATTCATGAGCTAGAAGCTTGGCTTGATTGGCAAGAGTTTTCTATAAGCATGAGATCACAAGGTCTAGTCTCCCCTAGCCCAAGTGGTACCAAAGGGCATATCACACTAGAATCATTAGTCATGTTCAAAATCTTACCTAGTGCACTATAATCTATAGGGAGGTTGCTCGATTCCTGTAGTCTAAAGAAAATAACCAAGTTCATGGATCAATGAAAAATTTTGGATTCAAGGAAACTAGGAAATATCCAAGTGATATATCTTATTTTTTAAGAAGATCCTGTCAATTACAAGGAATTCCTATTTGGTCCCTAAGTAAACTTAAGTAACATGTGTAATGAGGACTTAGATGAAGAACTTAATAGGTACAACACATTAATTACACCAACACCTCCCTTAAGTGCAATTTAGGGAGAATGTACACAAATGCAAACAATGCAAGATGGGTCCTAGCTTAGTGCAAGGAAGTTAAGTAGCATAACAATTTCCTACACTAACCTTGAGGAGAGGGTAATGTAAAAACTTTCTCAAATCTTTAAAATAGTTACAAAAGCTTAATAGAAATAACATGCATACCAAAACACAATGATTTACATGGGGAAAACTCTTTTGGGAGAAAAATCCAGCAATCAAAAAGCCTCCTAATATATTATTTAGAAATCAATAACAAATTATAGTATACTTGCAAAGAAAGCTTCTCAAAGGAGTATCACCAATCAAAGATGCCCTTCAATGTGTCGACACACACATCGACACATGTAACTCCCTTTTACAAATCATTTTATGTGTTCAATGCATTTTATATTTCTTATATTAGGAGATTGGACTTCTGGAGGCCATAACTTTTGAACCAAGTGTCTAATTGGTGAATTGTTTAATGCATTGGAAATGGCATGCTGGTGTTGGCATAATATTCTCTATCACCTTTTAAACTTATATGTCATTTAGCCATATTTTTGGCTTTTTTTGGTGCCCCTAAAGCCTCTAAAATGGCCACTTAATTTAGATGTCTAATCCTTAAGTTATGGTTGCATAAACCTAGTTATTAAACCATTAAAAAATTCCAACATTTTTTGTGTCATTTTTAGAGATGGTGTCAAAATGAAAACTTATTGAAGTCATTGAGTTTGAATGATTTTATTTTGGTCAAAGTTTTAATCCTTTCTAAACCCTTAGTTGACCATAAGTTCCACTACTATTTCCAGTTCATTAGATGAGTATATTAGAAGTTGATTACAAAAATTGCACGCATAGGGGAAGGAGGGATGCTTTTGGAAGATTCCTTCCTAATGAACAAAACTTTGAAAATCAACCCCCCTGCATTACCTAAAGAAGCTAAGATAAATCCTTTTGTTGAAGTGTTTTCTCCTAAGACTAGTCCACCATCTTCTAAAGATCCTTTGCCTCAACCACTTGTGGAGAATCCTCCGGGTCTTATAGTTTACTAGGTAAGAATGGCTTCCGTGAATCCACCTACTCACCTAACCTTTCCATTTCCTGCCACTAACCAGAATGAAGTGGATAATCTCAAGAATAAACCCACCTCAGTCCTTCTTATCAATTTATTGATATCTATCAACAAAGTTACATCTTTCATCTTCAACTTCTATAACTTTATCCCTCTTTTAGTTAAATTTCTTGATTTTTTTTGTATCTCTATCCTTTGGCTTCTTATCAATTTCTAATCGTAACTTCTATAGAGGATATCAAATTCAAATAGAATACTATTCTATTTGAATTTGATATCCTCTGTAGAAGTTATGATTATACTACAAATTCCCATATGCTTAAATTATTTCCTACTACACTAAATGAATCTTCACTAAGATGGTTCATGGGCTTAGGAAGGGATTCTATTGGCACTTGTGCTGAGATGAAAGAATAAATTCTTGAGATAGTATACAGAGTATTGTAGGGGAAGTGATATGAGAGGAGATGATATTTTTATGATGCACATCAGAAGGAAGATGAAATCCTATAAGACTATATAGGGAGGTTCTTGTTCAATCTCCAGAAGTCCCAGCATCATGCTCTTAATGAAGAGTCCCAAAAGCTACTATTCCTTAGAGGAATAAATCAAAATTGTATGGAGGCTCTAGATTTTATGGGAGAAGGAGGTATCACTCAAGCTCCTTGGGAAATAAATATTGATTATTTAATTACTAAAAATATATTCAGTAAATATTTTAATAATTACATATCACATATAAATTAATTAAAAAATACTAAATATACTACTTTTAATTTTTTATTTATTAAACTATTTCTTAAATATATACTTAAAATAATTTAGCTATGTTCTTTTTAATTTACAAACTTCAAATTGCACATTACATTATTGAATATAAAACATATATTTAATGTAAGAAACTTTATTCAATAAAACCACAATTATTTGATTTGTATATAACTTTACAATAATCATAAAATAACATTAATTATCTACAAAAGAAATCATATCCGTGGTTTTTACTCATAAATGATGCAACCTATCAACAATTGTACGCAGCACACCCACACATTTCCTCCCTTCACCTCTTTTCATCTCTGCCCTAAACCCCTTCATTATTCTATACCTTCTTAAAACATCAATTTGATCGTGAAAATTGTATGTCAGAGCATTACATAGTATCACTGTGATTATCCATTCTCCTTCGCACACCTTATTAAAGATTAAGTTTGTCGGTGGGATATTTATATCCTCTTCTGAACTATCACTCGTAACCACATAGCATTCAATAATTGTACTCAATTCTGACTTCACGCACTGTGTTTCCTGAGTACCAATTTCAATCACTCCATCGACGCCAATATTCGCGTCACAAAACAAATTTTCGTTTAAAATTGACTCTGCTCCATGCACTGCTCCTCCAATCATAACCATTCCCACTGATGGAACACACTGTAATAAAAGACAAAATAGTATCGGTTCATCCGCGGCGAATATTTTAATTTACAGATCACTTCAAACATTACTTATGAAAATAAAGACTATCCCGTGAGAATAAATGACAAAACAAAGCTGAGGTTCAATAATGAAATAAAAGAACACTTCCATTAACAGAGATATTTATAATTGTCAGTTGAAAAAGTATTCAAATCATTACCTTCAATTTATGAATGCAATTCCGTATTAATGCATTGCTGTAATAACTAAGTTCCAGGTATTCTAACACCTGCAACTCTTCAACACCTGCTATGCTCTCTAGCTTTTCACAAGAGCCAATCTCAATTTCCTCCAAACAGCTCAGTCTGGCAAGACTTGGCAACTCCTCGAGCGCAGGGCACTGATTAATCTCCAAAGATGTAAGCTTTGTAAGATCACTGATTCCTTCTATACTGTGCAAATCTCTGCAACTTTTTACCCACACCGATAACAGTGTTGTTGGCAGTATAATGCTCTGTAGCTTTTCACAAAAGTGAATACGAATTTCCTCCAAGCAGCTCAGTCCGGCAAGACTTGGCAACTCCTCGAGCGCAGGGCACTGATTAATCTCCAAAGATGTAAGCTTTGTAAGATCACTGATTCCTTCTATACTGTGCAAATCTCTGCAACTTTTTACCCACACCGATAACAGTGTTGTTGGCAGTATAATGCTCTGTAGCTTTTCACAAAAGTGAATACGAATTTTCTCCAAGCAGCTCAGTCCGGCAAGACTTGGCAACTCCTCGAGCGCAGGGCACTGTTCAATTCTCAACAATGTAAGCTTTGTAAGATCACTGATTCCTTCTATAGTGTGCAAATCTCTGCAACTTTCTACCCACACCGGTAAAAGTGTTGTTGGCAGTATAATGCTCTGTAGCTTTTCACAAAAGAGAATCTGAATTTCCTCCAAGCAGCTCAGTCCGGCAAGACTTGGCAACTCCTCGAGCACAGGACACTGATTAATCTCCAAAAATGTAAGCTTTGTAAGATCAGCGATTCCTTTTATACTATGCAAATTTTTGCAACTTTTTACCCACACCTTTAAGAGTGTTGTTGGCAGTATAATGCTCTGTAGCTTTTCACAGCTATCTAGCGCAAGATATTTCACCTTTACACTTCTATCCAATGTTATCCTCTCCAGAAACTGCATACCTCTGAGGCACAAGTCCTCAAACACTAGCTTCCAACAAAAGTCAATCTTCAGAAATGTAAGCTTTGTAAGATCAGCGATTCCTTCTATACTCTGCAAATCTCTGCAACTTTTTACCCACACCGTTAAGAGTGTTGTTGGCAGTATAATGCTCTGTAGCTTTTCACAAAAGAGAATCTGAATTTTCTCCAAGCAGCTCAAACGGGCAAGACTTGGCAACTCCTCGAGCACAGGACACTGATTAATCTCCAAAAATGTAAGCTTTGTAAGATCAGCGATTCCTTTTATACTCTGCAAATTTTTGCAACTTTTTACCCACACCTTTAAGAGTGTTGTTGGCAGTATAATGCTCTGTAGCTTTTCACAGCTATCTAGCTCAAGATATTTCACCTCTACACTTGTATCCAATGTTATCCTCTCCAGAAACTGCATACCTCTGAGATGCAAGTCCTCAAACACTAGCTTCCAACAATAGTCAATCTCAATTACCTCCAAACAGCGCATTCTGGGAAGACTTGGCAGCTCCTCAAGCTCAGGACACCAACTAATATTAATTCCTCTAAGCTCTGTAAGATCACCAATACTAACAACCCTTTGCAATTCTCTGCAATCTTTAACAGACAGACTGATGACTGTTGTCGGTAAACTTATCTTCTGCAGCTTCCAACAATTCTCGATATCTATCTCCCTTAACTTCTCACAACCCTCTAAATGTATGTTCTGCAGCTTCACACAGGTGAGGATGCGAATATGCTCAACACATGTTAGACTGCCAAAACATGGTAGCTCTTGAAGCTCCAGACATTCAATTATGTCTAATTTTAAAAGCTTCCTATGATTGGATAAACCTGACAAAATCTTTAACTTTTCACAGTTTTCAATTCTTAAAATTTCTAAAGAGGTTAGATGAGCCAGACTTAACTCTTTAAGCTTAGGGCACTGAGTAATTTTACACTCTACAAGATTTCTAAAATAGGATGTTTCTGGCAGTCTTTCCAGGCTCCTACATGTATTAATTTCAAGACATTTCAGTGTCTCTACCCTCAATAGATTCATTTCTGTCAGAAATCCCATGTCATGAATTTTGAGAGACAAAAGCCCTGGACAGTAATTTCCGCAAATCAAAATCTTTGTTACATCTATTTGGTGGTTAATCTCCAGACTTTCAAGGTCGCTCAGGGGGCACCTAAGAGCTGTAGACTCTCTGATGTTACACAAACTGAGTTCGTCACTAAGCTTGACGAAGTTCTCGATGACCAAACTATTGAAACGGGAAGATTTAGAAGTAGTCTTCTCTCCCCTGTTATTACAGTCCAGTTCTCCACGTAATGTTGAAGACGCCAAAACCAGACTCCTAGGATACACTCTCAGGGATTCTAATAAATACCAGCCCTGTATTGGCAAAGCACTAGCATCTAACACCACCCGCTCAAGGTTATTCGATATTCCTGAGAAGTCCGGAAACTCCTCCAAAGTGGTTGTACGTATCTGCAACTCTTTCAACTGGGAGGGCGCCTGCAATTCAAAATACATTCTTTGCATTTATAACAATCCTCAGAAATAGCACCATAGCAAAAGGTGACTTATAAATTGATTTTCAATACAGAAAAACAAACTACCTGAACATTGCTCTGCCACAGTCTTTTGAAACATCCATATTTAATTCTTAAACATTGCAGATTTTCAAGAGGAATCCATGGAGGAATGCTTGAGAGTTCCGTGTAATACAAATTAAGCTGAAGCCATAACAAAGAAGATGATGTTTCACCGCATTCCTCTGATTGGCCAATAAAGTATGTGATTTGTGAACCCATTGATGTGTCGTAAAAGGAATGGAAACACCTCCCTTTGGTTTGGGCGAGGATATTTTCAAAACCTTTCGTTTCCTGTATTCACAGACAGTTCAGATTCCAGACATGTGCCCAACTAAGAAGATAAGATTTGAAAAAAGCATGGAATAAGCATACCAAAGATTTATGATGCTTGGGAGACCAGTGGCGAGGAGGAGAATTAAGCTCTCCAGACATTTCTCTTCCCAAGTCCCGCAGATGGTCATGCATCTTCAATACTACAGGCTCGTCCTCCCACGGCAGTCCATCCACCCCTTCTCCTTCTTCAACAAGACACCGATCTTTGAGTGTTTCCAGTGCATAACGAGCACCCCACCCTGATCCCTCCCACACTCTTATGGCCGTATTCTTGCTTTTGTCCACGAAAAAGCACGCTATATCCATAAAAATCTGCTTCTCCACTCTGTTTAGTGCATCAAAACTTATCTTAAGTATATCTTTGATGTCCGGATGAAGAGATTCACGTACTTCACATAGTTGCAACTCCCAATAACAGACAGGCCTACCATGAACATGCCGGCCCAGAACTTGAAGAGAAAGAGGCAATCCTCCACAGACCTCTACGAACGCATCAACAAGATTCTCAAATCCGCTGGCTGGATTGGGAAGACCGAAAGAATGCCAACAAAAGAGCTCTTTCCCATCGTCTCTATTCAATTCTTTTAAATTGTACCGATTGGTAATTCCTGCTCTTGTAAGCACACCCGCATCACGGGTAGTAACAATGACCAAACAATTATGAGAATTATTGGCCATATCCATGAGGCATAGGGTATCTAACTGCTTCACATGATCAATATCATCTACAACAATTAGGAAGCTTAGAAACTTGCTCCTTTCTAGGCGATGCCTAACATAGTTGCTTCCTTCCTCCCTACTTCGAAATTCAGGGGTATTTTCATTGAAAAGACCTCTGAGGAGTTCAGCTTGCAAGGAAGGTAATCCGAATCTGGAAGACTTATCTCGGACATCAAACAAAAAACATTTTGCATTGTAATCTGAACGTTTTCGGTTGAATAACTCCTTTGCCAGGGTTGTCTTGCCTGCCCCACCCTTTCCAAAGATCCCAACGATCTTGGAATGGTCATTCCCTTGTATATTCAGACCACACTGGTTTTCAAAATCATGAACAAGCTTATCAAGACATTGGCTTTCAAAATCTTTTACAAGTTTGTGAAGAGCCACTGGATGTTGAACAACAAATAAAGGTTTTGTCCTCTCTACTTCCTTATGCACATCTAGCACTAAATTCTTAAAGCCCCTGAAAATTTCCAAGGTAAACCGGAATTTAAGGAGAAATACATTTTGTACACCAAATCAACAATTTTTGAGGAAGAACAACACAACAATAGTTTCCTAGTGCAGAGCTACTAAATAAATCGAAAGCGCTACAAAAGCCTTACTCTGAACTGCCGAAGGATTCTGCGTCGTCGATTTCGATGCCTTTGAAAAGTGAAGTAGAATGAAGGGCTTTTTTCCAGCTCTCAAGCTTCTCCAAATATCTGCCTTTGTTTGCATAGTTTGCGAATGCTTTAGCATACACCCCTTTCCCCACAAGGCGAAGCTCCCAAGGCTCCACTCCATAGAACAGAGGAAAAATTTTGGCTTTACTTTGTAGCATCAGATCCAGCTCAGCTAGACACCAAGCAGACTCCGCGTATCCTTTTGAAAAGATCGCTATATGTGCTGAAGCAGAGCGGATGGCAGTCTCCAATGTATTAGGAAAATAATCTCCAAGTTCTATCTCTTCGCTGTCCAGAAACGGCCGCAGTCCCCACTCTTGAAGAGATTTGTAAAGATGATCAGCTAGGGTTTTCTTGGCATCTGGTCCTCTATGGTTGATGAATACATCAAATAATCTTGAAGATTCAGAAATCCTCCTCCTTTTAGTGTCAGGTTCAATTCCAGAGAAAGCAAGATGTTCTACATTGTGTTGGTGAGATGAAGAAGAAGACGCCATTTTTGTAAATACAACGTTGGGGCTGATTTGTTTTTAGACAAGGCAAGTTAAAATGCAGTTGATTATGAGATGGAGGCACCGATAAATAGATGTACAAACGAAAACAGAAGATGAGATGCTTAATGGGTCGAGAAAAGGAGAAAGATTTTCCACTTTGAATTCTCCTGGAAAGCAAGGATGAGAAGCAACAAAGAAAATGTTCAGAAAAACAGGGGAAATCGAAATGGAGTTGATACGAATTCGGAAGATGAGATGATTGATGCATCTACCTTCGTGGAAAGGATGGAGATATGTTCCACCTTGACTCTTCCTGCAAAACGCAAGAAAGAGAAGCCACAAGGAAAATGTTAGGAAAGATGCTAACAGCGGAATGAAACGGCCGACAAAAATGATTGCGGCGACCAAAATGAACAGTTAGCATCGGAGAAAAATGATGAATTACCCAATCTAATTTACAAACATAACATACTAAATTTGCATCACAACTAGTTGCCATGTTGTGGCGATCAGAATTAGGATTAGTACGATTTCGCACATGTTAACACTGCCCTTCCAACTAGGCTTACCACTTTGACCACAAGCATTCACTCAACATTCACATCGACAAGAACTAGACGTTGTGTCTCTTGTTTATATATAGTATCATACTGTAATTATTATTGTTATATATTTTATGTATTATTAAAAATAAAATATAATTTAAAGAAAAATGAAATTACATATTTAATTTCTAAAAAATTATATTATAATATTATTTAGTATTGTATATTATTTTTTATTTTTCTTATATAATGTACATATTGTTTATATATTTTAAAATGAGACAATATAAAATTATATGTTTAAAAATATGTTGTTTGATTTTATTTATATAATATTATATTGTAATTGTGACATATAGATTAATAATAAAAATAATATAAATGTTTAATAGTATATTTGACCGCATGGTGCTTCTTATTACCTTTGCCATCAGACCAGCAGTTCCTGATGGTTTTCTGAATCTCAAGAATTTGATAATTGTTAAACATCCAAGCCGGAGAGTAATACACATTGTAAGAGGAGAGGATTTTTTGACAGACCTGAATTCTGCCAGCAAGGGAAAGGGATATGTTATGCCACTTATTAAGTTTCTTAAAAATCTTATTCTTAATCCAAAGCCACATTTCCTTTAGGGAGGGCTCTATAGAGAAGAGAATACCCAAGTAACGCACAATTTTTTGAGCCCCCCAATTTTTTGAATTTATTGTTAGCGGCTTTGGTTATTTAGAAGTTTAATTTTATTTGTTCATCTTTCAAGCACAAACGTTTTGTGGACTGTGATGTCTTCATTGTTTCGGGTATGCAATGAAACAGCCCTAACTTGCGACTACCTTCACGGCACTTGTGTACATTATCATGTTGTCTTTACAGTGACTGTCCTCATTCAAGTGGCAATTACACAAGGGACAGTCACTGTGAGATGTCCTCATTTGTGACAAGGACAGTCACACTTAGGACATCTCATAGTGATATTCCCTTGTGTAATTTCCACTTGAATGTATTGCTATTGAACCACATTAATGCTTTTCTTCTTCAACAAATGAGGATAGTCACTGTAAAGACAACATGATAATGTACACAATTACCAAAAAATGATCTTGTTAATTGATGTAACACTTTGTCTTGCTCACTCCCTATCCTTCACTAGGGTCTCTTTAGGCCAATGTTTTGACTTGATAGGGTACTTAACTATCCCTACACTCTTTAGGTATCTCTACCCAAGATCCCACTCCTTCAACTAGTGCACACCAACAAGAAATACAATGAACTCTGCTCAATACCAATCTAGCTACTAGGACACTCCTAGTCTTGTCTTCACAAATTGAAACACATTCAACTAGAACTTTACTCCATGGAGAGGCTGGCCACTAGGACCTCTATTGGTTTCAATATTACTCCTTCACCTATACTTTTCATCAGTACTTCAATCCGGTTCATCAAACCATGCCAATTGCACCCAAAAATAGGCTGCTAGCAATTAGGCCTTTGTCAAGCCTTTTTGTTTATATTAAGCCACCTAAAGGGCTTAGGATTCAGATGCCCTTTATTGAGAACTCCAAGATATCTAAGGTCTTCTCCTCCTAGATTTTTTGTACACCAACTGCTACAGCCATGCCTGAAAACAAGTATTTTGACACAACTTGGACAGTCTGACTAAGAGTTTGTTTTCTTAGCAGCCAAAGAAACTCACCCAATCTTCTAATTTGACTTGGGGCTTCTTTAGATGTGTGTCTACCTCTCCATGAGATTTTAGTTGAAGCAACCAATGCATTCAACTTGTTGTAATCTTCTTGTAATGATTTGTCATCCCTAACTGTGCTCAACTGACTCACCTAGGACATCATTGCAAACATAGAAAATGAGCTTACCAGGGCCCCTCCTTCCAAACATATAGTACATGGAGTCTCCTCATCCATTCCAAGAGCCCGTACAAAATTGACAATGGAATGATGAGCTAAGACTCCATTTGTTCAACCTGCCTGGTTCAAACCAATGATAGGGTACTTAACAAAAGAATTAACAAACTAGTTGGAATGCTTCAAAACTCAAAAAAAACACAACACAGAATAAAAAAACAACTTGTACTAACTTTTCCAATAGACACTGCGAGCTATCTAATCCATTAATCAACTGAAAACAAAGAAACAAAAAAACTCAAGAATTCACTAAAACCGTGTTACTCTACAAATCTTCTTAATTCCAAATGTTTTTCCCCCCAACCTTTTGCACAGATCGATGGAGGCCTCTTATAGTTGATCTGATGCCTAATTCAATGGTTTCATATAGTTACATAACCATCTTACTCGAAAATGCTCCCTTGCACAAATGTTGTCAATGTTGTGAATGACAACATTGACAACTTGTTACAACCTTTGGGATTTTGGTTCAAAACTTATTGTTCAAACACCATAAGACCCTAACCATGACTTAGTTAGGCTATTTAGACCTCACATAGGCCACTTCTACAATTCTTTGCCCAATTTGACCCCTAAATGCTTCATTCCCACTTTTGCCACAATATTGGTAACTTGGGTACAAATTGGCACTTGCCTTCACAAAGGTCACACATGAGGACATCTCACAGTGATCGATTGTCCCTTGTGTAATTGCCACTTGAATGTATTTCTATTGAACCACATTAATGCTTTTCTTCTTCAACAAATGAGGATAGTCACTCTAAAGACAACATGATAATGTACACTCACTGTAAGGACAGTCACAAATGAGGACATCTCATAGTGACTGTCCCTTGTGTAATTGCCGCTTGAATGTATTGCTATTGAACCACATTAATGCTTTTCTTCTTCAACAAATGAGGACAGTCACTCTAAAGACAACATGATAATGTACACTCACTGTAAGGATAGTCACAAATGAGGACATCTCACAGTGACTGTCCCTTGTGTAATTGCTGCTTGAATTACACAAGGGACAGTCATTGTGAGATGTCCTCATTTGTGACAAGGACAGTCACACATGAGGACATCTCATAGTGATTGTCCCTTGTGTAATTGCCACTTGAATGTATTGCTATTGAACCACATTAATGCTTTTCTTCTTCAACAAATGAGGACAGTCACTCTAAAGACAACATGATAATGTACACTCACTGTAAGGACAGTCACAAATGAGGACATCTCACAGTGACTGTCCCTTGTGTAATTTCCGCTTGAATTACATAAGGGACAGTCATTGTGAGATGTCCTCATTTGTGACAAGGATAGTCACACATGAGGACATCTCACAGTGATTGTCCCTTGTGTAATTGTCACTTGAATGTATTGCTATTGAACCACATTAATGCTTTTCTTCTTCAACAAATGAGGACAGTCACTCTAAAGACAACATGATAATGTACACTCACTGTAAGGACAGTCACAAATGAGGACATCTCACAGTGACTGTCCCTTGTGTAATTGCCGCTTGAATTACACAAGGGACAGTCATTGTGAGATGTCCTCATTTGTGACAAGGACAGTCACACATGAGGACATCTCACAGTGATTGTCTGTAATGTCCCCTTTTTGGCTAACTTGGAAAACAGGAACAATTACTCCACTTCTTAGACTTACTCTATCAGATACTTACAATTAAACTAAGTAATGGAGGTTACTTAAGATATCAACCGCTATTTCAGATTCAATCACAATATGTGTGCAAGATGATATTGATACCAATATGTTTAATAGCACTGTCGGATATAATGATATGAAATATGCTATGAATATGATGTTTCCTATCACTTATAGTGATAGTATAATGATGGTATGTCTGATATAAACAATATCGATATACAATCAATAAGTATTGCTTACAGCAATGTATTTGCTGTGTCTGATATGATGATGTAATTATGCAAATGTGTAATATCGCTATGAGTGATATGTTGCTATTTCAGATTCTGAATTATATGCTTGCAACTTCAAATATTGATGTTGTTTCTGACTATCCTTTCTATCTGTGCAATCATGGTGTTGTCTCTGATCTGCAATGATAAACTTGAAACCAAACTGCCAAAGGCAGATGCTCTATTGAGTATATCCAAATATGGATAAGTAAATAAAGTTCTAATGATTCCTTGAGTGACTGACGAGAATGCATTCTTATATTGTCTTTAACAAATGAAGAGATGCTATGAATGAGACGTGTCTTGTTTCTTCCTCCATGTCCCTTTGTTAATCACACCTTTCCATAATCCGACAGTTCACATAATATTATTTCATTATTTTCTGATCATAGATAACTCCCAGATTGACTCAATATCAAATCTTTTTATGAAGGTAATCTTCCCTAATTGGTAGTGCAACCAGTAGTTAACATCCATTGTGTTTGTATTAGTTTGGTCTAACTATCATTAGTATTTAGTCAATCGATATTAACTCTTGCCTTATCCCATATTGTTATGATGATATCCAATCTTTCTACTCTGATATAAGTCGATATCATTTTCTAATAATTGTCCATTTATTGGTTGATTGTTGGTAATGGAGTTTGATCTTCAAATTGACTTCCATTCCTGTTAATACTTAAGGATACATTGTACTTATTATCCATGACTGATGCCTCATTCATCAATAGCTTGTGATATAATCACTGATGCTTTTGTGTTTCTACAAGATGTGGTTTATCTCAGACAATCGATAATCTTTCAATCCTTTAGTCGATATCCTCCTATGTGGTGTCTATTGATATAGATAGTAGAATTCAATCTAGTTTATGTTATTGTCATGATAACATAGGAAGTGATGGTGCATATTTGCTAGCGGGTCTTCATGTTTGATATTGCTTTATCGGATATGTCATTGTCTAAACTTGTGCAATTAATGATTATTTATAATATATGAATGGTTATCCTTCTTGCTTATCAATACATCTTCTGAAACACATAGCGACCTATCCCTTATTCATATCATGTTGATCTTGACTTCATAGTATTTGGTTCATTAATCATCCTCTCATGGTATCGATGTGTAATGACTAGTGATTGTTGTATCACTTCTTCATTCCTCATCGTGATAGATAATGCAGATGTTTAATGTAGATGTATATCGATTACAGATATTCGATATTGCTTTAAACGTTATTATTATTATTATTATTATTAAATATTATAATTAATGATGTTAGTAATATTAATAATATTATAATAAATATTATTATAGTGATAACATATTGTTTTATATTGAGAGGTTTATTAATATTATTTATATATTAAAATTATTATATCAATAATTGATTTAATATTATTACTTAATATATTATTATAATATAATATATATAATTTATTAATAATTATTTATTATTAATTTATATTATAATTATAATCATAATTATATTATTTATTAATATTTTAATATTATTTAATTAACATATTACTTATTATGCTAACTATATATTATTATTATCTTTTGATAATAATTATATATTATTGTTATATACCGTTAATAATAGATTATTATATATCATCTAATCATTTTATTATTATACTAAGTTCAATATGTCACGGCTCATGACATTGTCCCTTGTGTAATTGCCACTTGAATGTATTGCTATTGAACCACATTAATGCTTTTCTTCTTCAACAAATGAGGACAGTCACTCTAAAGACAACATGATAATGTACACTCATTGTAAGGACAGTCACAAATGAGGACATCTCACAGTGACTGTCCCTTGTGTAATTGCCACTTGAATTACACAAGGGACAGTCATTGTGAGATGTCCTCATTTGTGACAAGGACAGTCACACATGAGGACATCTCACAGTGATTGTCCCTTGTGTAATTGCCACTTGAATGTATTGCTATTGAACCACATTAATGCTTTTCTTCTTCAACAAATGAGGACAGTCACTCTAAAGACACCATGATAATGTACACTCACTGTAAGGACAGTCACAAATGAGGACATCTCATAGTGACTGTCCCTTGTGTAATTGCCACTTGAATGTATTGCTATTCAGCCACATTAATGCTTTTCTTCTTCAACAAATGAGGATAGTCACTCTAAGGACAACATGATAATGTACACTCACTGTAAGTGTACATTATCATGTTGTATTACAAATGGACCTTATGTTGGTCGGGATATAAGTGCAAAAAAAAAAAGGAACGTTGTCATTTGTGTTTTCAACAGCGCCGAGAGAGATTCCCTCCGCGAAATCAAGCGGGTTATCATTTGTGTTTTGAACAAAGCAGGTTGTCATTTGTGTTTTGAACAGCACCGAGAGAGATTCCCTCCGCGAAATCAAGCAGGTTGTCATTTGTGTTTTCAACAGCGCCGAGAGAGATTCCCTCCGCAAAATCACAGCTACAATTTCTGAGTACGTTGGGTTTATTTTTCTTTTGTCATTATTATTTAATCTGGTATTCAGCTGTTAGAGAGCTAAAATACCCAGAAATGAGGACATATCTGTGTTGAATTTATTGTTAGCGGCTTTGGTTATTTAGAATGCTTCTCCACAATACTTAATTACACAAGGGACAGTCACTGTGAGATGTCCTCATTTGTGACAAGGACAGTCACACATGAGGACATCTCACAGTGACTGTCCCTTGTGTAATTGCCACTTGAATGTATTGCTATTCAACCACATTTATGGGCCCGTTTGGACCACGACACACAGTAGCATCTACAGAGAAGAATATCCCAGGTGTAACAAGTTGTAAGAATATACCAACAGTTCTAAGAAGTTCCCTAGCACGTAGTAGCATCTACAGAGAAGAATATACAACATGAGGGCAGCCACTGTAAAGACAACATGATAATGTACACTCATTGTATGTGTACATTATCATGTTGTCTTTACAGTGACTGACCTCATTCAAGTGGCAATTACACAAGGGACAGTCACTGTGAGATGTCCTCATTTGTGACAAGGACAGTCACACATGAGGATATCTCACAGTGACTGTCCCTTGTGTAAGCCACTTGAATGTATTGCTATTCAACCACATTTATGGGCCCGTTTGGACCACGGCACACAGTAGCATCTACAGAGAAGAATATCCCAGGTGTAACAAGTTGTAAGAATATACCAACAGTTCTAAGAAGTTCCCTAGCACATAGTAGCATCTTCTAATTGTCTATACCACTTCACAAGGTATTGTTTGCACACATTGTTTTTGGTTCTTTTGATGACCCTTGTTTTGAAATTGCTATTAGGCCTTGTAGCTTATATGTTTTGATTGCTGGAGAGCTTCTAAAGCTAAGCAAGAAGACCATTGCACGAGTTATAGCCGCGCGCTCAGGTTTGAAAATTGTATATTTTTTAATCTAATGTATATTTTAACTAGACTTTTAGCTTATTTTTGCTGTATATTTTAATCTAAAGGGAATCATGGATGTGAACTTGAAAGAATTTTGTACTTAGTTCTTATGGAGAGAATAGTAGTAGTTTACGGTCTAATATCAAATAGAGTTTTCCAATTACAGAAAGTTAATGAATTCTAATAGCTTATATGTTTTGATTGCTGGAGAGCTTCTAGAGCTAAGCAAGAAGACCATTGCACGAGTTAAAGCTGCGTGCTCAGGTTTGAAAATTGTATATATTTTAATCTAATGTATATTTTAATCCTTTTGCCATGTCATGTAATATGTCTTGCCTTGTAGCTTATATGTTTTGAAATTGCTGTTAGGCCTTGTAGCTTATATGTTTTGATTGCTAGAGAGCTTCTAGAGCTAAGCAAGAAGACCATTGCACTAGTCGTAGCCGCGCACTCAGGCATGAAAATTGTATATTTTTTAATCTAATGTATATTTTAACTAGACTTTTAAAATATTAAAGGATTTAACTAGGTCTAAGAAGATTTGTGTACTTTTGACAATTTTGCTTAGTCACTGAAAGTTGTAGACCGAAGTTTTCATAGCCCAATTTTTGCTTCCTGCGAAGAACGATCATGTCAGATAATATAAGTGAAGAACAAAATAGGGAGACAATCGCTAGATTGTGGTCTAACTTGAAAAGAAAAGGTGATGGAAAATGTTATTGTCCCTGCAAAATTTGTAAGGGCTTAAACCGTAGAAGATTGCTAATCAAAACAGTTAAGAGACATTGTAGGGAGAATGGTCACATTGAAGGGGGGCATGACTATCATCCACTGGTAAGTTGTTCATTATATCATTTTAACAATTTATATACATATGAAATCACTTGATGATGAGTTGAAGATCATGGTTTATTTATGTTAATCAATTTTATATAGGTTGATCTCCCCAGGGAAGTACATGATATGGAGGAACATGGGGGTGCGAATATCCAAGGTGAAGATAATGATCCCATGGAAGATGACGATCATGCGCCAGAAAACACAATTGAAGATGATGGTATAAATACATTGATCCATGACACATTTAGTCCAAGCGGATCTGATCATGATGATGATGATAGCCTTGATGTACCTCTACTTGAGAAGGCATATGAGCCCCTATACAAAGACTCCCAAACAACTCTTCTCTCTGCTGTATTGTTGTTGTTGAACTTGAAGGTTATGAATGGTTTATCCAACATAACAATGTCACGTATGTTAAGGTATGTCATATATGTCTTTATAGTTAACAAAGGGTGAATAATGTACCACTAATATTGTTTATATTAACAACTTATATTTTTTGCCGTAGATTGATAGGCGAGTTTTTGTTACCACCATCAAATATTCTACCTCGCTCATATCGAGAATTATCTGCTATTATGAAAGATATTGGAATGGAGTATCAAGCAATACATGCTTGTCCCAATGACCATATTATATATTATAAAGAACATGAATTTGCAACACAATGCCCTGTATGTCATACGAGTAGATATCGAACAGATCGAATAACAAAAAAGGTGCCTCACAAGGTTCTTCGTTACATCCCCATTATTCCACGGATGCGACAATTATTCAGGTGTACTAGCTTGGCACAATTTATGGATTACCATGCACGCAATAGAAGTCGAGATGACATTATTCGAATCCCTGCGGATGGTTCGGCATTTATGCACATAGAGGAAAAGTGGCAACACTTCAAAGAAGAACCTCGTAATCTCAGGCTTTCATTGGCAGCGGATGGTGTCAATCCATTTGGAGAGATGAGATCTGTTTGCTCGGTGTGGCCTGTTTTTGTTATCAACAATAACATTCCTCCGTGGATGTCAATAAAGAGGGAGCACATTATGTTGGCAATGATTGTTCCAGGTATTTTATCATTTGATAGTTATTAATTTACATGTACTTACAAATCTTACAGTAAAATGGTCACAATAATTATGTAATGTTACTGTTCATTCAAGTAGGTAAATATCAAGTTAAAGATATGAATGTATATATTGAGCCTCTTATTGATGAGTTGGTGGAGTTATGGAACGGTGTCACTATGTATGACGTGTCTAGACCAATAGGACAAAGACAATTTCAATTCCATGCAATACTTGTATGGACAATACATGATGCCCCAGGGCTAACACATTTTTGTGGTATGTTATAGTGAATTCAAGTTGCGCATGATAATTCTAATTATAAAAATCAACATATTTAATAATCCAATTATATCATTATCTTGTAGGTCTTCAAACAAAGCGAAAATTTGCATGTCCAGTTTGTGGTCCAAAGATGAAATCTCGTCATTCAAAAAGTTTAGGAAAGCATGTGTTTGATGAGTACAGACACTTCCTCCACAGGAATCATAAGCATGTGTTTGATGATGAAGATGATGTTGATGTTGATGATGATGATGTTGATGATGACGACAACGACGACAACGACGACGACGACGACGACGATGATGACGACGATGATGATGACGATGATGACGAGGATGATGATGATGATGATGATGATGATGATGATGATGATGAGGATGATGATGATGAAATTTAAAGGTATGCCATCAATCCTTAATGTATTTAATATTCATTTCTTGATAGAAATATATTTGTCTTAAATGGTTACATAGTTTATTCATTATCTATTTAAAAGCTATAAGTGTTATAATGTGTACGTTTTAATGTTTTTAATTTTTATGTGATGCTTATGATGGATGTGATTATGATTATGATGTGATTATGCTCATGATAATTGAATTACATTTGCAGGAAATTGAACCCCTTTCAAGAGCATCCCGCACAGTCTCATGGATCGACAGGTATAAGTCAATACACCTTATAGAAAGTCTATTTAATACACTTATCAATAGTAAGATTGATGTCTTCTAAGATCTCTCCCATTTGCAGGTACCAGCAAATAGGTATTTGTCAGAAGTGTCTTCCTCGAGTGAGGGAAATATAGGAATAGAAGAGGAAAGTGAGACATGCAGTTTATCTAGAATAGGGAGATTAACTAGAGGTCAAAGGACTAGAAGGAAATTCAATAAACACATGAAATTTTTCCTTGCTCAAGGGGGGTCATGTTCTTATGATGATGAGATGAAAGGCGACATCGAGGTGCCCTTGAGGTACCAACATCTACAGAAACATTGGGTACCCAAGGAACTTCCTCCAATAAACACTGATTTTTGTGTTAATGAGAGGATATATCGCATAGCACCATCATCATTACATGGTTTGGGCCTATTTTCTATGGATGGCATAAAGGTGTCTTACAACAAAGTTTCTGAATTGATGGAGTATGTTGGACCATGTTACGATTACAAAAGTTGGATGCATATTGTTCAATATAAAAAAAGTATGCATAGGTATGCACTCTCGGCAAATTATATACAACAGCAAGACAATAATCAAAGCAAAAGTGTGGCTATATACATTGATGGAAGGCCAAAAGCAACAGGGAATATTGCGGGTTTTATAAATAGTACACGACCTGGGTCAACTATAAAGCAACCCAATTGCATATTTGAGGCGCGCGAGGGAAATCGTGTATTCATCTGTGCGATAAAATCAATACGTGCAGGGGAAGAGCTACTTATTGATTACAATTTGAACTGCATAGATACAAACGAGGCTACTATCATGGGGGTGGTACATACTATTAAACCAACTTCTAATCAATGACTCCAACATACCATTTAGTTATTAAATTTTTGGCTAACATTTTTATACTTGATCTTTGACACAGGGGCACAATATGGAGCAACCGCCTGAAGGTGATGGTGACGATATTCCTAGCTCATCTACACATGAGCAGGTAAAACTCATTGTAATTGTGCAAACTAGATAGAAGCAAAATGTTATTTTTTTTAATGTTATTTTCTTCATTGTTTTGGAGTAATTTTGATAATACTAATACTATTGTTGTCACAGAGGGCCGGTGGTCGGAGAGAGGGAAAGCAACCTGCAGTCCCTCAGGAGTCCCCCCTTGTGGACCCTTTTTTTATTGATTTAGCAGAGACTGATGACCCGATCGGTTCCATTAAAAAGCTGCTAAAGAAAATTGGGAAAGAACTTCTACGTTTGGTATCCATACATCCTCAGACTCAGGAAATAAAAGACAGGACAGCTGAGTTGTTGCACACTTCTGAAAACTTTAAAGTAAGTATTAATGAAATTTTTAATTATTACAAGAGTTCAATAATGGTTTTTATGTTATGCTCTTTTATGACATTAATTAAAATATGGATGCATTGTCTTTACAGAGTTATTTGCGTAATTTTGAACCCCATTCCCATGATGAGGCCGGTATTACAAGTGGTTCAGGTAGATCACATGTTCCATTCCCCACTTGTGTTTTCCACTGAATATATATAGGAATGATCATAATCATTGACAATACATGCTCGAACAATCTTTTTTTTTAATGCTCTAACAATCTTGTCCATGCTAGTCCACGCGTTCTATATTTATGCATGCTCTAACAATTTTATTCTTCAGCTCCTTTCCATGATGATATGACAACGCCGCCTCCATCTAGGATAGCCACAAATGTCTTGCCGACTGCCATGTCAACAACACACAGCCTAAATGCACCAACTGTTGCACCATCTACTGGTACACAAATGCCTCTTTTTCTCTCTTTTGTTATGTGTTTAAGTGTTATGTGTTTACGATGTAGATCCCTTGATTGTGTTTGTGCCATGGGTGCTCTGCACCAATTTATTTCCCTTGAAGTATTATTTCTTGGAGGCATTTGATAATGGTTTTCATTTTTTGCAATAGGAGATGCAACAAGTCCCGATGCAACATCATTTCCTGGATGTTCCCGTGTTCCTAGTACGAGAATGGTGAAGGATTGCATATTGATCATCAGCGACGATGAAGGCGTTCCCTTAAAAGTATCCAAACTTCCAGGTACTTTAAAGTTATTATTATTCTATAGTGATATAATAGTAATTTAGTTTTTGATCACTCTTCATCGACTAATGATCCCATGATTATTTTGTAGGGAATGATATTTTTTGGCGAAAACTTGGTGACGAGTGTTTACGGATATTCAAGCCCACCATACGTACATGGTGGAACATCATATCCTAACTAAAACCCCAAACCACTATTTTGATTTCATATCATTGCTAGAATAGTTTTCCTTTTCATCAATTTCTTGAACTATATTAAAGGTAGCTTCTCTTCATTTATGAGTCTAACATATTTTTTTTTACTTAAAAGGTGGAATAACCAAGATAAAAAGTTGAAGGATGATCTTGTACATAGTATGACCCAGCTTTTTGGACCTCGTGCATTCGAGAGAAACAAGCTCCTTGAAAGAGCTGGTTTATGTTTGAAGTATATTAGGGACCAGTACAGGAAATATTTAGAGGTTAACCCAAGGCACGAGCGTCCGCCCTGTGTTCTTGAGGCTGAGTGGCAAGGTTTGATTTTGGATGGAAAGTATAAAGCTGACATGAAAAAAGGAATTACGCCAGTAGAGAGTAGAGCAAGGTATGTGATACTTTTGAGAATGTAATTATGTACTAATTAACCTCTAAATTTTTCCTGTACTGGTCTCTAACATATTTCAAACTTTTCATAGATTGCCTGACACATCAAAGGCAACAAAGGCAAGATTAGAAAAGCACGGGACACACAAGCTCGGCTCTGGTGGTTTTTCCAAACTTCAAGCACGAGTTGTAAGTATTAGTAAATGAAAACTTGTATCAATTTTTTTATATATTGCAAGGAAATTTTTTTTGATCAAACAATGCAAGTAAAATTCACCATACCAAGAAAAAATGTAGGGGTCAGAGTTCAATAGATGCCTCACAGAAGAGGACAAGAGAATTGGCTTCCAACAAGGCTATAGAGCCGTGGCTGAACGGCTACGAGCTGAAATCAGTGTGCAAGGTTCAAATAATGATGCATCTGAGCCACAGGTAAATAAGCTAAATGAAATTTATTTCAAATTGAATACTTTACCAATTAGTCTATTTGATGTTAAGTTCTAATATAAAGTGAGTATATCTATTTTAAGAAAGCAATGATAACAATGTGTAGGATATTGGAATGCAGCCTGACAATCCTTCTACACAATCTATGCATAATGAAGGTTCGCATGATGTGCATCCTAGTGGTGGAGGTATACATTTGCTATTAAAATTTTTATATGTAATTACAATTGGTATTTGGATTAATGTAACATTTTGTATAGCAACTGTAGAGGATCGAGGGGTCGGTGCTCATGAGCATGTTGAGGTTGAGTCTAGACAAAATGATGTGGCCAGATCAGGTAATTAAAGAGCGCCACAGTTATGTTCTTTAAAATAATTAAATACTTGTAACAATTATAATTAAATATTTTAAATTTAACTCTTTTATTTGTTATTGTAGAGGACCCCCCTTTGCAGCAGCATAGGAATTTGAGATCATCAAGAACAAAGAACAAAACAACTGATGAGGGGGGTATTGATGATAACACTGATGCTCCTCTTAGAGCTTACATAGAAAAAAAAATTAGAAAGAGAAAAAAGAAATGATTGTCATCTAAATACCTTAATTGATAATGACTGAATTTTATGTCTCAATGAATTTAATTATGTGCTAATGAATGTTCATGAATTATGTGTTTATTTTCATATTGATGAATGTTGCATGTTAACGAATCTAATGTGTTAATGAATGTTATCATGTGATATTGATTGAATGTTACATTTTATTAATAATTGAAAGAATGAATGAATGTTAGATGTTAACGGGGAATGTAGAGTGATGTTAGGGGGAGGGGGGTGGGGCCAAATGAGCTTCCACCTTCACGTGGTTGGCCCTGTTTAGTAGAGAATATTAAACTATATTCTCGAAACAAAATGAAGCTCAATAAGATACTAAATGAGTCAAAATGGTTATCAAGGTCCTCTATCCATAAGATACTTGTAGTCAAAATGGTTATTAATAAGATACTTGTAGTCAAAATGGTTATCTAGGTCCTCTATCCATTCCATAAGTTCTTCACCATTCAAACTTCCTCCATAACAAGGAATGTGCTTTAGGTTAGTCATGAAGCCTAGAATGGACTCTCTGTCAGATAGAGCCACTATTTCAGAGCCTTTTCTGTGCATTTCCTTCAAGCACTGTACAGTGTACGGATGTGAAAGGGAGGGCAGACCAGTGTGGAAGTTAGAGTATTTATATCTTATGCTTTGAGAGTTTATTTGGTAGATTCAAGACACCTTATATCAAAGTTATTCCTTTTTCTTATCTGTTGTTCTGTCAAACCCTCATTTTTTGGGTTATTGCATTCAAATGGCCTTAACTTGCAAATAAACCATAGGATATCCTCTGTTCTTTGTAAAATGCAAGTTAAGGGGGTTTATTTTCATATTTTAAAAGCTTTGGAACAGGATACTAAGCCAGAGAATTTCAAGAGCAAGCCCTAGGTCAAGAATCTCAATGTTCTTGACTAGGAGTTGATGGATTATGCAAGATCAGAGGGTAGCGGCAAGTAAAGGACCTCAAACCTTGTTGAATCTAGATCTTTAGAGCATGGTGGACATCTTCAAACTCTGATCTTGGTTTCATGCACCCATTTTCAATGCCTTGTTTTGGAACCCACACCCAAAGGCATGCATTAGGTCTGTGGACTCAATAAGGACATTGATATGCTGGAGTGGAGTCAGGGTCTGGGAGTTGGAGGATTGTTAGAACATCAAAAAGGGTACTCAAAAAACATATAAGTTCATAAGGTCCTTTGTCAAATTGAAGAGTTATTGCTGCAGAACAGGTTTTGGAGACCTACTAGAGTCACTAGGTCTATTTGGACCCGTTTGGACCACGACACACAGTAGCATCTACAGAGAAGAAGTTTGGTATGCAATGGTCTTGAAACCTCCTGAGAAATTCTTGGTATGCATTTGTGTGGTGCAAAAGCTTCGTTGAAAGAGAAAAAGAAGAAAAGAATAGAAATGATTTTTTTTCTTTTTATGTCATATACTGTAACCAGCTACTTATAACTTGCAAAAATTATTATAACCATTTGAAATTGAAACTTAGTTTAATGTGAAACTGAGAACTGCTTTATTAGAGCTTTCTGTGATTTAGATTCAGACATCAAGAACATTGTTTGCCTAATATTGTGATTAATGTTTATTTATTAATATCTCATACTGACAAACAATTGATAATTGTAGGGAAAACGTCATTGGGGGTCTTTGAGGATCCACCAGAAGCCAAGGAGAAAATGTATTCAAATGCTAAAGATGGTGTAACAGTCCTTACAGCTGTTGAACCTTGCTGTGTAGATCATCTCCGATTCTCCAAGTTCAACAGTACTGTGGTATTCCTTTGGATACTTCTAATGGTAAATTTCAGACATCAAGTTCTTTTCGTATGAAACTACTACATTTGTAATCTGTAGTTTTAAACTTTTAGTTTATAAATGTTCATCAGCTTTAGTTCGTATGCTGCCATTTCAAGTATGATTAATGAAGTTACCTTTATCACAGGATGAAAGTGAGCAGTCAGCATACTGGTACGGAGCTGGCAGCATTGATACAGTGACTAGGGCATCGTTTAATGGTGGTATTGTGTTTTCCCATATTTAGGGCATCGGCCTTTTGAAGCATTGCCTTCATCTTTCTTAAGTCTGAGTTTTAAGTTTGTTTATCTCTCTCGGCGCTGTTGAAAATACAAATGACAACGTTCTTGTTTGTTTTGCCCTTATATCCCGATGTGATTTCACGGAGGGTTACGGCGCTGTTGAAAACACAAATGAAAACACAAATCCCTTGTGTAATTGCCACTTGAAGGAGGACAGTCACTGTAAAGACAACATGATAATGTACACTTACAGTGAGTGTACATTATCATGTTGTCTTTAGAGTGACTATCCTCATTTGTTGAAGAAGAAAAGCATTAATGTGGCTGAATAGCAATACATTCAAGTGGCAATCACACAAGGGACAGTCATTGTGAGATGTCCTCATTTGTGACTGTCCTTACAGTGAGTGTACATTATCATGTTGTCTTTAGAGTGACTGTCCTCATTTGTTGAAGAAGAAAAGCATTAATGTGGTTCAATAGCAATACATTCAAGTGGCAATTACACAAGGGACAATCGATCACTGTGAGATGTCCTCATGTGTGACTATCCTTGTCACAAATGAGGACATCTCACAATGACTGTCCCTTGTGTAATTCAAGTGGTAATTACACAAGGGACAGTCACTGTGAGATGTCCTCATTTGTGACTGTCCTTACAATGAGTGTACATTATCATGTTGTCTTTAGAGTGACTGTCCTCATTTGTTGAAGAAGAAAAGCATTAATGTGGTTCAATAGCAATACATTCAAGTGGAAATTACACAAGGGACAATCGATCACTGTGAGATGTCCTCATGTGTGACTATCCTTGTCACAAATGAGGACATCTCACAATGACTGTCCCTTCTGTAATTGCCACTTGAATGAGGACAGTCACTGTAAAGAAAACATGATAATGTACACATACAATGAGTGTACATTATCATGTTGTCTTTACAGTGGCTGCCCTCATGTTGTATATTCTTCTCTGTAGATGCTACTATGTGCTAGGGAACTTCTTAGAACTATTTGGTATATTCTTACAACTTGTTACACCTGGGATATTCTTCTCTGTAGATGCTACTGTGTGCTGTGGTCCAAACGGGCCCATAAATGTGGTTGAATAGCAATACATTCAAGTGGCAATTACACAAGGGACAGTCACTGTGAGATGTCCTCATGTGTGACTGTCCTTGTCACAAATGAGGACATCTCACAGTGACTATCCCTTGTGTAATTGCCACTTGAATGAGGACAGTCACTGTAAAGACAACATGATAATGTACACAAGTACCGTGAAGGTAGTTGCAAGTTACGGCTGTTTCATTGCATACCCGAAACAATGAAGATGTTACGGTCCACAAAATGTTTGTGCTTGAAAGATGAACAAATAAAATTAAACTTCTAAATAACCAAAGCCGCTAACAATAAATTCAACACAGATATGTCCTCATTTCTGGGTATTTTAGCTCTGTAACAGCTGAATACCAGATTACATAATAATGACAAAAGAAAAATAAACCCAACGTACTCAGAAATTGTAGCTGTGATTTCACGGAGGGAATCTCTCTCGGCACTGTTGAAAATACAAATGACAACGTTTCTCTACATTATCATGTTGCCTTTACAGTGACTGTCCCTTGTGTAATTGCCACTTGAAGGAGGACAGTCACTGTAAAGACAACATGATAATGTACACTTACAGCCCGTGTACATTATCATGTTGTCTTTAGAGTGACTATCCTCATTTGTTGAAGAAGAAAAGCATTAATGTGGCTGAATAGCAATACATTCAAGTGGCAATCACACAAGGGACAGTCACTGTGAGATGTCCTCATTTGTGACTGTCCTTACAGTGAGTGTACATTATCATGTTGTCTTTAGAGTGACTGTCCTCATTTGTTGAAGAAGAAAAGCATTAATGTGGTTCAATAGCAATACATTCAAGTGGCAATTACACAAGGGACAATCGATCACTATGAGATGTCCTCATGTGTGACTATCCTTGTCACAAATGAGGACATCTCACAATGACTGTCCCTTGTGTAATTCAAGTGGCAATTACACAAGGGACAGTCACTATGAGATGTCCTCATTTGTGACTGTCCTTACAATGAGTGTACATTATCATGTTGTCTTTAGAGTGACTATCCTCATTTGTTGAAGAAGAAAAGCATTAATGTGGTTCAATAGCAATACATTCAAGTGGCAATTACACAAGGGACAGTCACTGTGAGATGTCCTCATGTGTGACTGTCCTTGTCACAAATGAGGACATCTCATAGTGACTGTCCCTTGTGTAATTTCCACTTGAATGAGGACAGTCACTGTAAAGACAACATGATAATGTACACATACAATGAGTGTACATTATCATGTTGTCTTTACAGTGGCTGCCCTCATGTTGTATATTCTTCTCTGTAGATGCTACTATGTGCTAGGGAACTTCTTAGAACTGTTGGTATATTCTTACAACTTGTTACACCTGGGATATTCTTCTCTGTAGATGCTACTATGTGCTGTGGTCCAAACTGGCCCATAAATGTGGTTGAATAGCAATACATTCAAGTGGCAATTACACAAGGGACAGTCACTGTGAGATGTCCTCATGTGTGACTGTCCTTGTCACAAATGAGGACATCTCACAGTGACTGTCCCTTGTGTAATTGCCACTTGAATGAGGACAGTCACTGTAAAGACAACATGATAATGTACACAAGTATCGTGAAGGTAGTTGCAAGTTACGACTGTTTCATTGCATACTCGAAACAATGAAGATGTTACGGTCCACAAAATGTTTGTGCTTGAAAGATGAACAAATAAAATTAAACTTCTAAATAACCAAAGCCGCTAACAATAAATTCAACACAGATATGTCCTCATTTCTGGGTATTTTAGCTCTGTAACAGCTGAATACCAGATTACATAATAATGACAAAAGAAAAATAAACCCAACGTACTCAGAAATTGTAGCTGTGATTTCACAGAGGGAATCTCTCTCGGCACTGTTGAAAATACAAATGACAACGTTTCTCTACATTATCATGTTGCCTTTACAGTGACTGTCCCTTGTGTAATTGCCACTTGAAGGAGGACAGTCACTGTAAAGACAACATGATAATGTACACTTACAGCCCGTGTACATTATCATGTTGTCTTTAGAGTGACTATCCTCATTTGTTGAAGAAGAAAAGCATTAATGTGGCTGAATAGCAATACATTCAAGTGGCAATCACACAAGGGACAGTCACTGTGAGATGTCCTCATTTGTGACTGTCCTTACAGTGAGTGTACATTATCATGTTGTCTTTAGAGTGACTGTCCTCATTTGTTGAAGAAGAAAAGCATTAATGTGGTTCAATAGCAATACATTCAAGTGGCAATTACACAAGGGACAATCGATCACTGTGAGATGTCCTCATGTGTGACTATCCTTGTCACAAATGAGGACATCTCACAATGACTGTCCCTTGTGTAATTCAAGTGGCAATTACACAAGGGACAGTCACTGTGAGATGTCCTCATTTGTGACTGTCCTTACAATGAGTGTACATTATCATGTTGTCTTTAGAGTGACTATCCTCATTTGTTGAAGAAGAAAAGCATTAATGTGGTTCAATAGCAATACATTCAAGTGGCAATTACACAAGGGACAATCGATCACTGTGAGATGTCCTCATGTGTGACTATCCTTGTCACAAATGAGGACATCTCACAATGACTGTCCCTTCTGTAATTGCCACTTGAATGAGGACAGTCACTGTAAAGACAACATGATAATGTACACATACAATGAGTGTACATTATCATGTTGTCTTTACAGTGGCTGCCCTCATGTTGTATATTCTTCTCTGTAGATGCTACTATGTGCTAGGGAACTTCTTAGAACTGTTTGGTATATTCTTACAACTTGTTACACCTGGGATATTCTTCTTTGTAGATGCTACTATGTGTTGTGGTCCAAACGGGCCCATAAATGTGGTTGAATAGCAATACATTCAAGTGGCAATTACACAAGGGACAGTCACTGTGAGATGTCCTCATGTGTGACTGTCCTTGTCACAAATGAGGACATCTCACAGTGACTGTCCCTTGTGTAATTGCCACTTGAATGAGGATAGTCACTGTAAAGACAACATGATAATGTACACAAGTACTGTGAAGGTAGTTGCAAGTTACGGCTGTTTCATTGCATACCCGAAACAATGAAGATGTTACGGTCCACAAAATGTTTGTGCTTGAAAGATGAACAAATAAAATTAAACTTCTAAATAACCAAAGCCGCTAACAATAAATTCAACACAGATATGTCCTCATTTCTGGGTATTTTAGCTCTGTAACAGCTGAATACCAGATTACATAATAATGACAAAAGAAAAATAAACCCAACGTACTCAGAAATTGTAGCTGTGATTTCACGGAGGTAATCTCTCTCGGCACTGTTGAAAATACAAATGACAACGTTTCTCTACATTATCATGTTGCCTTTACAGTGACTGTCCCTTGTGTAATTGCCACTTGAAGGAGGACAGTCACTGTAAAGACAACATGATAATGTACACTTACAGCCCGTGTACATTATCATGTTTTCTTTAGAGTGACTATCCTCATTTGTTGAAGAAGAAAAGCATTAATGTGGCTGAATAGCAATAAATTCAAGTGGCAATTACACAAGGGACAGTCACTGTGAGATGTCCTCATTTGTGACTATCCTTACAGTGAGTGTACATTATCATGTTGTCTTTAAAGTGACTGTCCTCATTTGTTGAAGGAAAAAAGCATTAATGTGGTTCATTAGCAATGTATTCCCAGCATCTGTACCTGCATCTCTCTTATATACTACAAGTTACTTGCCATCAGAAATTGCAGTTCCCTCACGTGACATTGATGGTGAAGTGTTCTTTTCAAAACCATCATCTGTGGTTACCAATGCTCCTGTTTTAGGCAATAAGTTTGTTGCATTCCATGAGCCATTGGTCAAGTTTCTTCTACGAGCTTCTGATGCCTCAAAATCTAAGCAGTGCCTACGCATGCCTCGTTGTGGTTGATTATCATTCTGTAAATGAATTATAATGAGTAATCAGTTTTGGGCCTTGGAATCTTGTATGTAACATGCATAGGCATTTCATGGCTAAATGAATCTATTTTAAAAGCATCAACTTTTCTTACATGATGTTGGATACATAAGTAGAACAAGCGTATATCAAATTGGAAGCAATCAGAACTCCACAATGACATATTATTTAGAGTACTCTTCAGTTTAAGTAATAATGCATATATTGACACTGTAAAGACAACATGATAATGTACACTCACTGTAAAGACAACATGATAATGTACACTCACTGTAAGGACAGTCACAAATGAGGACATCTCACAGTGACTGTCCCTAGTGTAATTGCCACTTGAATGTATTGCTATTCAGCCACATTAATGCTTTTCTTCTTCAACAAATGAGTATAGTCACTGTAAAGACAACATGATAATGTACACTCACTGTGAGTGTACATTATCATGTTTTCTTTAGAGTGACTATCCTCATTTGTTGAAGAATAAAAGCATTAATGTGGCTGAATAGCAATACATTCAAGTGGCAATTACACTAAGGACAGTCACTATGAGATGTCCTCATTTGTGACTGTCCTTATAGTGAGTCTACATTATCATGTTGTCTTTACAGTGGCTGTCCTCATTTGTTGAAAGAAAAAAGCATTAATGTGGTTCATTAGCAATGTATTAAATAAATTTATTTATTTTAATCCACCCACGGGCGTCGCAATTGCGACGGCAACCCGTCGCAATGCGATGCAGGCGCCCGTCGCAATTGCTTGGGAGGTCCGTCGCGATTGCGACGGCCCTCCGAAGCCATGCAACGGGGGGGTGACACCCATGCCGCTAACAAATCTTAGTCACATTGCGACGGGATATGTGTCGCAATTGCGACGACTACCCATAGACGTCGCAATTTGCGACTAAAAAATAGCGACGTCTATGGGTGTTGCTATTGCGACACATAGCTGTCGCAATTGTGACACATAGCCATCGCAAATTGCCCCCAAATGTATTAGTGACGGAATGATTAGTGATGTCATCTGTGGCATGTGCTCTGGTGATGGCTTATTTTGAAGTTGACTCGGGGAATGAAGCGTGTGTCTTGTTTGGCAAGCATAAATCAAAGATGTCAGTCCTTAATTGTTGTAATGTAATCATTGTAAACTTATTTTAGATACCATGTGTATCTTAGCAAGGGCTTATGTAAATGTTTGTAATTAGGAAAGCCTTATGGGCTGACCTGATCTTGGTAAAATGTAATAAGGTATAAATGAAAGGTCTTTTCTTTGGAAAAAATATGGATGGAATATATGTGATATAAGAAGGTTGCAATATTGTGTCTTTTATATGTAGAGTAGAGGATTACTAGTGGACTTCATTGGAACTGATCAAGAAAAGATGGTTTCTTGAAAATAGCTCAAAAAATTGTGTATCTCTTAATATACACCTGTTGCAAACTAGTGAGTTCAGAAGGTGGATTTAACCTTCTTTGGGTAGTGAGCCTTGGGCAATGAGCCCTATTTTGTTCTTGACTCCTAACAGGGTCTGTCCTCTAACAAGGACTATGTACTATAATGTTTCAATAAGCTCCTAACAAGGCTATATCTTCTAACAAGGATTACTATACTCTCAGTACATTATTTGTGGGTGCTAATTCCCACTAGGGTTTTTACCTTTAACAGGGTTTCCCCAAAACCAAAATTCTGTGTTATTGAGTTGGCATTCATTGTGTTGATTGGATCTGATATTGATAAAATTAAAAGTTTAAAATTTAATATTCTATCATACAACTAATAAACCCCCCCTCTCAGTTGTATTGTGGATTGTTATTCCTAACAATAAATAGATTAGTGATAGTGGTTTCTCACATCACATGACTGGTGACAAAAGTAAGTTTGATACCCTACATCATTACAAAGGTAGAAGTGTTAAGTTTGGTAATGATGCACCATGTCCTCTAAAGGATAAAGGAATAATTAAGCTGATTGATAAGATCACTTGTGAAAATGCTTATTGGGTTGAAGGTCTTAACTATGATTTGCTAAGTGTTGCACAACTTAATAGCACTAGATACCGAGTGGAATTTCATCATAGACAAGTGAAAATATTTGATGCCACTAGTGAACTGATTGGAAGTGGAGAACAAACTAGAGGTAATTTGTTCTATCTAGACCTATTTGAAGAAACATGTTTGATTGCACAATATGATGATATATGGTTATGGCATAAGAGGTTATGTCATGTTAACTTTGACAATCTAGTAAATATTAGTAAAAAGAAGAAAGTTCAAGGATTTTTGAGATTGAAGAAACCTGATAATGTAACGTGCAAGCAATATCAGTTGGGTAAAATGACAAAGTCTAATTTCAAGAGCAAGACTTTTACTTTTGAGAATGCTTTAGATCTAGTTCATACTAATCTATGTGGACTCATGGGTGCGCAAAGCTATTATGGTGCTAAATACTTTATTCTATTTGTTGATGATTACACTAGAATGATGAGTGTAATGTTTTTAAAAGAAAATTCTGATACATTTTAGTTGTTTAAGTGGTATTTGGATAAGGTTGAAAAAGAAACAGGAAGAAACCTAAAGTGTCTAAGATTTGACTGAGGTGAAGAGTTTATATCAAATGAGTTCAATCTGTTCTGCAATGATAAAGGAATCAAGAGATAGATGTTAGCACCTAGAACACTTCCACATAATGGTTATATATAGTTGAGAGAAGGAACATATCTATAATGGATTGTGCAAGGACACTGATGATTGAGAAGAATGTGGCACAAAAGTACTGGAGAGAAGTTGTAAGTACAGCTATTTATACCTTAAACCAAGTTCAAATTAAAAAAGGTACTAATGTTACACCTTATGAATTATGGCACGATTATGCACCTAATGTGAAATATTTTAGAATCTTTAGAAGTAAATGCTATATATTGAAAGATAATAGGAATGGAAAGTTTGATGCAAAAAAGTGATAAGGGCATATTCTTAGGTTATTCCACAAAGAGTAAAGCTTATAAGTGTTTGAATTCTAACACTAACAAAATTGTGGAAAGTGTAAATGTGAAAGTGGATGAGTATGCAGAGAAAAATGAACAGGAAAGTAAAAGAGAGCCTGAAGATTACAGATCTATTGTCTATGTGGAAGGAGAGGAAAGTGACACACTTGCACTCGATGCTGAGTCTCAAGTAAGCAATGTCGAGCATCTGATAGGCATTACTGAGTCACAGAAAGGAAGTGTCGAGCATCAGGGAAATGTTGCCGAACATTAGGAGGATGTTGTCAACCATCAGGAAGTAGTTGCCGAGCAATCAGAGGATGAATCTGACAATGTTATTGATGAACCAGAAGAGAAAGGAGAAAAGAAATGTGAACCTACTTTGGCACAATATGTAAGAAGACATCATAAGACAGAGAAAATTATTGGAGATAAAGAGACTGGAGTTCTAACCAAAGGCAAGTTGAAGGATCCTACATGTTTATTGTGTGAATTTGAGCTGAAGACAACAAAAGAGGCATTAGAAAATGAAGACTGGATTCAAGCTATGAATGAGGAAATAGACCAAATAGAGAAGAATGATACCCAAAATCTGGTGATGAGACCGGAAGGCAAAAATGTCATAGGAACAAAATGGGCATTCAGAAACAAGCTTAATGAACATGGACAAATCACAAGGAATAAAGAAAGGTTGGTATCAGTTTTGAAGAGGTGACTGATTTTCATAGTGATGACCAAGGAGTTGAACACAGTATTGACCAAGCGTCAGTAATTTACATTTGATGAAGAATTCAGATTCCTAGCTGACATAGTTGAATTCTTGGATTATGTAAAACATGTTGACTTTATTTATTGATTGTATGGAATATTTAATGCACGGTAAAAATTTTTAATTGAGATTTCATATAGAGATTTAAGATGTTTCTAGAAGGATGAATGGAGAATATTAATGATGGAAGGATTCAATGAATCCGACCTAAACCTAAGATCTATAGAGGAGATTAAGTGGCACAAGATGGATCTACCTATTGAAGAGGTATATAGGAAAACCTAACTGTGAGGTTAAGAATTTTAGAGGGATGTTGGAGTTGTTGATGTTATTGACTGACAAAGTAGACAAGGCTGAAGGTGAAGGAGTTTATCAGAGTTGTGATTTATTGAAGGAATTTCTGAGCAGATCAGTGATGGAGATGGAAATGGTACACAGACAGTAAGCCAGCATATAGGAGCCGAATTGAATCTGTAATTTACAAAGTGAGTTGTATGTTTTTTAGATCAACTACTACTACTACTACTTTCTAACCATTGTATCAGTATAAATCCTTTAATCAAGGTTGACTTAACAGTCATTGTTTAAATCCTTTTGAAGAAGGTTGCATTTTAAGGGACTGTACTTAAGTCCTCTAACAAGGCACACTCCTAATAGGGTGGTTTAAATTCTTTAATAGGGTCACACCTAGCAGTGTGTTTGTAAATCTTTGACAGGGTTGGATTTTCACAGAGCTCACTTCAGAAGAGTGAATATATCAGTAACATGTTACAAAGTGGTTTTTCCCAAATTGGGTTTCCACTATAAATCCTGGTGCTAATACTTGTGTGAATGTTTTGGTTTGAACATTTCAATGTTTTGCAAGTTAAATACTGTTGGATAGTGGACTGCACTGTTTTATGTTTTTGGCATACATTCTGTAATGACAGAGTAGTGTTGGTTATTAGATCTGAAAGGCTAAAGTGTTTGAAAGTTTGATTTATACATCTGGACCTGAGAATAATTGATTCACGCCCCCCCCCCCTCTCTGTTGTTCTAAATCATATTAATAGAAAATGGGGCAAAATAGGGGAAAAAGTCAAATCCAAGTCAAAGACCAATTCAAGGCATTTGACATGACCCCAAACCACTTACTTGGAGGGCTAAACTAGTCCTAAATGGAAGTGCTTCCATTTTCTAATGATACACTTATTTTTTGGGTTTCTTGTCTTGTAAATGTACTGAATCAGAAGCTTTATAATGAAGAACAATGGAATCTATGTCCATATTGGTTATTTCTTTGTGTGTCTTGTTTTGGATCCTTCTATGTTAATTTGTAAGATATTTTAATGTACTAGTTATAAGGTAGCTGTGAGTTTGTTTTCTTAGTTTGTTGATCTTTGAGACAAATTCTGAGGGTTTAAAACTTACACATAAATCTGATGTCTGGGTATTGGAGTGAAAATAGTGATTTGTAAGGCATTTCATTTAGTTTCTATGTATTTGGAGTTAGAGGGTTTTCTGGGGATGTATGTTTATTTGACTCTATTGCCCAATAGATAAGGCACTAGTCTTTGTTGGTTATGTACTTCTCATCATCAATTCTAAAATCAATTAATCTTTACTTTCTATTGAAGAGCATACATGTTCATAACTTTTATTTGCATAATACAAGTAATGTTTGGTGATTCTTTGAAGAAATGAATCCTAGGTTAGTCTACCTGAGTCTAGAGCTCGAAGAGAAGAAGGATTTAATCCTTGTCACATATGTCATTTTTCTAGTTCTTGGAATACTTATGCAAGTGGGATCTTGCATAAGATTGGTTGAGTTTTGAACCCTTGTTTCTTACAAGTCTGAGAACTATCCGCAGTCATGTCTGCATAGAGGGGTTTTGTCAAAGGAAGTTATTATATATGCATATTTATTTTTCATTAGGTACACCTGCCTAAGTGTGTGGAGATTGAAATGAAGAAGGATTGCATGCCTTGTCAAGTTATCCTTTTCTTGCCCCTCAATTTGTAGGAAGAAGCATATTTGTGTAAATTAGATGAAGATCCCCTAGTCTAGTTTGCATTATCTCTTTTAGAATTGAGGGATACAAGAAAAATCCCTAACACTCCCCTCGATATTCGTGACATGGCTTAACCACATCTTGTGTCTTCTATAAGTCTAGTGGTTGTATCAAGTATTAACATGTCGATCTTTTGGTGCAATGACAATCACTACTTGTAACAAGTGGTATTAGAGCTTGGTCATAGGTTCGAATCCCCTTGGGTAATGTTGAGAGGGAAATTGTTGGCAAAATGGTCAGTGCTCCCCTTGGGATTCATGACATGGCTTAACTACCTCTGGTGTCTTCTATAAGTCTAGTGGTTATATCGACATTAACAGGTCGATCTTTTGGTGCAACCACTACTTATAAAAACATTTTCTATAATTTTCTTTGGATGGGCTAGAATCAAGGAAGACCATAGATTTTAGAAAATAATGTCTAATACAGGCCAAAGAAATGACACATTATTATTTGGAAATCACATTTAAAGAATAATAGTGCACACCCACAATTTTTTTTTGAATTGTGTCGATCATAAGAACAACACTCTTATTTATGAAATACATACACACAATATAACTTAAAAATTCATAAAATTAGTATACACAAAGATGATAAGTTTGAGTGGGAGAGGAAGAAATTCAAATTCTGGGGTTGCAGGTGATGGAGAGGGGGAAAAGTATGATGATCCAAGAAGATCTGAGAGTGCTAGGAAGGTTTTTATTTGACTTGATGCTCCTATATGCAATCATTGTTTAGGTTTTGATGTTGTCAGGCCCTGCTAGTTTGTTTGAGGGCGTATACAGGCTGTCAAGAGGTCCTTGTTTCCACTTTACTAGTTGTTGATATCCTTTCTAGCAGCATTTATGGGGATTTTGTTACATGTTGGGGATTGGAGATTTCTTATTTTTTGTGCATGTCGGATCCCATGTGTGCAGTTGGGGATGTGTGGAGAATGGCCATATCTTCTCATGGCTTTGAATGCCACTGGTTTTAGTTTTGTTCACCTATGCCTCTCTTTCCTTTGCCTCTGGGGCTAGGTCCACTAAGGGACTAGCCTAATATTTCTTTGCTCCCAATGATGGCTAGCTTGGTGGGATTATTTGTGGGGGTGGATGTGGGGCTTGCTTCTAGTTCTATGCTCTTGGTTGTTTCCCACTCTTGAAATCTTGGGTATGTGGTGGATAAGGTTATCTTCAGGTCATGTGTTTTTAAGTGCTCTTGTCAGTATGGTGATTTAGCCCATTAGAGAGAATTTTTCTTCATTTTCTTTTGGTGCATTGTCCCCAAATGGGGAGAGTTTATTTTTTCTCCTTTGGCCGGTTGGGTAATTATGGTGGAAAAATTCTATGGTGGGAGGACTAACATTATTTTGTGTGGTGTCTTTGGGGAGACTATGTGCTTTTCTTTGGAGATGAGTCCTCTAAATACCCGGTATTTTGTCTTCTATGATATCTTTGTCTGCATTCTTTTTATTACAAGCTTCCCTATGGTGCATTCTTCCTAGCTGCATGTTCATAGCGAGAACGTGCAGGGTTAGTCTTGTGAGGGGATAACTACTTCAGACAAAATATTGTGTTCGATGAGGATCATTTTCAAGAGTGTGGGTTTGGTGGGGACTACATGCTTTGGCCCTAATGCAAGATGGACTACTTGGTTTGTCGAGTTTTCCAATAAAAAGTGGAGATGGTGTTTCCCATTCTTGGGTAATACTCTTTTGGTTTGGTCTTCTCTATTACATGGAAATATTGTTTGGAAGATGCCAAATGGGACTAATGTTCCTTTTTTTGCTGAGAAGGTTATGGTTTGGGATACTCTTGACCCAGTGTTGAAGGGGGTATCCATCTTTCCAAAAGAGGGGCCTAGTTTTGTTGGTTTTCTTCTTCTTCTTCGTATGTGGTTCCTATGGTTCTGGTGGTCATTCCTCTTGAGTTCCTGGACAGATCGACAATCGGGGTGTTTTTGTTATTCAAAAAAAGACCTATGACAACCTTGTCTATACCAACGGTTGTAAAATGTGCCCCGCATTGTGGCTAGGTGGCAGTGTGCTGACAATGACCTCTCTTGGCACTTGTGTTATAAATGGTAAATTGGAGCCTTTAGCTCTTTGTTGCACTTTGCCTCTATTGGCCTTGTGTACTCCAAGTAGCATTTCTTCTAAAGTTACTTGTTGACTATGTGTCGTTAGTGGTCTACTGCTAATATAAAAAATAATGCATACAATCAATGTAAGTATGGTTATGTATTGTTGTGGTAGGCGTGTAACTGTAAAGATGAATTCATACACTCAATGATTAAAGAGATTATGTTGCATTTATAGTATATAGCAATTTTAAGAAAATATGTGAACACATTAATAATGTCAACTAAATAAATGTTTAGTAATTAATGTTAGATTAAATATTCTAGAACTACCTAAGATAGTTGTAGGGTGGTTATCAAAATATTTATATAAAATAAACATTAAATTAAAAGTAATATTTATATAAAATAAAACATTAAATTAAAATGTATTATTTCTTTACAAAATAATATAACTAATACTTATTTGTAAATACATAAATAAAAAATAAATATTGATTATTTAATTAAATATTAAAACTATATTTAATAAATATTATAATAATTACATATCACATATAAATTAATTAATAATTAGTACATATACTATTTTTAATTTCTTATTTATTAAAATTTTTCTTAAATATATACTTAAAATAATTTAGCTATGTTCTTTATAATTTAGAAATTTCAAAATGAACATTACATTATTGAATACAAAACATATATTTAATGTAAGAAACTTTATTCTATAAACTAGAATTATTTGATTTGTACACATCTTCACAATAATCATAAAATAACATTAATTATCTACAAAAGAAATCATCTCTGTGACTCTTCTATTCTCCTCCTTTTTTTTGGCATGAGATGAAGATGTAGAAGCCATAAATGATGGCACTACTAAGCAAATCTTGCAATGATTGGGAAATGAAGGTAACCTTTCCCAGTTTGTTTCTTCCTAGAAATAAGCGGGAAAATGTCTAGAGAAAGACAGAGATAGAGACTATTTTATTCAACCCTCCTTCCTCGAAAGGACAAGGAAAGAAGAAGAAACTTTTTTTGCACGACAGCCATACAAATTAAGTTCAAGATTCCTTGTTCACATTGACATTGCTAGAATAACGCATCCACTTCCTAACTCAAGTACACCCTTCCCTCTATAAGACAAGTTGAATGGAGAATTGCAAGAAAATAAATTGTGATAAGAAATCAAAGGTCGGGATTCCTTGTACACATTTTATGGTCATAAGAAATGAAATAGTGATAAGAAAGAGGCATTTGCAGATGATGACGACTATCCTCCCAATAGAATGCACCACTAATGAATTTTTTTTTTCTCAAATCTGCAAAAATGCAGAGTTTTTTTTTGAAATTTGTTGGTTGTTTTTGATCCAGAATGAGCAGATGAAGAAGAACATATCCTAAAATTTTTGAAAAAATCCAGTGCATTTTCAAATTTTCTAAAATGGTACGGCGGTGCATTCCTTCAGGAGGATAGCCACGTCCTTTGCAGACAAGGTGTGCAGGTGGCAGGTGGCAAATAGGGCATGCGAGAGGTTGGTGTGGAGAGAGAAGGATTTGACAGGATAGGTGGCAGGAGTTACGAGAGACATAAGGTTGGAATGGAGAGATACAGGCTCGCAAGAGTTATAAGGTGGTAGGAAAAAGGGAGATATAAGTAGAAATATCAGAGTGATAAGGTGAGGTGGGGAGTTTATAAGGGAGCCAAAGGAGTGATAAGGAGGGGGAAGGTATAAGGAAGGATAGATAAGGTGGAGAGGTATAACGAGATTTCAGAATGATAAGGAGGGGAGTGATTAAGTAATATAATTATCTATCAAGGATGGAATCCTTCTACTATGATCCTACTATTTCAAAGCTCCTGTCAAAAGCGATTACCGATCAAAAAAGTAAATAAATGAATGATGCATAATATAAAATATTTAGATAATAATAAATTTACATTAACATAAACAAATTCATTAGAGTGAATCAAGTCCAACAACTAAAAAATATTTATGAAAATTAACTAGAGCTCTTTTCTTTCTACGCATAGAAGATTCACAAAAATTAAATTTGAGAGAATGATTTATATCAAACATTCAAAAAGTTTTTATTTTCACCCATTATAGTGGTAGCCTAGCATTTGCAGTGGCATAAATTGTTGACCTTAATAATTTCACACAAGGTTTGGATACCACTTTGACATAAGTGCTTGATTTATGTGTATTTTTGCTTGGTTTGAGAATCTCTTTGTCAAACTAGGTTATTTTCCCTATCCCCAGAGTTTTAACTAGCATATTTTTCTAGAACTAGGGAGCCCAACATATAAGTTTATCGATAGAGATTGATTCCTTGATTTCCTAGCCCCTCTAACTTGACAAAGCCATTTTAGTGGAATCTATTCCTAATTAGACTAACTTATGTTCCATCTTGCAAAAAAAAACCTTAAACTCCAAACACTATAATCATAAAAGACACAAAATCTTCTCCAAATATTTTCAACTAAATAGATACTTGTAAGCGTAAAAATGTCAATTGAACGTGCATGATATGGTGATTAAATGTAAAAGACACTCGGTTGAATCACTATGTGTGGGGTTGTGGTCCATGCATGACAATGGAGTGTGACATTATATATAGCATGTTTGACCTATTTCCTACTTTGTAGAGTGAACTAAATCTATGTTTCACTATATTTCATGATGATGGAAATAGATTTCTTTAATTCCTTACCATTGTAGCACTATAGATCCATTATAGTTAAATTCATATGCAATCAAAGTGACTAGCTTGACTCGAGGAATAATAATCATAAAAGACACAAATTCATATTAATTAGATTGTGACAAAACAAGTTGCAATGAAATATAAAATAATACCAATTCCTATTGCTCTTCACTATATTCAATTTTATTTTAGATAGTGGAGGTAGATTTGTTGAATTTCCTCCTTAATGACATGGTAGAAATGACAAGTCATTTTAATGAAATTCACATTTATATAAAATTTACAATTATGGGGTGTGTTAACATGAACTTCAACACAAACTTTATAGTAATTGCCCCTTTGTAGATATATTGTGTATACATAGGGTAGGGGTCCAGTAGTCAACCATGTTCCAATGGTTGTTTACTCCATGCTCATCCAATGCCCTGATTACTAACTTTAAAGAAACCAAAAAAAGCATAGCTAAAAGTCCATTAATAAATTACACGTGTACTAATAACCACCCACTTGTACACCTAGTAGTTAGAAATTATGGATTTATTTATAAAGAAAGGTGGTAGTACCACTTGATATATATATATTCATTTATACATTTTAACTGGTTCTAAAATAAGGGGCTCTAGGAGAAAAGAACCAGGGAAAAAAACTTCATTCTTGACCCCATCATGAAAAAAGAATAGAATGTTCACTGTAAGGAGGGCCAAAAAATCTCCATAAGCAGTGCATTCAAATTACATCAAAGTGTAGGAAGAAAGAGCTAAACCTAGAAGATACATACAACTATGGCCCAAAAGGTAATTACAAAATACCCCAATGGGCAAATTTTACATCCCTTTACGACCAATACATACAACCCAGAGCTACAATAGGCTTCATCCACTTAAGTGAGATGAATTTACAATGAAAATACCAACAGAATGTTAGAAATAGGGAATACTGAGAGGGGGGATGAATCAATATTCCACAAACTTTTACTTTTGCCCAATTATGGATATAACAGATAATCTTAATACATGCATAACATAGAAAGCTAAAAAATATGCATAACAATAAAACAAAAGAACTCATAACACATTATTTGTTCTCAAGGAAACCCTGGCCAAGGGAAAACCCCGGTGGGGATGGTACCCACAAAGATCCACTAATCAAAAGTATCCTGTTAAGGATGTGGACCCTGTTAGGAGTCTATTACAAGCATATAGTGTATTAGTCCTAATTAAGGGACTATAGGCCTTGTTAGAATCCTCAACCCTATTAGGAGTTGGTAGTAGAAAATGTGATTACCAGATGAGCCCACTACCCAAACAAGTAATGTACAATATTTGTTGATTACAAAAAGAGGTCAAGGTACATAACCTTATACTGCTTGCATCAATATCTCTTCACTACTCTTTCACTATCACAATTGCGTGTACATCATATTTCACATCATATCAATATATCACTATTGCTATTACTATATTCTATATCTTTTTCTTTACAATTTACAATTACATTTATACAAGTTATTAAGGCTAATAACTTTTCTGGTCAGCTGCCAAATTAAAAAATAACTTTACCCAAGGGTTAACATCTAGGATGTCATCCATTTATATTTTTAAGTCATTATTTTGATAAACAAAATAATCCCTTAACTCTTTATCAATTTTGTCTTCAAAATCTGTCCCATCGGCTTAACACTGTCTTCAGTAAAACTATCATAAATCCTTTCATACATGTCGTACTGACTTGTGCTCTGAGGTGAGTCATTACTAGTCACCATAGAGTCTATGTTCAAGTGTGCAAGCACTGAACTTACTCCAATCAATGTCGCCAAACAAAACTGTCTGCTGGTTCACTAGCAAAAACACACTGTCTCATACTTAGACAATTTTACATTGTGCTCTGACATAATTGCTCTCTGACCTGTGCGATCCTCATGTAGATCATATGTTACCATAATGACAACATCTATGTAACCAACTCAACCAAATTGCCAACAATCTCCCCCTTTGTCATTGGTGGTAACATATGAGAAAATTGGCTAAGTGTTAAACTCAAAAACTTCAAAATTGTGGCCATACTATAAATTGTATATATACTATCCTTATAACTCCAAAAATATTATTTCTGTATAGTAATACCCCTAAGAGTATCAATCCTTATCAATTTTATGCTACATATCTCTCCCCCTTTGACAAAAATGACAAAATAAAGGTAAGGAGGGTTACAAAACTGTGTTCAAAAAGTTTTACCTCGATTGAATATTGCAAAGCCGGTAGGCTTGCAACACAATCTGCAAAATCAATCTTTATTGCTTCTAATTCTTTTGCCCATGATTTCTTAATAGAGTCTTCCACACTGAGTAGTGCGCATAATCCATAATATTCTATCTCACATGCTTGGAGATTCTCAAAGCTAAACTTTTGAAAAGATGTCTTAGCTGAAAGACATTCTTCCAAATGCCCTTCAACAATACTTAACTTCATAGAAGTGTGCTCTCTTAAAAGAGTGAATCTATTCATTTTCCTATCCTTTTCATCTTGCAAAATTATGATCTCATCAGATAACTTATGAATATTCTTCTCAACATCAAATACCTTTACATTTGGGCTAGAAAGAAGGTTGGTTTCATTCTAAATTTCTGCTTCCTTCATCTTCATTTTCTGATCTTCTGCTGCTACAAGGGCCTCTGATTTTGTACACTAAATGTACAAAGATTTTCCTCTTTCCAGATTCTTCCTCAAGTCTTTTATACAGACATCAAGATTATTGATATCATTCCTGATATTCTAGCCGATGTTCAAAAGTGTTTTGGCCTCATAGGCTACTTGAGCTTTCACCTTTTCTATATCAAACAAATTTGTGAACTCCCTATCAAAAGTGCTCATTACTTTCTTTGCTTTCTCTAGAGGGTCAGCTTCTGCAATTTGTGTAGTTACAACACCTTGTAACTTTTTAGTAAGCTCCTTCAGACATCCTTCAAGACTTTTAACTTTCTCGTTCTTTCCAATGATTTTGTTCAAAGATGTGATCAATTCCATCTGATCATCATCATCTACTTCCTTTCCCAAATCCTTAATCATAAATCCAATCTGCTTCACCTTTCCAGTCTCAGGAGTAAGACTGATTTCTTCTTTAGTGGAAATAGGTGCTTGCATCTCTGTTACTTTGGGTTCTTCAATAATGGTTTGGGTTTGCTCTACTCCTTTAGTTGTATCATCAAGAGCCAAATTGTCAACAATGTTTTCCAGATTCTTGAATACATTATCATCAGTATCCAAGGTGATCTTAGTTCCTTGAACATTCATAGCTTCTTCCTCAATGTTTATGGCCGGTGGAGAGGCAATGTCCTCTTGTTCTGCTTCTTCTGCTTGTTCTACTGCAATTGATGGTTCTCCAACATTCTCTGCCATGACTTTAATGATTGCTTGCTTTGTCTCTGCATTAACTTCCTCATATTGTCCTCCCATAATCTGAATATTTCTCCTTTTTGTCCTCAAGTAGGTGCTAAGAGCCTTCATAATCTGCTTAAGATGTTCATCATCTCTCACATCACAAAGTTTCTTCACAAGATTTTCTCTGATAGATGTGTCTTCCTCTGATGCTCTCCTCTTCCTGTTCACAAGTTTCTTGAATAAATCATCAGGTTTCTTACCCTGAATTGTGTCAAACTTCTTATCAGATAGAATCATATGCTTTACGACTACATTTTCCAGATTCAATCTTTCTGCATAATCATAGAGATCATAGTATTTATTCATCTTTGTGAAATCTCCATCCTGAATAATCTACTCATTAACCTTTTCAATTCTAGGTTTCTAGGCTTTCTTCTTAACAGTAGTGTCATCATATTTAATCTCTGCAACTTTCCTAGGAATTGGTGGCACCAAAGTCTTCTGCCACTTACCAGGTCAAGTAGAAATCTCTTTTACTCTTTTGCTAGGTGTGGAGGAGGTTGACCTAGTGGGTATACTTGCTTCTTGTTCCTTCTCTATTTCTTCCACTTTCACCTTAACTTGTGTTTCTCCTTGCTGTACTGCAATTGATGATAAAGGTGGTACAGACAAAATTTCTTTCTATCCAATTTCTCTAACTGCTGCTGCTATCTGCTTTACTACCAAGAATTCTTTCTCTGTCATCCTTGTGTCTTTTAGAATTCTCTTAATAGTACTCTCAACTCTTTTCTTAGGTTGTTTCTCTTCAAGTATAGCTTTGGCGGAGTTGAAATTTTCCTCAAAAGTTCCAAACCTGTTACTGTGAGTATCAATCTTGCACTTAAGTAGCCTGCTCACATACTGTTCTATCTCAATCTCAGATATTTCATAGCCAAGAGGGTCTATGAACTCTACTCTAGGTTCTACTGCTTCAATGTATGTAAATTTAGTATCAGCCATAAAACATATCTCATTTTTGTACTTCTTCACAAGAGATTGTGGGATCCTTGATCTGCTAGTTACAAAGTTCTAAAATGTCTTAATTACCAACATTGCACTCTCATTCACTTTATCAATAACATGCTTCATATACACTTTATTAATCCTTTCCATCGTAGTTTGTCCATCATTCCAGTCATTTGCAATGGTGTAAGGTAATCTTCTCAATAGATGAAAAAACATGTAAGTGATCAAAGATGAAAAATCTAAATTGTGCATACTTAGTTTTCTTAATCTTCTCCAAATTCTCAAATAGTTAAATTCTCAGAATCTCACACATATCAACTTGCACTTTATCAACACACATCAAATAAGCTATATGTACCATTCCAGCTGTCATGTCATCCTCTCTTGAATTTGCACAAAACTTAGTTGTTAGGATCTTACATAAGTATCTAACATCATCTTGTTTAATCTTGCTAATCACAATTCCTCTACCATTATAGGATGAATTTGTGTTGTCAATGACTATTTTCCTCATGTTCTTCTCATTTAAAGGAATGGCTCCAGTTTTAGATAGTCCAGTAACTTCATGAATCAAATCAGCTGTGATATCTATCACTCTATCCTCTAACCAAAACTTCCCATTATGAATTCTGCTAAGGATTATCTTAGTGCATTCTTCATTATCAAATTCATACTGCAATGCATACTTAATGATCTCATTATCTTTCAAATGTTCAAATCCTTCTCTCAATGACATGTCCTGGTTGTAAATCTTCTGATATTCCTTGGTGAAATCACTATCACTCATAGTCTCAAGTTTGCATCCAAGATAACTTCTAACATTCTCTAGTGTAAAACTCCATCTGGTACGGATGATAAAGCTAACCTAGGATCATCTTCCAAGGGTTCTACTAGTTCCCTTTTCATCTTAGGTCTATTTTTATCTCTGACATTGTGAATTAAAGAAACATCCATGATTACTTCTAATTCCTTTTACCGATTCAAAGATCTGCCAAGTAAAATACCTTGTTTTCATGATTTTAGGGCTTGCGTAGATTCGGCACACAAATCCTTCACCAAATCATTACAAAATGCTTCCAATCACTGCTCTTCGATCTCCTTAACACTTATATTCACTTTGATGATCAAATAATACTGATTATGACCTTTTATTATTTCAATCTTTCTTAGATTTGACATCGCATTCAATTCTTTTGCCGCTTCTTTCCAAAAAGTTGTTTCTGTTAACTTGTAAAACGTAAAACTTCTTGCGATCTTGCAAAACATAATATTTTTCTTTGCACTCTTAACCATAGCATTAGAACATCATATAATACCTTGCATTAACTGTGCAAGACTCAATTTATCATACATCTACTTCTAGACTAATCTAAGTTCCTAATCTACTGAAATTTTCATAAATTAAGTGCTTTGAGATAGGTTAGGTAAGGATTCATTCTTACCATTTAATACTTCACCTTTCTAATTACCTTCAGTGCTAAATATGTCTCCTTGACCTATGTGTTTAACAAACTTCACTTCATCTGAATTACTACAACATCCTTTTTGTCTGTTACTTGCATCTTCATTCCTTCTTGCATGACTTCTAGGGTTAGGGTTAGGATGAAAAACTCCATTGTTCATTCTAAAAAACCTTGCTATATGTCCAATATTTTTGCATATCTAACAAACAATTCCATTGTTCCCATATCTTGGTCCAGGTGGATTGATCTGTGATCTACAGTTTCTAGCAATGTGTCCAACTTTGTTGCATCTGTAACATATTACTCCATTTCTTCTGTTCATATCTTCAGTAGGTTTCTTATCTGCATGGTCAGTATTCCTAAACATTCTACTATTATTGCTATTCTCAATAAATTTAGGTTTTCTACATTCAATAGCTCTATGTCCAAAACCATGACAATTATAACAATAACCATTAAGTGGTTTGAATTGCTTACCTATGCAATCTCTCTTCATATGACCAATAGTATTACAAGTAAAACATCTACCTTTGAATTCTCTTTGTATACCTTTAGATGATTCATCTTGCTTAGGTGGTTCTTCCTTCTTAGTGTATCTTCATATTTGTTGATCTCATCAAACTTCTTCTCATCTATACTTTCAGATATTTTCAGATCTGGTTCCTTGCTTTCTTCATCTATCTTGAATGTATTAAATCCAAGACCAGTTTTATCATAGAATAGTTTCTGATAAGATATTTGTTCATCAATCTTCTCACCAGTTGAATATAGCCTTTCAAGTTGTTGTCTGGATTGAGTCAATTCACCTTTCACAATTGTATTGTATGTCTCAAGTTCAGCATACTACAAATTGAATTTCTCAAGTTCAGATGTAACTTTGCCAAGTTTAGATTTTAGTCCTTCATTTCCAATCTTCAGCTTTTCATTCTCAGATTTCAAATTTTCTTCATTCTTTCCATTTCCATCTTTCAGACTTAGTTTCAGATTTTCTATCTTCAGTTCATGTTTAAGGATCTCATTTTCTTTTTCTAAATTTTCATCACAATCTTCAATAAGAACTTCAAATTCCTTTTCATATTTTAGATCTTCCAACTTGTTTTTCAATTTCTCAATGAGGTTCTTTGCATCATCATATTTTCCTTTCAAAATGTCTCTTTCATCAGTAAGCATGTCAATCTATTCAAGAGCTTCTTCAAGATTCTTCTGTAGTTGATCCATATCCATAGAGATCTTACTCAAGCTGCTAGGATTTCCTTGAATGATTCTTTTCTGAGTAACTAGGCTCTGAAACCAATTGTTAGAAATAGGGAATACTGAGAGGGGGGGTGAATCAGTATTCCACAAACTTTTACTTTTGCCCAATTATGGATATAACAGATAATCTTAATACATGCATAACATAGAAAGCTAAACAATATGCATAACAATAAAACAAAAGAACTCATAACACATTATTTATTCTCGAGGAAACCCTGGCCAAGGGAAAACCCCGGTGGGGATGGTACCCACAAAGATCCACTAATCAAAAGTATCCTGTTAAGGATGTTGACCCTGTTAGGAGTCTATTACAAGCATATAGTGTATTAGTCCTGATTAAGGGACTATAGGCCTTGTTAGAAGCCTCAAACCTATTAGGAGTTGGTAGTAGAAAATGTGATTACCAAATGAGGCCACTGCCCAAACAAGTAATGTAAAATATTCATTGATTACAAAAAGAGGTCAAGGTACATAGCCTTATACTGCTTGCATCAATATCTATTCACTACTCTTTCACTATCGCAATTACATGTACATCATATTTCACATCATATCACTATATCACTAGTGCTATTACTATATTCTATATCTTTTTCTTTACAATTTACAATTACATTTATACAAGTTATTAAGGCTAATAACTTTTCTAGTCAGCTGCCATATTAAAAAATAACTTTACCCAAGGGTTAACATCTAGGATGTCATCCCTTTATATTGTTAAGTCATTATTTTGATAAACAAAATAATCCCTTGACTCTTTATCAATTTTGTCTTCAAAATCTATCCTATCAGCTTAACACTGTCTTCAGTAAAACTATCATAACTCCTTTCGTACATGCCATACTGACTTGCGCTCTGAGGTGAGTCATCAATAGTCACCATAGAGTCTATGTTCAAGTGCACAAGCACTAAACTTACTCCAATCAATGTCGCCAAAACCAACTATCTGCTGGTTCACTGGCAAAAGCACACTGTCTCATACTTAGACAATTTTACATTGTGCTCTGACATACTTGCTCTCTGACCTGTGTGATCTTCATGTAGATCATATGTTTCCATAATGACAACATCTATGTAACCAACTCAGCCAAATTGCCAACACATAATCCATGGGTGAGGAGGAACTTTCGCCGAAAGTAAGCCTATAAGGAAGATGAAAAAACTTTTCCTTTACTAGTAGTGGATTGTCCAAACACCTGAACAAAAGCCAAAAAATGCAAAAACCACGATGCACCATGAAAAAAAGTGCAATCAGCTTTCCATATGAGTCAATGAAGTATCCGCAGAGCCAAGGATAAGATTTAAATCAGGGATATGCTAAGAATTCACAAGAGCGTTGGCTAATTAGAAGTATCTACCTCCAATAAATCAAGAATTACAAAAACCACCTAATGAATGTTGATGATGCATTGTTTAGTCAAAAAGCCCCCATATTGCTGAAGGGAAACTTTGATAGGATGAAAGGACTATCTTTCCAAAGCTCTTTTAATTCTTTTGAAGACCATAAATACTCCATGATCTCTTAACACAGGTGGTGGAAAGGCCCCCTAATCAAAGCAGTGCCACCCCACAAGTCATACTTTTAATATGATTTCCCAAGTTTATTACCATGAAGGACCACAAGTTTGACATAAAAGATTGCTATTAGGTCTAACTTGGTGGGGGATTGCATCAAATCAAACATGTTAGAGAAGAAAATAGAGAGAATCTACGATGGATAAATGACTCTCCTACTCGAGGGGGAAAGGATACCAAAACCAATGATCTTTCTAATGCCACGCCGAATGTGAGGATGATCACACATGAACATTAATGTAAGCATATCATCCTTAATGACCCCAATAAATGGCTCTTCCCAAGCCTCAACTTCAAATAGAACCCTATAATTCCTAGGGTAATATTCCATATGCAAGGATGAACAGACCGAGCATCATTCAACAGTTGAGCTGACACCCACAAGGAAACTAGGACGCCCAGACATCATGAAGATTCAGACAAAAAGTAGAATGACTAGAGAAAATATGACCAGGATGGAAAAGATGAAAGAAAAAAATTAAATGAAGGATGAAAATGAAATACCCCTTTAAAATAGCCAATGCCATTACTGCAAATACTACCACCACCTGAAATAATGAATTCATCTCACATAAAAGATATAAAATCTTGTGATAGGTGAGCAAAACATAATAACACATGGGAGAAGTGATAGAAAATGAAGCCAAAATACCATTGAAGCATGTCACCCTTACAATCTAATTAATTACTAGCACGATACAGTAAAGGGAAAGAATAACCTGAATCCCAAATCATACCCGACGATCAGTTGACACAGGCCAAGGACAAAAAAAAATTGTGAGAGAGCCGACGAGTACACTATCAGATTAATATGTGGCAAGAAAAAAAGAGAAAAACATCACAAACTTGTGCAAGATAAATAATGGCTAGAAGTGGAGTATTAAATAAATGCCAATGTGACAGATCATTGCTTGGAAAGGGAGATTACACTAGCACGAGGAAAATTAGCTGATAAAACCGCCAGCTCATCTAACCACTAACACTTAATAGCCAAAAGAGGACAGAGAAAGATTGCTAATTAGTTTATCTAATGCCAAATATTCTTTACCAGTTTGGAACACCTTTTTCTTGGTAAAGAAGAATTGCTATGCTAATTAAACCAGAAGTAACATTAAATATCATAGATACTCCTCTATCCAAAAAAGAAGTGTCAAAATGGCATTTGGAAAGACATAAATTAATTAGCAAAGTTAAACAACGTACACTCAAATCTCTAGAACCAACTTTTTCTATACTAATTAGTGCTCACCATGAACAATAATTAGTATACAAAGCTCTAGCCAAAAGGGAGTACCAATTATACTGATATATGTTAAATGTCACTAAAAATTTTCATAGTGCTTTGTTATCTCTATTTGAGCATTAAAGATTGTCATTAGTATCAAAGACATCAGTTGATTATCTATGCTACTCTAGTTGGTAAAAGAGTGTACTTCAAGTTAGTCGGTCAAGTCTTTACACCGAGCAGTTTTACCAAGCATCAGTGTACACCAATATTGAGCATCAATAAACACCGAGTAGATTGGACATCGAGCACCAAGATATTATCGAGAAGTATATATAGTGTTTACTGAGCATCATAGAAAATGGCATAGTAATAAGGAAAGGCACATTTATATATGTAGACGGTTACAACAGAATCACAAAATATTTTACCAAGATCGAGGATCATTTATTGTAAGATTCGACCATCATTAATTATGATGATGATATTTATGTATTTCCTAGATATAGGTTATTTTTATACACCGTAGATCTTAGGGTTTTCTCTAAGACATTGTAACCTAATTTTTGTTAAGCGGAAAAAGCAGTATGATATATATTTGTATTTCAAATCTTTTGTATGTATGCATCAGAGCTTGCAAGGAAGTTAAGAATAAGCAAAGAAGTTCTTGAAGCTTTAGCCAACTTCAAGATATCAGTTATCAGATAGAGCATAACAGAATTCAGGGATATTCAGATTAAGTAGAATCAGACAAGGCTACCAAGAAGTTTAGAGCAAAGATCTTCACAGAAAAAGGTGATATCTATTTAGTACTTCATAGATCTATATCAAACAAGGTTGATTTGTCATCAGCAGATATATCCTATTATTTTCTAACCATTGTAATAGAGTCTTGGTAAAATCTCTTAATAGAGTAGACCTAAAAGTCTTTTTGTAAATCTCTTAATTGAGTACACACTCAAGTAGTGTTTCTAAAATCCTATATCTAGGTAGATCTAATTGATATGAAATGTTACTCCTAATAGGGTAAGATCACCAGAAGTGATCACCACTTGTGGCCCTAACAGGCAAGCCTTTTCTATCGACAGTAGTAAAGAATTTGTCAGTGTCATCCCCACCGTAGTTTTTACCTTCTAACAAGGGTTTCTGCGTTACCAAAACACTTGTGTTATGTGACTTTTATATTGTTGATTTCATGCTATTTACCTTTGATAGTTAAATGAATGAATGATGCATGCAATGGATTCAAGTTATAGTTGAAGGTTACTATTTTTTATTTCTTAAGGTTTGAAAGGGAATGGTATTTGTGGGCACTGATTCACCCCTCCCCTCTCAGTATCCTATCTCTCCAATCCAACAATTGGTATTAGAGCTTAGTTCTCTTATTAGATAGTTTAACCACCAAAGGGAAAAGATCTAGTCATGGAGAGGTATAAGTTAGATAAAACCACAGAGAATCAAAAGATTCAAATGCAGATGTTTGTTGAGCAGTATAAGAAAGCTAAGAATGACTTGAAAAAGTTACTGGTTCAGAGGAAGAATATGGCTATTATGTAGAATGACATTAGTTACCATGAAGAAGAGATTGATGATGTATTTGATAACATTGGATCTAGTTCAGGAAGTATTTCTGATGGATCTGAAAGTGCAATCTCTTATTTGTTTGAAAAGAATCTTGACTTGACTGAACAAGTGAAAGCACTACAAATTGGTTAGGAATCACAGATGGTGAGAATGGTAGAAGTAATGAACAATGCTAGACAGGCTGAGCAAGAAAGTAATCTAGCTGTTCAAGACCGAAGATAGATAACTAAACAACTTCAACAAAAAGAAACTAAGATACAAAGACTCATCGTGCACCATTTCAAAATTTCCAACCAGATGATGATTGTAAACCAAGAGGTCAACCGAGTAAATGGTGAATTGTCAAGAAAAATTGAAGATATTGGAATACTTAGAGAAGAGAATGAGAAGTTGAGAAATGAAGTAAAGACTCAACAACAACACAATGAAATGATGAAATTGGTTGAAGACAGTTCTAAAAGGAATGATGATTTTTTGACTAATCAAAGAAGATTTGGAAGCAAAGCTGGATTAGGCTATACCAGTGAAGGAGAATCATCCAAACAAGCTGAACAAGTCAACAACAATCAAAATCAAAGACCTAAGATGTTGTCATGTTATCATTGTGGCAAACCGAGACATACTTCTAATGTGTGTAGAAGCAAAGCACAAGGTAAACCTCCAGTCACTACTAAGTTTAATGGTTATTGTTATTATTGTGGAAAATTTGGTCACCAAGCTTATGAGTGTAGAGCTAAACTGAATAATAATGCTAACAATCTTACCATGGAGAAACTTTGTTATACTTGTAATGAACATGGACACACTGCACGAGAGTGTAAGGAAAAAATAAAGCAAGTATGGACACCAAAGTAGAATATCAAACGCAAGCCTTATCAACTAAAGAGACAAGGTAATTCCTATGTTTGGGATTAAAACACATGAGCTAACTGTATTGCATGTGGTAGATATGGGCACATTGTAGCAAACTGTATGAGGAAAAGATGGACTGGACAATCTCGAAGCTGGATAGGAATAGTGTTAGGAATGAATGCAAAGTATTTTTCCAGTCATTCTGTAGTAGTTTTTGTTGCATTCATGACTTGGATTGTCATTGATGTCAACACAGTAATATTCTGGATATCAGCAGGAAAGTAGGTACAGTTTTTTTTTGCACACATGTTGTATTGCAGATTGGATTTTGCACAGTTGATGGTGTGTTCTTTGGTGTGTTATTAACCTATGGTTAACAGCACAAAAATAAATTCATTCATTCATGAGAGTTATGAGCATTTTGGTGAAAGTAGTGTTTAGACAGTGTTTCTGTGTAGCGATTTTCGGAAATCAGAGGATATCTCTTAGCTGGGATGGAATCTAATTTTGGGCAGTTAAAGGGATGTTGGAGACTCATTAATGATGACATGGTTCATGGCACAAACTTTGAGGATATGTTTGGAGAAAGTTACAGTATCTGGAAGCCGACAGTTTTATGTGAATTTTGTGTGTAGCCTGTAGAAATTATTATTTTATAATTGAGAACCGACTCATTTGTAATTATTTGAGTTTGGTATATAAGAAGGAATGTTTTCCTTATTGTAATGTGAATGAGAAAAAGAGATTTTAGTAGAGAGGATTGAATTTTGAAAGTTGAGATGCGAATATATGCATGAAGTGAAGAAAAGAGCTAATTCAGTGATGAAGGAAGACTTGTGAGTACAGTGATCTGGAATTGTGATCTTGTGTAGAAGAGAGTGTAGTTTTGGCACACTGTTAAGGAGGTAATATATTTCATATTATTCTATTGAATAATTCTAAGATCTTTTGGACAGTGGGTTCAAAGATCTTGCCTTGAAGTTGTTTGGGCAGTGGGTCCTTCTGTCTTCCATAAACTCTTAACCAGGTTAGAATCTTTTAACAGGGATTCAAAATCTCCTAACAGGGATTTATATGTACTGAATGTCTTTCATAAAACTCCTAACAGGGTCCATCCTCTAACAAGGAACTTTCATTTTAGTGCATCATTTTGTGGGCATCATTCCCACCAGGGTTTACTCTTTTCAGGAGGTTCCCTAGTCAACATATCTTGTGTTATTGTGCAATTGTGTATGGTTATCTTTCTATGGTTGATTAATACATTGATTATTTTGTTTAAAGTAGTTGAATGGTTAAATTATCAGATAACTGATTCACCCCCCCTCTCAGTTATCTTGGGGATCTTTACTTTCTAACAATTGGTATTAGAGTAGCAGGTCCTTAAAAGAAAAGTTTAACAACTTAAGGAGATCCATGGAAAATTTCAGGAAAGAAAGCCCTAAGTTTGATGGAGTAAATTTTGACAGCTGGAAAGAAAATATGAAGACACATCTATTGTGTTTAGGACCAAGTTATTGGTTGATTACAAAGAATGAGAAGACTATCATTGATGAAGACAATCTAGAGGCAGGAACTAAAGATGAGCTAGATCTATTCATGCGTAACATACGTGCAAGAGAAGCACTTTTGTCAGCACTACCAGAGAATGAATATAGTCAGGTAAGATGTTTGAAAACATCTCATGCAATTTGGAAAGCTTTACATTCTACTTTTGAAGGTGATGAACATGCAAAGAAGGCTAGATTACATAATTGGATTTGTGCATTTGAAGATATCAGAATGATGGAAGATGAATCTATTAGAAGCTATATTGGTAGGATGTCTGAGATTGTAACAGAAATAAAGTCTTGTGGAGGTGATAAGATAGAGAATGAAGTGATATGGAAAATTCTGAGAACTTTGACACCAATATTCAAGCAGACAACACAGATGATTGAACAAGTGATACCTTGTACATCAAACTTTTCAAGAGAGACTCTTCTTGGAAAATTAGAAACAGCAAAGATGAATTTGAAATTATTAGGAGAGCTACCTAGAATGGAGACAACATTCAGTGCTCTTAACATTAGACCTACATTATCAAGAAGTACTAGTGTGAATGGAGATTATGCCAGCAGTAGTAGATCTAAATCTAAGGAAGATAAGAAGATTGAAGAAGGTATTGCATTACTTGTAAAAAGAGAACCAGAAGGTAAGAAAATCTTTAAATGTTGGACTTGTCAAGAATATGGTCATTTTGCATCTAAATGTCCTAAAAATAGAAGCAACTTTAAACCTAGGAGATCTAAAGAATGTTATTATGCAAATGATGAAGATCTTCAAGTAGGAATTGAAAGACATTTAAGTGACAGTGATAATGATAACTTTGAGGAAATAGGATTTGTAGCAATTAAAGAAGAAAGTTCTGAATCGGATGAAAGGGAAGAAAAAGAATTAGTTTCTCAAGTTGAAAAGAAATCTGATTGGATTATAGACAGTGGTTGTTCACATCATATGACTAGAGATAAAAGAAAGTTTGTTAAGTTAGACAATTATGATGGAGGGATTGTTAGAGTTGGTAATAATGCACCTTGTTTGATTAAGGGTATAGGATCTATTACTCTTGATGGAAAGACTAACACTGATGATGTTTACTTTGTTGATGGATTGAGACATAATCTACTAAGCATTGGACAATTGGTTGATAAGGGTTATCAAGTTTGGTTTGCTGAGAAAACTTGTATGATAAAAGATAGAGATGGAAATCTGATTGGAAAAGGATCTAGAACCAGAGGTAATGTATTTCAGTTGAATCATACTGAGATGACATATTTGTTAATTAAGATTGATGATAGTTGGTTATGGCATAAAAGGTTTTGTCATATAAACTTTGATAATATTGTCAAAGTGAGTACTACACTTGCGGTAAGAGATTTACCTAGAATTATGAAACCTACTAACATGATTTGCAAAGAATGTATGATGGCAAAGCAAAAAAGGAGTTCATTTCCCAGCAAGAAGTTCACATCGACAGAGAAGCTGGAGATTGTTCATACAGACTTGAGTGGTCCTACTAGGACTAGATGATTCTATGGAGAAATGTATTTTATGATTCTTGTTGATGATTTTACAAGAATGATGTGGATTGCATTTTTGAAAGAAAAATCTGAAGCATTTGATAAATTTAAGATCATGAAAAGAAAAATTGAGAATGAATCTAGAATGAAGATTAAGTGTCTAAGATCTGATAGAGGTGGTGAATTTACATCTAGAGAGTTTAATACTTTTTGTGAAATGAATGGTATTAAGAGACAACTTTCAACCCCTAGAACACTAGAACAAAATGGTATTGCAGAAAGAAGGAACAGGTCAATAACTGAAGCAGCAAGAGCTATGTTGTTTGAGAATGATTTGGCTAAGACTTTTTGGAGAGAAGCAGTGAACACAACAGTATACACTATGAACAGAGTACAAATCAGAGCATATACAAACAAGACACCTTATGAATTATGGTTTGGACATGCACCCTCAGTTAAGTATTTTAGAATTTTTGGAAGTAAATGTTATATTAAGAGAGATGATGATATAGGAAAGTTTGATCCTAGAAGTGATGAAGGAATATTTCTTGGATATTCTTTGAAAAGAAAAGCATATAGATGTTATAACAAAAGAACTAAGACTATTGTTAAAAGTGCAAATGTCAAAGTTGATGAGAAGTTTAAAATTCAGGAAAGAATGCTTGATTATGAATCTGATGGAGAAGCACAACCTCAACCTAACATTGAAAATACATAGTTATTTTTTGAAACTAACAGTGATTTGCTGAATGAAAGTCATACTGAAGAAAATAGAGAAGAAAACAAAGAAGAAAGCAGAGAAGAATCTACAGTTGGAACAAGATCAGTAACTATGACACCTAACAAGTATATTTCAAGACATCACCCTGTTGAGCAAGTTATTGGAACTTTAGACAGAGGAGTTTTGACTCGAAATAAGGTACATTTATGTTTGATTTCTCAAATTGAACCTACGACTACTAATGAAGCTTGTGAAGATGAACATTGGATTAATGCTATGAAAGAAGAACTGGAGCAAATTGAAAAAAACAAGACATGGGAATTGGTCCCTAGACCTAAAGACAAGAATGTGATTGGAACAAAATGGGTATTCAGAAACAAGATGAATGAACAAGGAGAAGTGATGAGAAACAAAGCAAGATTGGTATGTAAAGGATATTCACAACAAGAAGGAATTGACTATGAAAAAACTTTTGTACCTGTGGCCAGACATGAAGCAATGAGAATGTTTCTAGCATATGCAGCTTACAAGAAATTCAAAGTGTATCAGATGGATTTGAAGTCAGCATTTCTGAATGGTGAATTGGAAGAAGAAGTCCACATTGAGCAGCCTGAAGGTTTTCCTTTGACACAAGAAGGAGATATGGTATGTAAGTTAAAGAAAGCTTTATATGGATTAAAACAAGCACCTAGAACCTGGTATGCAAGATTGGATAAGTATTTATTGAAATTGGGATTTATAAAAGGAACAGCAGATAGTAACCTATACACAAAAGAAATTGAGAATGGTTTGTTGGTTATAGTCATATTTGTTGATGATATTATCTTTGGAGGAGAAGATGAAGCCAGTGAAAAATTTGCAGATAAAATGAAGACTGAATTTGAAATGAGCATGATTGGAGAAATGAAATTTTTTTGGGATTACAGATAACATAAAGCAAGGAAGGTATATTTATAAGTCAGACTAAGTATTTGAATGACTTATTGAAAATATTTGGAATGGAAGATTCTAAACCTGTTGGAACACCTATGGTAACTGGACATAAGTTATCTAGCAAAGATGAGACACTAGCAATTGAGCAGAAAAAGTACAGATCTATGATTGGAGGATTACAGTACTTGACACATACAAGACCTGAAATAGCACATTCAGTTGGGATTGTAGCAAGATTTCAAGCAGAACCTAGAGAATCACATTATGTAGCAGTAAAGAGGATACTGAGATATCTGAAAGGAACAATGGATTATGGATTATGGTATGAGAATTCTGATGATTTTACTTTATGTGCCTATACTGATGTAGATTGGGGAGGCAACGTTGATGACAAGAAAAGCACCAGTGGTGGAGCCTTTTTTCTTGGAGGAAAATTGGTCTCTTGGTTAAGTAAGAAGTAGAATTGTACTTCACAAAGTACAGCAGAAGCAGAATATGTTGCAGCAGCAAACAATTGTAATCAGATTATTTGGATGAAGCAGATGTTGAAGGATATTGGAATAAAGTTTGATGAGCTTTTTGTTATACATTGTGATAACACCAGTATAGTGAGTATGTCAAAAAATCCTATTTTACATTCTAAGACTAAACATATTGAGATCAAGTATCATGTTGTAAGAGAGAAAGTTGCAGAAAAAGAAGTAAGATTGGAGTACATAAGCACAAAGGAACAGATAGCAAATATATTTACAAAACCTTTACCTAAGGATACATTTGTGTTTCTGAGAGGTATGCTTGGGGTTATGCCCCAACCTATTTTTGAGAATTGATGCAAATGATTGCATTCGTCCATTGGTATATGAGCCCTATCTTTCTTCTGGATTGGATGTTGGAACTTCCTCTATGGGGGAGTTTATGAGCTGAGTCATGAGGACTCTTGTTATTGTATTTTTCTAAGCAGTGTCTTTTGACATTAAGTTGTTGTTGACTTAGTGATGGAATTTCTCTCATTGATGTCAATGGGGGAGAGATATACATGAAAAACATTGTGGATTGTATGAGAGAGCTGAATGGGAAAACGAAGCAAGATTTAATTTGATATTTTGCAGTGATGTTGCAGTATTGGATTTTTGGAACATTAGATGTTTTTCATCTATGTTGCCATCAATGCTAATGGGGGAGATTTTTAGGAAAGAATGAAAAGTATTTTGGCAGTCATTCTGTAGCAGTTTTTGTTGCATTCATGACTTGGATTGTCATTGATGTCAACACAGTGATATTCTGGATATCAACAGGAAAGTAGGTACAGTTTTGTTTTGCACACATGTTGTATTGCAGATTGGCTTTTACGTAGTTGATGGTATGTTCTTTGGTGTGTTATTAACCTATGGTTAATACTGCAAAAAGAAATTCATTCATTCATAAGAGTTATGAGCATTTTGGTGAAAGAAGTGTTTAGACAGTGTTTCTATGTAGCGATTTTCAAAAATCAGAGGATATCTCTTAGCTGGGATGGAATCTGATTTTTCATAGTTAAAGGGATGTTGGAGACTCATTAATGATGATGTGGTTCATAACAAAAACTTTGAGGATATGTTTGAAGAAAGTTACAGTATTTGGAAGCCGACGATTTTATGTGAATTTTGTGTGTAGCGTGTAGAAATTATTTTGTAATTAAGGACCGACTCATTTGTAATTATTTGAGTTTGGTATATAAGAAGGAATGTTTTCCTTGTTGTAATATGTATTGTGAGAGTTGAGATGCGAATATATGCATGAAGTGAAGAAAAGAGCTAATTCAGTGATGAAGGAAGACTTGTTAGTACAGAGATCAGGAATTGTGATCTTGTGTAGCAGAGAGTGTGGTTTTGGCACAGTGTGAAGGAGGTAATGTATTTCATATTATTCTGTTGAATAATTCTAAGATCTTTTGGACAGTGGGTTCAAAGATCTTGCCTTGAAGTTGTTTGGGCAGTGGGTCCTTCTGTCTTCCATAAACTCTTAACCGGGTTAGAATCTTTTAACAGGGATTCAAAATCTCCTAACAGGGATTTATATGTACTGAATGTATTTCATAAGACTCCTAACAGGGTCCATCCTCTAACAAGTAACTTTCATATTAGTGCATCATTTTGTGGGCATCATTCCCACCGGGGTTTACTCTTTTCAAGAGGTTCCCTAGTCAACATATCTTGTGTTATTGTGCAATTGTGTATGGTTATCTTTCTATGGTTAATTACTACATTGATTATATTGTTTAAAGCCGTTGAATGGTTAAATTATCAGATAACTGATTCACCCCCCCTCTCAGTTATCTTGGGGATCTTTACTTTCTAACACCTTAATATCTTATTGCAAAGCCGGTAGGCTTGCAACACAATCTGCAAAATCTACTCTCCATGATTCAATGTCTTTCTCCCATGCTTTCCTTAAGGTATCTGTCACATTTAGTAAAGTACTCAAACCATAAGCTGCAACCTGACTTGCTTGAAGGTTCTCAAACTTGAATTTCTGAAAAGATGTCTTAGCAGTAAGACATTCATCTAACTGTTCCTCAATAATGCTCAATTTTATTGAAATGTGTTCTCTTAAAAGATTAAGTCTGCTCAATTTCCTGTCCTTTTCTTTCTTCAAAATTTTGATCTCATCATAAAGCTTTCTGATTTTCTTTTCAACATCACTGATTCTTGCATTAGGGCCAGAAATAAGATTTGTTTCAACTTGAATGCCATCTTCTTTTTCTTTTATCTTTTGCTCTACTTCTGTTATCAGGGTCTCTGGTTTTGTACACTGTATGTACAAACATTTACCTATCTCCAAATGTTTTCTCAAATTCTTGATACAGATATCAAGACTGCCAATATCACTAGATATATTCTGACTAATGTTCTAGAGCATTTCAGCTTCATAAGCTACCTGATCTTTCACCTTTGTCATATCTGATAAATTTGTAAATTCAACATCAAAATTATTCATTACCATTTTAGCTCTCTCAAACGGATTTGTCTCAAAAACTTTTGTAGATATAATACTCTGCAATTTCTCTGTAAGTTCCTTTAGACTCCCTTCTAAATTCTTTACTTTCTTATTCTTACCAATAATCTTATTTAGAGAGGTGATCAATTCCAATTGATCATCATCATCAACTTCTCTTCCTAAATCCTCAAACAAAGTTCCAATTTCCTTCTTCTTTTCAGTCTTAGGGGTAAGACTGATATCTTCTTGAGGTGGAATAGGTGTTTCAGTCTCTGTCTCCTGTGGTTCTTTTTCTTGAATCTTCCTTGCTTCTTCATTCTTGTCTTGTTCTCCAAGGGCCAAATTGTCAACAATATTACCTAAGTTCTTGAATACAGCATCATCAGTATCCAAGGTGACCTTAGTACCTTCAATTTCCATAGATTCATCTTCAATATTGATAGCTGAGGGTGAGGGAATATCCTCATGATCAACTTCAATTTCCTGCTCTTATGTAACTCCTTGCTCTGCAACTGCCTGTTCTGTCTCAACTGGGTTTCCTGCAACCATTTCTGCCATTACCTTGATAATTGCCTGCTCTATTTCATTTCTAACTTGCTCATACTACCCTCCCATTATCTAAATTATCCTTCTTTTAGTTCTCAGAAGTGTGCCAAGGGGCTTCAAAATTTGTTTCAAATGCTCATCATCTTTCACAACATAAAGTTTTCTTATCATGTTTTCTCTCATTGTCAAGTCTTCTTCTTGTGCTCTCATCTTCCTATTAACAAGTTTACTATATAAATCATCAGGAATTTTGCCTTGTATAGTATAAAATTTCTTGTTAGTCAAAATCATGTGCTTAACAATAGAATTTTCAAGATTCAATCTTTCAGAATAGTCATAAAAATTATAATACTTGTTCATCTTAGTAAAGTCTCCATTTTGTATAATTTCTTCATTTACTCTCTCTATTATGGGTTTTCATGACTTCTTCATTGTAGAATCATCATCCTTAATTTCTACAACTCTTCTAGGGACTGGTGGGACTACAACTTTTTGTCTCTTTCCTGGTCCAATAGCACTTGCCTTCATTCTCTTGCTAGGTGTGGAAGAAGACGGTCTAGTTACTTGTTCATTTTCTAGTTCCTCAACTTTCACCTTTACTTGTATATGTTCCTGTGGTTCTGCACTAGATGTCAAAGGTGGTACAAACAATACCTCACTCTATCTGATTGTCATTGCTATCTTCTTTGAAATATTAAATTCTTGTTATGTCAAACCAGTGTTCTTCAATATCTTCTTAATAGTACAGTCCACTCTTTTCTTAGATTGCTTCTCTTCTTTTAGGGCTTTTGCTGAATTGAAATTTTCTCCATATGTTCCAAATCTATTGCATCGGGTGTCCAATTTACTCTTCAGTAATCTGCTCACATAACCTTTAGTCTCTGATTCAGAAATCTCATAGCCAAGAGGGTCTATGAACTCTAATCTAGGTTCCACTGCTTCAATGTAAGTAAAATCAATGTTAACCATAAAGCATATATCATCTTTATACTTCTCCACAAGAGATTGTGGAATCCTTGATCTACTAGATACTTTATTCTGAAATGTCTTCAAAACCAACTTAACATTTTCATCAACTTTATCCATAACATGCCTCGTGTATACTATGTTAATTCTTTCCATAGTGTTTTGACCATCATTCCAATCATTTGCAACTGTGTAGGGAAATATTCTTAACAAGTGGAAAAACATGTAGGTGATCAAAGAAGAAAATCTAAAATGTGTATACTTTTCTTTCTTAATCTTCTCCAAATTCTCAAATAACTGGATTCTCAATATCTCACACATATCAACAGGTTTCTTCTCAACACACATCAACTATGCAATATGTACCATTCCAGCTGCCATGTCATCTTCTCTAGAACTTCCACAAAACTTAGTAGTCAAAATCTTACACAAATACCTTACATCATCTTGTTTTATCTTGCTAATAACAATACCTCTACCATTGTATGATGAATCTGTATTATCAATCACTATTTTCCTCATATTCTTTTCATTTAAGGGAATAGCACCCACTTTTGATAAACTGGTGACATCATGAATTAGATCAGCAGTAATGTCAATTACTCTATCCTCTAACCAAATCTTCCCATCATGAATTTTGATCAAGATAATTTTAGTGCATTCTTCATCATTAAATTCTTACTTCATTGAATACCTAACGATCTCACTATCTTGGAAATGTTCATAACCTAGTTTCAATGTCATGTATAAATCTTCTGATACTTAGCAGTAAAATCACTATCACTTAGGGTTTCAAACTTGCATCCAAGATAACCTTTTACATTCTCCAAATGCAAAACTTCGTCTGGTAAGGATGATAGGGCTAAACTAGCATCATCTTCTAAGGGTTCAACTAGATCTCTTTTCAATTTAGGTCTATTCTTATCTCTGATATTATGAATTAAAGATACATCCATGATTCCTTCTGATTCTTATACTGGTTCAAAGATCTAATCGGATAAATACCTCAAATTCACAAACTTAGGGCTTCCGCAGATTCGATGCTTCAAACTTTCACCAAATCACTGCAAAACACTTCCAAACTCCATTCTTTGCTCTTCAAATCACTCCAATTCACTTTGATAATCAAATAACATCGATTACGGTCTTTTATTGCTTCACATTTACTCCAATTTGACATTGCATTCAATTCTTTTGCCCCTTCTTTTCAAAAAGCTGATTCTGTTTAACCTACAAAACTCAAAACTTCTTGTGACCTCACAAAACATAATATTTCTTTTTGTGCACTCAACCACAACATTATTATATCATAATAAACCTTCATCTAACTGCGCAAAACTTAACTCATCAAGAATCTACTTCTACACTAATTCTAAGTTCCCAATCTACTGAAATTTACATAATTCAGGTGCTTAAAGAAAGTTCAGGTAAGGATTCATTCTTACCATTAGATACTTCACCTTTCTGATTACCTTCAATGTTGAATATGCCTTCTTAATCTGTGCCTTTAACAAACTTTACTTCATCTTTATTACTACAGCAACCTTTTTCTCTATTTTTTGCATTTTCATTCCTTCTTGCATGATTTCTAGGGTTAGGATGATAACCTCCATTGTTCATTCTACAAAACCTTGCTATGTGTCCAATCTTGTTACATATCTAACAAACAATTCCATTGGTTCCATATCTCAGTCCTTGCTGATTAATCTATGACCTGCAATTTCTAGCAATGTGTCCAATCTTGTTGCATCTATAACACACTACTCCATTTCTTCTGTTCATATCTTCAGTAGTTCTCTTATCTGCATTGTTAGTATTCCTAAACATTGTACCATTATAATTATTTTCAATAACTTTAGTTCTTCTACATTCAATAGCTCTATGTCCAAAACCATGACAATTATAACAATGACCATTAAGAGGTTTAAATTGTTTACCTGTACAATCTTTCTTCATATGACCAATAGTATTACAAGAAAAACATTTACCTTTGAATTTTCTTTGCATACCTTTGGATGATTCATCTTGCTTTGGTGATTCTTCTTCTTTAGGTGCATCTTCAGATTTGTTCATCTCATCTGACTTCTTCTCATCAATGCTTTCAGATACTTTTAGATCTAGTTCCTTGCTTTCATTATCTATCTTGAGTGTGTTAAATCCAAGTCCAGTTTTATCATAGGGTGGTTTCCCAAAAGATACTTGTTCTTCAATCTTCTCACTATTTGAATATAGCCTCTCAAGTTGTTGTTTGGATTGAGTCAATTCACCTTTCACAATCTTATTATATTTCTCAAGTTCAGCATATTGCAAATTTACTTTTTCACATTCAAATGTTACTTTGCCAAGTTTAGATCTCAGATCTTCATTCTCAATTTTCAATCTTTCATTATCAAATCTCAGATTTCCATCTTTCATACTAAGCTTCAAATTTTCTATCTTTGGTTCATGCTTAAGGATCACATTTTCTCTTTCTAAATTGTCATCACAATCTTCAATAAGAACTTCAGATTCTTTCTCAGATTTCATATCTTCAATCTTGCCTTTCAATTTCTCAATAAGGTTCTTTGCATCATCATATTTTCTTTTCAGAGTGTTTCTTTCATCAGTAAGCATATCAATCTGTTCAAGAGCTTCTTCAAGATTCTTTTGTAACTGATCCATATCCATAGAGATCTTACTCAAGCTGCTAGGCTTTCCTTGAATGATTCTTCTTCGAGTAACTAAGCTCTGATACCAATTGTTAGAAATAGGGAATACTAAGAGGGGGGGTGAATCATTATTCTACAAACTTTTTCTTTTCCCCAATTATGGATATAATAGATTACTTTTGTACATACAAAACATAAGAAGCTAATTAACATGCATAGCAATAAATGTAAAGAACTCATAACACATGATATGTTCTCGAGGAAACCCTGGCCAAGGGAAAACCCCGGTGGGGATGGTACCCACAAAGATCCACTAATCAAAAGTATCCTATTAAGGATGTTGACCCTGTTAGGAGCCTATTATAATCATATAGTGTATCAGTCCTGGTTAAGGGACTATAGGCCTTGTTAGATGCCTCAACCCTGTTAGGAGTTGTCTACACAAAACCTGATTACTAGATGAGCCCACTGCCCAAAAAAGTAATATACAATGTATAATGATTACAATATAGTGCTGCTTACAGCTTTGCATCAATATCTCTGCTGCTCTTACATTCACATCATATCACTATTACATTTACTTAATCACTTTTTTCTATTTTAAAACTACTTCATACTATTACATTATTACATCTTTATACAAGTTATTAAGGTTAATAACTTTACATGGTCAACTTCCAAAACTTTATCCAAGGGTTAACATCTAGGATGTCATCCCTTTATAATATTAAGTCATTATTTTGACAAGCAAAATAATCACTTAACTCTTTTACCAATTCTGCCTTCATATTCTATCCTGTCGGCTTAACTCTATCTTTGGTAAAACTGTCATAACTAATTCTGTACAAGCCATACTATTTTGTGCACTGAGATGGGATATCCTCACACATCATAGAGTCTATGTTCAACTACACAAACACTGAAACTTCTCTAGTGAATGTCGCCAACAAAAACTATATTAGGTACTTTGTGAAAAAAACTGTCTCACACTTAAACAAATTTGTTCTGTGATTTTCCATACTTGTTTTCTTCCTTATGCGATCTTCATGAGGATCATATGTTTCCATAATGACAACATCTATGTACTTACTACAGCCAAATTGCCAACAGGAGATTGTTGGATATTGCTAATGCATGGGTGGTGATTGAGACATGTAATATGTTGAATCACTATGTTACTGCATTGGCACTCATACTGTTGTCATTTGTGTTTTGTCACTGATGTCAACATATGCTTCTATGAAGGAACCAAGCTGGTAATCACAGTGTACATCTTGTGTAAGGATGTTTCAGATGCTGCAAAGTTAGATGAGAACTCAAGGGGATGTTGTGATCTTATATCTATGATCGCATCATTAAGTGATGCATATTAAGAAAGTAACAGCTATTTTGGTAAAGACTGGTCACTGGACTGTGACAGTGAGAATTGACAGAGTTAGTCTTTGAGTCTTTGATATAGATTTTAGAGGGATTGGATTCAAGGTATGCAAACTTGAAGGATGATGGAAGAGGTACTAATGGATTTTCATTGGTTAGCGCAATGCATGAAATGATTGGTGATGTCATCTGTGGCATGTGCTCTGGCGATGGGTTATTCTAAAGCTGACTCAAGGAATGAAGGGTGTGTCTTATTTGGCAAGCATAAATCAAAAATGTCAATCCTTAATTGTTGTAATGTAATCATTGTAAACTTGTTTTAGATACTGTGTGTATCTTAGCAAGGGCTTATGTAAATGTTTGTAATTAGGAAAGCCTTATGGGCCGACTTGATCTTGGTAAAATGTAATAAGGTATAAATCAAAGGTCTTTTCTTTGGAAAAGATATGGATGGAATATATGTGATATAAGAAGGTTGCGAGATTGTGTCTACTATATGTAGAGTAGAGGATTACTAGTGGACTTCATTGGAACTGATCAAGCAAAGACAGTTTCTGGAAAATAGCTCAAAAAATTGTGTATTTCTTCATATACACCTTTTGCGAACTAGTGAGTTCAGAAGGTGGATTTAACCTTCTTTGGGTAGTGAGCCTTGGGTAGTGAGCCCTATTTTGTTCTTGAACCCTAACAGGGTTTGTCCTCTAATAAGGACTATGTATTGTAATGTTTCAATAAGCTCCTAATAGGGCTATATCTTCTAACAAGGATTACTATACTCTTAGTACATTATTTTTGGGCGCTAATTCCCACCGGGGTTTTTACCTTTAATAGGGTTTCCCCAAAACCAAAATTCTATGTTATTGAGTTGGCATTCATTGTGTTGATTGGATCTGATATTGATAAGATTAAAAGTTTAAAGTTTAATATTCTATCATACAACTGATTCACCCCCCCCTCTCAGTTGTATGGCGGACTGCTATTCCTAACAATAAATGGATTAGTGATAGTGGTTGCTCACATCACATGATTGGTGACAAAAGTAAATTTGATACCTTACATCATTACAAAGGTGGAAGTGTTAAGTTTGGTAATGATGCACCATGTCCTATAAAGGGTAAAGGAATAATTAAGCTGATTGATATGATCACTTGTGAAAATGGTTATTGGGTTGAAGGTCTTAACTATAATTTGCTAAGTTTTGCACAACTTAATAGTACTGGATACCGAGTGGAATTTCATCACAGACAGGTGAAAAATTAATTGAAGGATGAAAATGAAATACCCCTTAAAAATAGCCAATGCCATTACTACAAATACTACCACCACCTGAAATAATGAATTCATCTCACATAAAAGATATAAACTCTTGTGATAGGTGAGCAAAACATAATAACACACGAGTGAAGTGATAGAAAATGAAGCCAAAATACCACTGAAGCATGTCATTCTTACAATCTAATTAATTACTAGCACGATACAGTAAAGGGAAAGAATAACCTAAATCCCAAATCATACCCGATGATTAGTTGACACAGGCCAAGGACAACAAAAAACTGTGAGAGAGCCGAGGAGTACACTGTCAGATGGATATGTGGCAAGAAAAAAAGAGAAAAACATCATAGAATTGTGTGAGATAAATAATGACCAGAAGTGGAGTATTAAATGAATGCCAATACGACAAATCATTGCTTAGAAAGGGAGATTACACTAGCATGAGGAAAATTAGCTGATAAAACCACCAGCTCATCTAACCACTACCATTTAATAGCCAAAATAGTATAGAGAAAGATTGCTAATTAGTTTATCTAATGCCAAATATTCTTTACCAGTTTGGCATGCCTTTTTACTGGTAAAGAAGAATTGCTATGCTAATTAAACCAGAAGTAACATTAAATATCATAGATACTCCTCTATCCAAAAAAGAAGTGTCAAAATGGCATTTGGCAAGACATAAATTAATTATCAACTAAACAACACACACTCAAATCTCTAGAACCAACTTTTTCTATACTAATTAGTGCTCACCACGAACAATAATTAGTATAGAAAGCACTAGCCAAAAGGGAGTACCAATTATATTGATATATGTTAAATGTCACTAAAACTTTGCACAGTGCTTTGTTATCTCTATTTGAGCATTAAAGATTGTCATTAGTATCAAAGACATCCGTTGGTTATCTATCCTACTCTAGTTGGTAAAAGAAAGTACTTCAAGCTAGTCGGTTAAGTCTTTACACCGAGTAGTTTTACCGAGCATCAGTGTACACTGATACCTAGCGTTAGTAAATACTGAGCAGATTGGACATCGAGTGCCAGGATATTACCGAGTAGTATATATAGTGTTTACTAAGCATCACAAAAAATGACATAGTAATCAGGAAAGGCACATTTATCTATGTAGATAGTTACAACAGAATCAAAAAATGTTTTACCAAGATTGAGGGTCATTTATTGTAAGATTCGACCATCATTAATTGTGATGATGATCTTTATGTATTTGCTAGATTTAGGTTATTTTTGTACACTGTAGATCTTAGGGTTTTCTCTAAGACATTGTAACCTAATTTTTGTTAAGCGACAAAAGTAGTATGCTATATATTTGTATTTCAAATATTTTGTATGTTTGCATCGAAGCTTGCAAGGAAGTTAAGAACAAGCAAAGAAGTTTTTGAAGCTTTAGCCAACTTCAAGATATCAGTTATCAGACAGAGAAGAATAGAATTCAGGGATATTCAAATTAAGCAGAATCAGACAAGGCTATCGAGAAGTTTAGAGCAGACATCTTCACATAAAAAGGTGATATCTATTCAGTACTTCATAGATCTATATCAGACAAGGTTGATTTGTCATTAGCAGATATATCCTATTATTTTCTAACCATTGTAATAGAGTTTTGGTAAAATCTCTTAATAGAGTAGACCTAAAAGTCTTTTTGTAAATCTCTTAACCTAGTGCATACTCAAGTAGTGTTTCTAAAATCCTATAGCTAGGTAGATCTAATCGATCTAAAATGTTATTCCTAATAGGGTAAGATCACCAAAAGTGATCACCACTTGTAGCCCTAACAGGAAAACCTTTTCTATCTGCAGTAGTAAAGAATTTGTGGGTGTCATCCCCACCGTAGTTTTTACCTTCTAACAAGGGTTTCTGTGTTACCAAAATACTTGTGTTATGTGACTATTATAGTGTTGATTTCATGTTATTTACCTTTGATAGTTAAATGAATGAATGATGCATGCAATGGATTCAAGTTATAGTTGAAGGTTACTATTGTTTATTGCTTAAGGTTTTAAAGGGAATAGTTTTTGTGGGCACTGATTCACCCCTCCCCTCTCAGTACCCCATCTCTCCAATCCAACAATTGGTATCAAAGCTCAGTTCTCTTATTAGATAGTTTAACCACTAAAGGGTAAAGATCTAGTCATGGAGAGGTATAAGTTAGATAAAACCATAGAGAATCAAAAGATTCAAATGAAAATGTTTGTTGAGCAGTATAAGCAAGCTAATAATGACTTGAAAAAGTTACTGGTGCAGATGTACAATAGATCAAATTGAATGACATCCCAACATTTTTGAAAAAAAAGCATAGTAAAACCATCCGGGCCAAGTGCCTTATCTGACGCCATAGAAAAAATAATAGAGTGAAGTTCCTATAGAGTAAATGGCTTCATTAGTTGATCATTATCCCTATCTGATATGAGAGAAGGGATGGATTGCAGCAAGTTATCCACAACACCTTTATTTTCAGAATGGGGTAACACTGGGGCTAACAAATTTAAAAAAAAACACACCCCCTCATAGCTAATTTGTTGTTGAGAGTTCAGAGTTATTCTTGATACTACATCCTTAATAGAAAGAATAACAGATGAAGCTTTTCTAATTTTAGTCGAAGCATAGAAAAATTTGGTATTTTTGTTCCCCTCTTTAAGCCAAAGCTCTCTAGATTTGTGTCTCCAATAGATTTCTTCTCGAGAAAAAAGGATTTCCCAATACTTTTGAAGGGCTATTTGTTTCTCAGCAATAGTGGAATTTAGACCCACCTTGATGATCTGCTCAGCAATTTGAGCAAGTTCATATCCAATCCTGGTCTTTTCTTGAAAAATGTTTTTAAAGACCTCCTTATTCCAAATAACAGTTTTTGAGTTTAGTAGAAAAATGGAACATCCTAGTGCCTTTACAAAAGGGGGCACTTACCCACCATTGCCTAAGAAGAGACAATATATGGGGGTGGGTGAACCACATACTTTCAAATTTGAAAGTAGATTGTTTTTTCTGACTACTTGATGCAATTATATTTAAAGAAATAGGGAAGTGATCGGATTCTGAGGAGACAAGAATTTTTGATGAAAAGGTGAATTTAAGAATCTTAAGTTCACATGATATAAGAAATTTGTCCAGTCTGGATGAAATGGGGGAAGTAGATCTGCAGTTAGTCCAAGTATAAAGACCATTTGAGGGAGGAATGTCACATAAAGCATTGTTTACAATGAAGAAAGAGAATTCATCTATAACCCTCTTAGCCATTGGATTGCCTCCATATTTTTCATCCAAAGCTGAGATAGCATTAAAATCACCGCCTAGTATAAAAGGAAGATCATGAAATCTAATTAATTGGTCCGATAGGGATTCCCATAGACTGAGCTTATCTTGTGGAGAAGATGGACCATAAACATTAAACAATAGGAAAGTAACATCAAACCAAGAAAATTTTAGAAGTTGCCAGTTTGGATTTGCAGATAACAATTGACCCTTCATACACTTTTTATTCCAAAGGGTAAGAAGACCTCCAGATGCCCTAGAAGAGGGAACATAAGAGGAATCCCAAAGAGACCATTTGGAAATGAATTTATCATTAGAATCTAAAGATAATTTTTACTCTTGAAGGATGATAATATATTCTTGAGAAGAATTAATAAACCTTTTGATTCTACCTCTTTTTTCATGGGTGTTTATTATACCCCTGACATTCCAAGACAAAATCTTTATTACGAAATCAGAGAAAGAAACACTCTCCTTGTTCTAATAATGGGGGAGAAAGAGTCTAGTAATGTTGATTGAATACCTACTTCTGTTTAATCTTTGGTTTTGGAAGCCAAAGGATTCCTGCCCCTTTTCCTAGGGGTTTTTACTTTAGGTATAGGGGTTAAAGAGGCATGAGAGCTTCGAGACTGCAATAAAGATAATTCCTGGGAATAATCAAAATCCATAGTTGAGATAGACGAGGGACTCACACCACCGGAATCCTGTATATGGAACCCTTCTTCGGCCGCAATTTCATCAATAAGCTGTGAGGCTACCGATAAAAGGATGTTATTTGACATGAGATGAAGTTCTTGACTCGAATATATGGAAGAAGAGGAACCTGGAATAGGGATAAACGGTTGACTATTGAAAACAAGATTGTACACCATATTATTAGCGTATACTTCTTTAGATATGTGGTTTTTTTAAATCAAAGGATGATCTACCCATGCCGCATAGGAAGAAGGAATTGTAATCTTGTAGCTAAGTGATTTCCAAGAATTATCATTATTGAAACTGAATGATGCAGGCAAGATAATCTTTAACCAGGAGAAATAGACTGACTCGAGCAAGAAAATTTGATACAAGTGAACTAACAATATGAAAATTGGTAGCCATCGAATTAAGAACATAAGGCCTGAAAGGTACTAATTGTGAATTAGGATTCGAATAAAGAGGAAAAGTGGCTGAAGGAGGAGAAGAAGGGGTCGAAGGAGAAGAATGGGGGAAAAACATAGGATTGGGGGAAAAACTTTGATAGATGTCCAGCGAATCCTTAGGAAGGTTTTGGCATTGGTATGAAAAATTACCCAACGAATTAGTGAGATAATCTACAGAGGCAGAGTCCTGGTACTCTATAGGTTGGCTCCAAACCCCAAACTTAGAGCATATAGATATTTTTGTTGGCAGGTCAATAGTTTGTTTGAGGAGGAGGCATACTCTAACGGGGAGATGTGGTTAGAGGAAAGGAACATGATCATGTTTGACAAATATCCCTAAATTGTTGGCTAGAATTTCCACCTTAGCAGGATCTCTATATTCTAGTGGGAGATTAGGTAAAGAAATCCAATGGGGCATAAATGAGGGTAGAGCCAATTTAACATCAAAATGAGGAATCCAAGGCATAGTAAAAATTCCAGTACCTTTGTAGAACCAGCCCTTAAATTTGTGCACATCCGATTTTCATTTGAGAGAATAAAAAATAGCCACAAAAAACAACTAATTTTTCTCATACAAAAACAATTCCTTAAGACCCACCCAAGAATTACTAGCCCAAGCAATCAGATTATCAGAATCTACATAGGATTGTAGCTTACCAATAAGCTTCGAGGACCTTAATTAGTAAACAGAAGTACGAATCATATCAAAAGGAAAAGTTACTCTTGGCTCCACAGGTGGATGCTAGCGATCCTCCTTCCAAGGGGACTGATTATGCTTATGATGTAAAGGGGGGTTCAAAACTGACTCATGTGGATGAGGTTTTGGATTGAAGGGACCTTGATGCGAGATGGGTATATTATTAGGGGAGGAAAGAAACGAAGGATTAAGAATTGGAATACGATTGGGAGAAGAAATAAAAGACATGCAACTAGGGAAAGATGAAAAGTCAGTAGGTGAAACAAGATCTTTAGGGTTTTAGCTTGAAGAAGAAAAGGGCAAGGGTGGACAGGAATCTTGGAAGATGTCAAATACTAGTTGTAGAAGAAAATATTTGTTACGACGGGTTTGGAAGTGATGACGACAATGAAAAATTAGGTGAAGGTGAGGATGGGATGGATTCCCATGTCGGGATGCCCTATTTTTGGGTAAAGTTGAGGTCTAACTTAATGGATTATTTATGGATAAAATTGAACCAAAATACCCTAAGAGTGTCAATCCAGGGTTTGTAAACTAGTGAGAGATATAGTGGCTCTTTGCTCAAGGGATGAAGATAATAAATCAAGTGGTTTGAATGCAAGTTACTACATGCTAAGAAATCAAGCTAAGAAGCTTTTAATTACCCAAATTAGAATCCACACATTTAAGAATGCAACTAAAAATGAATTCGTGTGCAATATATTTTCACATTTAATCTAAAGCATACCTTCACACTAATTACATAATGATTATAATTACACATCTAAACAATTAAACATTAAATACCATGCTTTATAAATACTGCTATTAAAGATCTGTCCACTTAAGATTTAAGATAGACTTGGGTTGCTACAGGAAGTTTGGTTGCGGCAGGAAGCTGATTACAACAGTCTGGAGTCTAGGTAACAAATTACGACATGAAGTATAATGAGTAGCAACAAGAAGTTTACTAGAAAATAGTCGATGGCAATAGGGAAATTTGCATTAGAACATATAATGTAAGGGATGATGGCTCAAGAGTGGATGGTCTGATATTTTTTACTGAAACATGGGAATGTTGATTGGCAGAATGGACAAATGGAAATGGCTGTGAACCAATAATTTAGTAGAAAAATAAGTCTTCCAATAACCCAAATGTAATTGAACACATAGCACAAATTATACATATTTAAGAATGCTTACACATACATTTAAGTTCAATCTACAACTAACCCGCAATGAACATAAATGAAATAATTAACAATGCATGCACACTCACAATGCAAATCAAAATGATCTCACCAAGATTTCCAAGAGGGGGCCCTTCCTTCGATCCACTTGGTGAGTGAAAAACTAACACGGAATTGCTAAAGCCGATCCAGAACCGATTCCAATAGTAATAAAGAAAAGATTTTTAACAGCGTTCTTAATAAGTAAATTCCTCCCTTATGTCTTCATATAATCATGTACACACTTATATAATGTTTAAAATACCAAATATAGTGGATTCGGTTTTTTATGGCTGCATGCCATTGATCTAAGGTAAACAAACATTATCCAAGCTGCAAGCCACTAATCATTTAACTGCATAACAAACATAATAATAATAAAACATTGTTCTGGTCGACAGTCATTCCAAACTAGAGACTAAAAACAAAATGCCTACCCAAAATAGAGTTATAACATATACAACTAATCCATTCACTCCCAAGCTCCTGTAGCCACTCGGACATCCATTATTTGTTCCTGTAGAATATCCAAATTGTTGTCAAATTTTACACATTGGTGGACTTTTCAGTAATTACTTCCTATCTTACATTTTATCAATATAATTTAAATCTCTACTAATCAGTGGCATAAATGGGAGTGGAATGACACAAAGTTGGGTGGAAATATGCATAAGAAATGTATAAAAAGACACACAAATGCACACCCATCATTTCCCCCCAACTGAAGGATTGGGCATGTCCTCATGCTAACCAGGTGAACACCCAGCGTCAGTGAACTTTGCTGTTGGATTTCTAGAGGGTGTCGTGACTATTGGAGTTTCATTTGTGGAAGACTTAGGTGTAGTATGTGCCTTTAACTAACTAATAATTTGTAACAGTTGTTTAGGAGAAAAATGCGGTATTACTTCAGGAACTAGAGGAGTTCCTGAAGCATCATTACTAGGGCTCAGCTAAGATACTACAGTAACAATGTGTTCATCGTTAATTTGAGGAGTCTCTGTTTCTTGTATTACAACCTTATCTGGTTGAGGAAGTTCTTCGGTTTTTCCTAACTGAATTTCATCACTAATGGAAATACCACTGGCTATTGCTATCACTCTTTCAATGGCAGTTACAGGAATTTCTTCTGCTAGAGGAGATTTGGGTCTTACCTCTTCTTCAAAGACAGGGTCCTTATTAGGGCTTTCCCATATTGGACTTGTAACATCTTCTTCTTCTTTATTGGTGTCTCTTTCTTCAAATTTATCTTCAACTTCCTGTTCATCCATGGCCTCTAGTTCTGCTTCAGTTTCTTGTATGCCTTCCACCTCCTGTTCTTCTTTAGCTTCCCTATTTCCTTCATCTTCCTGCCACTCTTCTCCTATTTCAATTCCTTGGCCTTCTCCAATTTGCAGATTTGCCTCCATCCCTCAAATTTCTTCTACTTCTTGCTCTTTCATCTATTTTGATTTGCCTTTTTTCTTATTTTGCCTAAGCTATGACCTCTGTTCTCTTAGAAGATGGTTGTTTTTCCAGGAGGGTTTCTGAACACTAATAATTGCTACATCTCCAGTGGAATGAGCTACATTGGATAGTTCCTATAATTTATCTAGTATGTTCTATTTTAATCTAGTAACCACAAGATGAGGGCTTAGGGTTTCTTTAATTCGCTCAAAGGGTTTAGCTTTTGCTTGTAATTTGAGGACTTTTGGCTTCTTGGTTTTTAATGAGGATGAGGGTTTGGCAGGTCACTTTTTAGAAGAACTAGCTTTAACTACTTAACAACTAGAAGGTGATTCAGAGTCATCCACATTGTTAAGAGTAATGAATTTTTCCCATCCTAGGGTAGGCTGGGCAGACTTTAGGGCACAAATGACAAGCAATTTTATCAGACCATGGTGGGAAAGAGAATCAGTATGCCCTTCTCTGTACTGGCGACATGACTGTTTTAAAGAATGCAAGAGATAATAAGGAAGATTGACAAGGACCCCATATCGTAAGTGTATCTGAATACAAAGATGGTGAGCATAAACATAGTTATAACAGCCTTCACATGTAATAAACTGAATCAGAAACCGGGCTACTTCATCCCATGGCTCTGGAAACACTTTGCAGATAATCCCCTATCCTTGCATTGTTTCAACTGGTTCCCATCTTTGAAAGAATTGCTTCTTATGGGGTTTTAAATCAACAACCTTGGAAGATCCTGTAGGGAAATAAAGGTCCCTAATTTTTGGAAGGCCAGAAACAACTGCAACAGTCTGTAAGCTAACCGAGAATTGTATCCCTCACACCGTGACACTATTCTTTGTAAATGTCAAGGCAAACTCGACAGCAACCTCATCACTGGAAATGAATTTGCACAACCACTCACAATACCTTAGCCATCCCCAATGTTCAAATATTTTATAAACTTCCTTAGAATTTTGTAAATGGTAAAGTGAGTCTGGCTCCTTACGAAGATGACGGCCACCAATGATCCCAAATAACAATGGCAACTAAAAACGTAGAGAAAGAGGTTTTGGAAATGGAAAATAAAAATAGAAACACAAATGACAAGAGAGGCTTTACCAGGGGTGAAAATAAAGAAAGTACATCTATAGAAAGCAATAATGGGAAGGTAAGAGCAAATCTTACTATCATATCTATGGGTAATTAATGAAGTAGATTATGTAATAATAATAACGATGGATATGGAAAAAGATGGCATAAGTGAGTAATGACGTGTACTACTTCCCCCCCAACTGAAAGGGTCTAATCATCCCAGTTACACCACATAAGCAGAAGAGAAATAAAAGATATTGAAGGAAAATGTAAGGTAAGAAAGTACTTCCTGAGTCCGTAGCCCAACATGGTGAGATGACATCAAAACATGTGCACACCAACACCGAGGAGTGCTGGAAAAATAATGGCAGATTGTGGAAAGATACAGTAATATAGACACCGTCAAAATGCAACCCAGCTGGTGACTGGTGAGCGGAGGAAGACACAAATCCAACAAACACGTCAACACCCGGTAAGAGAGAGTGGGACCACTAAAGAAAAATAGGGTCACATGCATGTGGAATGCCAAGTTGGAGTCATAAGCTAATGGAGAGGTGGCAGGAACCAGTAAAGAAAAGTGTCCAAGAGGAGAGCATGTGATAGGAAAAGACAAGTGATCTTGTCACAAAATGAAATGGAAGGATGCTTGGTTCTGCCAGCAAAAAGAAGTAGGTGGATGCTTGATTTTTTCTTTTCTTTTATTTTTTAAAAGTTTTTTTTTTCTTTTTTTTTTTTTCTTTTGTTTAGACACGAAGGAGCCCAAAAGGAACCATGGTGAATTCCTTGGCGACAGTAAGAGAGAATGCTTCCTTTGACAAAGGCTTTCGATATAACTTAAGCTGATGCCCATTAACAAGAAGTGTGCGGCGTTCTGAGTCCATAGTGCAGAGTTGGACGACACCATTATCAAAGACATGGGCAATTTCATAGGGACCTAGCCAACGAGTATGGAATTTACCTTTGAAATCCTAAAATCAAGAATCATACAAAAGCCCCCAATCACCTAGCTAGAAGGAACATTGACGAATGTCTTTGTCATGCCAAAGTGCTCACTGATTCTGGACAAGTTTAGTATGGAGGAGTGCTTCCTAATGGAGTTCATCCAAGGAGTGGAGTTGTGTTATGCGCTCCCGTTGAACATCAGAGAGACTCAAACCAAGTTGAAGTGCGGTTCAAAGAGTCTTAATCTCAAAATCAATAGGAAGAACAACCTTCTTACCATAGACCATTTCATAATGGGTCAGACCAATGGTGTTTTTCCATGTGGTACGATAGGCCCACATGGCTTTAGGGAGCCATGTGGCCCAATCATTCTTATGAAGAGCAACAGTCTTGGAAAGAATATTCTCTAGTTCCCGATTAGTGACCTCTACCTATCCATTTGCTTGAGGGTGATAGGGTGATGATTTTTGGTGGCGAATTTCATACTCTTTGACTAATGCAACAATGAGATCTGAAGTGAACTGGGGCCCTTGATTCGTAGTAATCTCCCATGGAACACCAAAGCAGGTGAAAATCTTAGAGTACAGGAAGGAAACAACTTTGGTATCACGGGAATGCTTAAGGAAACCACTTCAACCCACTTGGTAACATAATCAGTACAAATAAGAATGTATTCCTTTTAGAAGGTGGATTGATAGGGCCCACAAAGTCGAGACCCCACTTCTCAAAAGGTTTAATAGAGAGTTGAGGATGGAGTGGCATTTCATCAGAATGAGTAGGACGACCCATTCCATGACACTGATCACAATGATGAATATAATGCTTAAAATCCTTATGGAGTGTAGGCTAGTAATATCCTATAGTAAGAATCTTTTGAGCAGTTCGTTGAGTAGCAAAGTGTCCTCTACAAGGTTCAGTATGGCAGGCGTGTAGAATATCAAAGACATCCTCATTAGGGATACACTGGCGCATAATGTTATCAATGCCGGTACGGAAGAGAAGACCATTGATCCATGTATACTATCCGCTAAGGCCGACCAACTTTCGATGTTCTTGAGGAGAGAAGTGCAGTGGAAAGTTGCATGTAACCAAATAGTTGGCAATGTTGGCATACCACAGGCTCTTGGTGGAAATGGAAAAGAGGTGTTCATCAAGAAACGTATCATCAATAGGAACAGGTTGATCATCCTGTTGCTGTAACTGGGACAAGAAATCTTCAACCACATTTTCTCGACCAGGCTTATCAAGTATAGTGACATCAAATTCTTGTAATAAAAGAAACCATCTAATAATGCTACCAGTTACCACTGGTTTATTCATTAAAAATTGAATTGCGGAGTGGTCTATATGAACAAACACTTTATAACTAGTAATGTGATGCCAGAATTTATTTATAGCATAAATAACAGCTAAAAATTCTTTTTCAGTTACCATATAGTTTACCTCAGCACTAGTGAAGTTCTTGCTGACATACCAAATTGAATAGAAGAGGTTGTCTTCCTTTTCTCCGAGTACTGCTCCCATTGAAAAATCAGAAGCATCAGTGTGAATATGAAATGATAATTCCCAATTAGGGCCTTTGAGAATTGGAGTAGTCACAAGTTTGTTCTTAATAGTTTCAAAGGCTTCTTGACACTCAAGGGTCCAAGTGAAGACAACATCTTTGACTAACAGAGCAAACAAAGGAGAAGAAATCTTACTGAAGTTTTGAATAAATCTCCTATAATATCCAGCATGACCGAGGAAACTCCTAACGTCTTTCTAGGTTGAAGGTGTAGGGAGGTCCTGGATTATTTGTACCTTCTTAAGATCAACTTGGATACCTTTTGAGGAGATAAGGAGGCCTAAGACAATTCCTTCAATCATTAACATATGGCACTTCTCATGGCTCAGTGATAGGTTAGTGTTAATACATCTTTTAAGTACTTTCTCCAAGTTATCTTTGGCTTCTTTAAAAGTATTCCCATGGACAGTGAAATCATCCATATAAACTTCTACACAATCATTAACTAGATTAGCAAAGATGCTTAACACTGCTCATTGAAATGTAGCAGGGGCATTACATAACCCAAAAGGAAGAACATTGTATGAAAAAGTTCCCCATGGACAAGTGAAGGTGGTCTTGTCCTGATCTTTTGGAGCAATGTGGATTTGATTGTACCCACTAAATCCATCCAAGAAAGAGAAGAATCATTTCCCTACAAGAGTATCCAACACTCGATCAATAAAGGGTAATGGAAAGTGATCCTTCTTAGTAGCCTTATTTAAAGCTCTATAATCAACACAAATACGCCACTTACCATTTTTATTTGGAACAACAACCAAAGGAGATACCCACCTGCTATCTGAGATAGGATATATAAAACAAACATTCAATAATTTTTGAAGTTCTTCCTTGACTATATCGTGCAAAGCAAGATTAAGTCTTCGTTGTGGCTGTCGAACTGGGTGACTTCCTTCTTCTATGTAAATGTAGTGCATACAAGTGTCTGGATGGATACCTCGCATATCTTGATATTTCCATGCAAATGCATCTTTATGTTCTTTGAGCACACCTATGAGATCTTTGACCTGAGCTGGTGTCAACTCTGGGTTAATATTGAGGGTACGCCCTAGTAAGATCTCTATAGGTTATGATGGTGTAGGAGTACTAAGAATGAGTTTTGGTGATGTTTCTAGTTTATCTAAAGACAATAATGGACTATACAAACACTGATGTGGCAGAAGATGATGTAATGTGAGAAAGTGTTGGATAGACCAAGGATTGGTAATTACGGGAAAATTCCCAAAATGACAATCAACAGTCGCATGAGAAGGAAAAACCATAGTTTCTAGGATATCGTTAGACTCATACCTAATCTAAAGAAAGTTCATCAAAATGGTGTCCTCGATAGGCTCCTCAAGGTGATGGACTTTTTTGATGGCAAGGACTGGTACCAAATCTTCTAGATCACTGTCAATCCATGTAGGATCTTTTGTATCTAACAAGGGGTGAGCATGGGGATATAAGGTCAATTGTTTTGTTTTCTCTCCATTGGAAATAACCATGTTACCTGACCAACAATTGATGTGGGCATTAGCAGCGGCTAACCAGGGTCTCCCTAGAATTAAAGGATACCCCCCCAACTTAGCTTTTGGTTGCAAAATCATAAAATCGGTTGGATAATCCCAACTATCAATGGAAAGAACAACATCTTCTATAACCCCCTCTAGTTTGACTAAGGATCGATCAACCATCTGAAGCACTGTAGGAGTAGGTCTAAGTCCATCCAAAGATAATTTGATTTTTGTTTCATTGGTCATCACATTTATAGCGGCACCTAGATCTACCAGTGTGTTAGGAATAACAAATGTATCAATACTTACCTGTATAACAGGGCTGCCATGGTCTTTATATTTTTGAATGGTTACATTCCCCAACATCAGTTCAGCTAACTATCCAATAACTTGAATAGTCTTTGGATCCTCCTTTTTCTGTCGTTGGGTGCACAACTCACGTACTATTTTATTGTATACCGGAATATCCTTAAGAGCCTGCAAAAGAGGAATTTTGATGTTAACATTGTGTAATTCATTTTAAATATCAAACTCTAAATGTGTTGGTTCTTTAGGCTCTGATCTAGGAATGAATCGGTCGGGAAAGGGAGGCTCTTTTTCTAACTCCTCTTCAGGTTCATCATGAATCTCTGTGATAGTAGGTTCTTTAAGAGCCTTCCTGGATCTGAGTTGTACGCCATCCAACTCAACTATGTTTATGGGATAGGTAGGAAAATTAGCCATCTCATTATTATAAAGTGGTTGAGGAGGTGTATTATTAGGATTTGGATTTGGTTGTGTTGGCATAGATGTGGGTCTAGGCGGTTGTGGTGGATTTGAAGGTGGATTTGAGAAAGATGAAGGTATTAGAGGATGAAATTGTTGAGGTTGTTGGTAGGGACTTATCATTGGTGGTGGTGGAAAGGATTGTTGTGGAAAATAAGGTTGTTTATAAGGTTGTGGAGGTGGATACGAAGATTGTGGCACATGTGGCCTCCATGCTTGATGCCACGGTTGTGTACTAGGTTGAAGAGTTCGGGGCCATTGAGAATAGGGCTGAGGTTGTTTCCAAACTCCATACCATGGATCTTGGTTAGAAAATTGCTAAGATGGTTCGAGAAAATGTTCATTAGAAAACCCTCTAGGTTGAAACTGGCATCGTGGGACCATATAGTAAACTGGATCTTTGATGTACTCCATAGGAACCATCCCTTTAGGAAATGGTCATAGTGTTGAATTCTTGCTAGCTTCCTCAAGGGATGCTACATGAGTCTGATTATAAGGGCAGTCTTTTGGTCCATGCTTCTTACGACAAGTTGGACAATATACTGCCAAGGCCTTTTCAGCTTCTTCTTGTTTCCTGCGAGTATACAAAGTGTCAATTTGCTTGCCCATATGATTTAATAAATCAATTTTAATGTCTTCAAGTAAGTTACCAATTTCTCACTTGGAGATTCTTGATGCATTACCCATGGTGGAAAACTTACTTGAAGGTCCACGAATAGATCTATGAGATCACAAATAGTTCCTGCATATGTCACAAATATCATCGAAGGGCAATTTAGAAATATCACCTTTACCAATTAGATTTAAGGCATCCATGGTTTCATCGCGAATCCCTCTTAGGAAGAGCATTTGATAGCGTCTGTGGTTAAATTAGGGCATCTTGAGCGCTACAAACTAAAGGAAAAATGCTCTAGGAAATCTTTGACTGACTCATCTTCCCGTTGAGTCATGCGAAAGATTTCATCCCATACTTCCTTAGTCTTACAATACTCCTGATATTTTTCTAGAAAAGCATATTTCATTTGGTCCCATGTTCTTATGTCCCTAAGACTCATAAACCATCGTAATATAGCATCTTTAAATGTAGCTGGAAATAGCTTTAATTTTTGTGCATCAGTTTGGTAATCATAGCTATTACAAAGGACATCAAATTCAAATAGGAACATATTAGGATCCTCAGAGGTTGACCCTCTAAATATAGGAAGTGCTGAGTGAGGGATATTTTTCATAGGGGCATTATTCTCAAGAGGCTGAATAGGAAACTCAAAGGTCATATTGTGTTGGATAATGGCATTACCAGCATTATTTCCTCCCCCCACGTTCCCTATATTATCACCCATGATTTCTTCCAAGACTTGTGTTGCCCAAGGTGTGTAATGTGTCGTAAAAGGTTTCTCCGATAGATCTTGAGGTTCACCACAGCTAGTTTCATATACGTCTTTGAATTGTTGAAAGATTTCAGAAGGTATAGTAGGGGAGTCAGATTGTGAAGGTGGTTGTAAACCAACTTCCTCATTTGGTTTGGGTTCGTTATTCAATGGCCTCTTTTCTTTTTGTGGTTTTTGAATTTTTGAACTACCTACTAATTCTTTCTTAACAAACCTGCCTTGACTATCTCTAGGCCTATTCATGCACCTAAATGATTTACTACAGTGCAAACCAAAGGTACTACCCTACGCAAGGTTGACAATTGCTCAAGACTTCTCAAGGGCACACTGTTCCTATCTTGATCTATTATTATTTCATGCCTTTAATATCTCTCCCTAGCATGGTGCCAAAAATGTTGGGTAAAGTTGAGGTCTAACTTAATGGATTATTTATGGATAAAATTGAACCAAAATACCCTAAGAGTGTCAATCCAGGGTTTGTAAACTAGTGAGAGATATAGTGGCTATTTTCTCAAGGGATGAAGATAATAAATCAAGTGGTTTGAATGCAAGTTATTGCATGCTAAGAAATCAAACTAAGAAGCTTTTAATTACCCAAATTAGAATCCACACATTTAAGAATGCAACTAAAAATGAGTTCATGTGCAATATATTTTCATATTTAATCTAAAGCACACCTTCACACTAATTACATAATGATCATAATCACACATCTAAACAATTAAATATTAAATACCATGCTTTATAAATACTGCTATTAAAGATCCGTCCACTTAAGATTTAAGATAGACTTGGGTTGCTATAGGAAGTTCAATTACGATAGGAAGTTGATTACAATAGTATAGATTCTAGGTAACAAATTGCGACAGGAAGTATAATGAGAAGAGGCAAGAATTTTACAAGCAAATAGTGGATGGGGACAGGGAAAGTTGTGGTAGAACGTATAATGTAATGGATGATGGCTCAAGAGTGGATGGTCTGATATTTTGTACCGAAATAGGGGAATGTTGATTGGCAGAATGGACAAATAGAAATGGCCACGAACCAGTAATTCAATAGACAACTAAGTCTTCCAATAACCCGAATGTAATTGAACACATAGCACAAATTATACAGATTTAATAATGTTTACACATACATTTAAGTTTAATCTACAACTAACCCGTAATGAACAAAAATGAAATAATTAACAATGCATACACACTCAAAATGCAAATTAAAATGATCTCACTAGGATTTCTAAGAGGGGGCCCTTCCTCCGGTCCACTTGGTGATTGAAAAACTAACACAGAATTGCTAAAGCTGATCAGAACCGATTCCAATAGTAATAAAGAAAAGATTTTTAACAGTGTTCTTAATAAGTAAATTCCTCCCTCATGTCTTCATATAATCATGTACACACTTATATAATGTTTAAAATACCAAATATAGTGGATTTGGTTTGTTATGGCCACAGGCCATTGATCTAAGGTAAACAAACATTATCTAGGCTGCAAGCCACTAATCGTTTAACTACATAACAAACATAATAATAATTTAGAACATTGTTCTGGTCGACAGTCATTCCAAGCCAGAGACTAAAGACAAAATGCCTACCCAAAATAGAGCTAACATATATAGCTGATCCATTCGCTCCCAAGCTCCTGTAGTCGCTCGGACATCCATTATTTGTTCCTGTAGAATATCCAAAATGTTGTCAAATTTTACACATTGGTGGACGTTTCAGTAATTACTTCCTATCTTACATTTTATCAATATACTTTAAATCTCTACTGATTAGTGGCATAAATGGGAGTCGAATGACACAAAGTTGGGTGGAAATAAGCATAAGAAATATATAAAAAGACACACAAATGCACACCCATCACCTATTAAAACTAGGAACAGTCGAAGGAAGTGGGCCAAGAATACCTTCGAAGACTGGAGCACTCTGAATGAGCCTGGAGTGAGTGTTCTTTGGTTGAGAAGTAGCAGTACTAGAAACTGCACAATCCCTCCATTTTCATTTGAGAAAAACCCATTAAGGCGTATGCGCAATGGACTTAAGTCAGGCTAGATCTTCCTCATCAAATGGTATATCAGCCCATTTAGCAGAAACTTGAGGAACCCTGATCTTTACAGAACCCTTATCGAAGGCTATGCCTCCCTTCTGACCAGTGTGGAAACCTAGCAGAGCAGCATTACTAGATGCATCTCCATTCTCCGCGTGTGCGCCCTGCAATTCCTCTACGAGTGCCATTTTCATGTATTATTTTTCAGGAGGAGTTTATTCTACAAAAGCTTGTATGGGTATTTCATTTGCAGGTAGAAATTATGGACATTAATTGACAGATTTGTGCAAATTTATTGGTACTCACAACACATGACTTCTGGATCATTTATTAATTAGTATTGTAAATTTGTGAGGTGGTTGTAGTACATAATTATTAGGACATCTTTTAAGTAGGGATAGTGTTGTAAAATGTATCCTCATATATATACATGCTCTCCGAGCACTCACTTTAGTGCTCCTAATTTTGTGCCCCATAATTTGGTTGATCTTGCTCGTCCCATGGCTTGACTTCATGTGCATGATGTTATTCTAGCTCCTTCCATCTCTAATCCAACCCTCTTATGATTAGACTGGGGCACCTATCACCCTAATCCCAATGGACTATGGCGCTAGGCACCATAGTCCATTATGGCAATCTCCACGAACATATTTTCCCAGTCCCATCCTTAGTCTATATTAGTACTTAAGGCATGCACGAACTATCAAAATTATCCCACTAATGTGTATCCCCCCTTCTGATTCATTTATTAGAATTTCACTTGATTAATAAACTCCCCATTAGGTTACCTAGAAATCATTTAGGCCGTGAACTCTTACTGAGAGCCACTCTCCTATATTGCATCTAGGTTCTCTAATCCTCAAGTCCAAAATGATAAAAAAAGTACATGTATAAAAATCATATATATAATTGATCAAATGAATCAATTTTATTTCCACGTAACATATATAATCAAAACACTCTTGTCTAGAAATATTCATATTGCCCTAGTTTGTAGACAACCCTAAACCCTAATCAAGAATCAAATTTGAATCAAATCAACATCATATAATTTAAAACACCTTTAATTCAAATAAATTAGGCATATCACTGCCCTACACAACATCCAAGACTAAGAAAACATGATATAGAGCAATCCTAATGTCTATAGTATACACCCAAACCTTGAACTTTGAGCAATTTTGAACAAACAAGGAAGCAATGCAACTGAATGGAAAGAAGCACAAATGCTTTGAGAATTCAACACAACTGATACAATTTCACAATGCAATTGCCTGGTAAAACCAAGACAATTAATGCATAAAATAGTTTGTAAAAGCGTGATAAATAGGGAATTAATTGGACCATTGGAGCATAATCTAAGAGAAACCCATTTGACATCTCTCAATTTCCTTTCTGGAAATTCAAGTAATTGAAATCCTAGATTCATTTAAACAAGTACAAATATATAATTAAAATAATAAGTTGAAACAAAGCCTTGAATAATGTCATTTCCATAATGACAAGGAAAGTAAAACCTATATTTTAAAGGAACATAAGAAGATTGCATTGCATCCTCCTTCAAGGAAAGGATTGGGAAATGAATGTAACCCTTCCCTATTTGTTTCTTCCTGGAAATAAGTGGGAATATGTTTAGAGAAAGACAAACTATTTATTCAACCCTCATTCCATGAAAGGAAAGGGAAAGAAGATGTTGCTCATTTTGCACGGCAGTCGTATGGAAGTGCGATAAGAAATCAAACATCTGGATTCCTTGTTCACGTCTACACTACCAAAATAACACATCCACTTAATAACTAATAACTAATAGGCCCTTCATCAACAAGACTACTTGAAGGGAGAATTGTAATGATATAAATCACTCGCATCATTAATATAATCCCACTAAGAAAATGTTATTCGCTAAGTAAAATCAATGTAGATTCATTGGTTGATAATTATGAAAATAAAATATGATAATTTAAGATGTTTCGTTTTAGGAATATCGATAGGAATTAATGTTGATTTTATAATCATTTGTTATGGAAAATTTTAATAATGGTAGACATAATCAAACTTCATGTTAGATGAAATTTTTGAGCTCTGCTAGGGTTTAGTGATGCCCTTTGCTATTTTCAGTTTTTCCTCTGTCCTTTAAAACTGCATTTACTTGCGAGGTTGCCCAACATAGGCATGAAACCTACGAGCAACCAACCAGCACAAGCCCACCACAGAGACATTTTAGCAACCCGATACAAGCATACTCGTGCCCGATACCACTTTGACTAAGAGCCAAGGACTGAGGGATATCCGACCTCATCCCTTATGATGTCGGAGATTTGCACTCAACAAGACTTGATTCTTAGTGGGTTCATTAAGAACCATTCAACTTCGCCAACAGACCAAGGGCCCATTGACATAAAAATAATAATAAATAAATAAATATTAATTATTTAATTAAATATTAAAAATATATTCAATAAATATTTAATAATTACGTATCACATATAAATTAATTAATAATTACTAAATATACTACTTTTAATTTCTTATTTATTAAACTTTTTCTTAAATGTATACTTAAAATAATTTAACTACGTTCTTTTGAATTTACAAACTTCAAAATGAACATTACATTATTGAATACAAAACATATATTCAATGTAAGAAGCTTTATTCTATAATCCAGAATTATTTGATTTGTGCATAACTTCACAACAATTGTAAAATAAGGTAACCTTTCCCTGTTTGTTTCTTGCTGGAAATAAGCGGGAAAATGCCTAGAGAAAGACAAGACTGTTTTATTCAACTCTCCTTCCTCCCTCCTTCCTCGAAAGAAGACATGAAATTGTGATAAGAAACAAAGTGCGAGATTATTTTGTGGTCATATTTTTTAACGAGGGAAGAGGCGGGGAATAAACACAAAATGCGCTATTGTCCATATCCATGATAGTGCTGTGAAGAAGGAAGGAAAGGGCCATCTTTGACCAAAGTAAAGTAAATCAATCGTCTTGCACCAAAGAGACTAAGCTGTCATTTCCCTACTTTCCATACTTTATCCTTCAATTCCTTGCCCCTCTCATACACAAACCATTTTAGTGGAATCCATTCCCGATAGGACTGACTTTATATTCCATCTTGCATAGAAAATCCGAGTATAATTAGTAAGGGTGAAATTGCCAGTTCAACGTGCACGATACGGTGATTATAAACGCGAAGGACACTATGTGTAGGACTGTGGTGGAGCGTGACCGATTCCCTCCTTATGTAGTGGATTACATCTGTCTTTTACCATATTCTATATTGATGGAAATAGATTTTTTTTTATTCCTTATCACTGTAGAACGAGACAGCCATTCTAGTAGAATGGATATGTAATTCCACCGACTATCTTCATCGTTACATCTTCCACAGGAAACTTCTTTGCAATCTGTAGACCATTTATGATAAATAGTGTTCTAGTCAATATTATTAGTTTGTGTCTCACAGGAATAGTAATGAAAGTTAGTGTGTACCAGGAATAGTAACGTAAATAAACTGGTGAGACAGTCCAATTTATTTTGTGGTCATATTTTTGAATGAGGGAAGAGGCGGGGAATAAACACAAAATACCCCATTGTCCATCCATGTTGATGCTGTGAAAGGACCATCTCTGACAAAGCTGTCATTTCCCTGCTTTCCATAGTTGATCACAGCTGTATTTTATTAGTAAGGGTGACCAATTCCCTCCTTATGTGGTGGAATACACCTGTCTTTCACCATATTTTATATTAACGGAAATAGATTTCTTATATTCCTTATCTTTGTAGAACGACGGAGCCATTCCAGTGGAGCACAGGAAACTTCTTTGCAGTCTATAGGGTCCATGTATGATAAATAGTGTTCGAGTCAATATTATTAGTTTCTATCTCACACGAATAGTAATGCAATTAATTGTGTATCAGGAATAGTAATGCATGTGTATTACATTATCCTAGTCAGTTCTTGGATAGAAGTAAAAAAATAAATTGAAAAGCAATCTTACTGTTTCTAATGAATTTTTTTTTTAATATCTATCTTTTTTCTATTAGAGCAAGTTGGGTATAGTCAGTAGAAAAATAAAGTTATTATTTATATTTTCTATAAAATATATTTAACACATTAATTTTTTAAATTATTTGACAAATCAATTAATGACATGAATGATATCAACATTATTATATCTGGTCATAAGAAAATTACATTTTTTACTATAAAATTATATACAAATGTTTAGTATTTATCTCTTTAAGACTCCTCTATATGTCCCACCCATCGAAAGATCTCTAAGAACTTTCATCCAACCATGCATCTTTTTGGAGCCAAATAGCTTAACACCATGTCATATTGAAGAACACTCGGTTAAACTTTTACTTGAGAGTGCACCTCCAAATATCTCCCTTTACCATGTACCTATTCTTGAAAAATTAAAAGTTCATGTGCCAATGGGTTATTTGGCCTCATGTGCCAAATAACTCAAGTGAACAAAAAATTAAATGAAGAACTCATGGGAATAAAAAATTAAATTAAAAACTTATGTGCCAAGGGGTTATTTGGTCTAGCACCATTCCTTACTCCATCTTGTTGGTCACAAAAATGATAGATTGGTGCCTTTGAATTCAATTTCAAGAGTTAGAAAAATCACCACCAAGGATGAATTTTGTGTTACCATCGCTAATGAGCTCTTAGTTAAATTACATTATGCGTATTTTTTCTCCAATCTAAATTTACATTTGAGATATCATCAAAATTGCATTAAAAAAAAAACATTCAAAAAACTTATTTCTATATGTATAGCCCTGCTCTCCATTTTGTTTAGAACTGGGTGATAAGTAGCAGCTAGTTTCCATTTTAGTTTGATGACAATGTAGTCAATTTTTATCATAAAACTACTACTACTCGTAAATATTTTGAAATGTTTATATGTTAGTTCTATCAAGTTTAGAATTTAGTCCATTCTCTTGTTCATCTAAAGAAGGTGCACTAAGATAAGATTCAAAACTTGAAACAAAGACTAGTACACTTCAATACTTCGCACAATATATGCTAAGCAAACTAGTCCAACACATTTTTAGATGTTTTTCAAGGGATGCATTGAACTGACATTCTAGTTTTGGAAAAGAAGATGACATCATTTTTGGGACTAGTAGGATGATAGGGCTAAGTGAAGTAGTCCGAGTGATTTAAGTCAAAATTTTAATTACAGGTTCCTCTCTGAATTACCTTTCCAAATCTATATTCTATATTGCTCTACTAGACTTGAGCTCTTTGTTTATGCTGATAATTGCTCAATCTCGTGTCTTTTACCTAGTCTTAGTTACACATTAATAACAAAATATGATAAAAAATCAAATAAGGAGGAATATCTTCCTAAACCACTTTGCATTCAACTCTTGCCTTCTTACATTGGCTTGAATTTGAATCAAGCATCGATCCCCCCTAATGAAACTAAGTGATGTACATGATTGGGTTTGGACTCTAAAGTGCATAATTAAACCCCTACTCGAAATCACAATCCATTTCATTTTGGTTAACCAACATCACTTATGTTTGCATTTTTTCACTTGGATGTTTAGAACTGAGTTTCATTGCATCCTATGATTTGAATTTGAAGAAAAATTGGAGGATATAGAATGCCTAAGCTTCTCTATACTCAGGTATAGAACACCTGAGCCATTGTATACCTTGCACTTTCATTTGAAACTTTCTAGGATAGTATGTAAGATCTTGTACTTTCCATATTTGCAACAAAAAGTTCACCACTTGTTCCTACACATAGAAAAATGAGGAAGAAGGTTGTGAAAAAGGGTTTGACTCAATCAGAAACCTGTTTGGAACCATCCTTAGAATGAAATGAAATGAATGAAAGCGTGTTATCATATTGCAGAGGCTTGATATGAAGAATGAAGTATATCATAACTTGGCAATGCAAATGCTTCTTTGAATGTGATCAAGTATTTTAATGCAATAGCTTTGACTTAACACAAAAACCCAAAAGAAAATCATAAAATATGAAACCTTGTGTAATGGATGGTGTAGGTTTTTCCACAATGCTTAATAGAAGAGAGAGAATAAAGAACTAAAGACTTGAATGAATGGATGCAGATCTTCTTCCTTGATGTTGAACTCCTTTTCTTGGTCTTCAATGAGGGAAAGAAGTTTGAGCCATGGAGAAGGTTGTCTTGAAAACACCTTGAATGCTTGAGATCTTGTTTGAGAATGCTAGCATGTGAAATTATAGGAGAGCTCTTGAATCTTAATCTTGGTTACCAAAATGAAGGGAGATAGCATGCTTATATACCTCAAACATTTCAAGGGTCAAAACTTGGGAGAGCTGACCAAAACCTCTAATTCCCACTAAAACACCACAATGGGCCACCCATTTAAATTTGGGCCCAAATGTCAGGGGTATACAATTCCCAAGGTGTTCTAATCCCTAAGGAAACATGCCCAAAATTGAGTGGGAAGCTAGAAAAAGTGTTGAAATAAGAGGCACGACTAACTTTGAGGTTGAGAAGAAGCACAAAGGCCACAAAATGGTAACATAGGACAAGTGTGGGATAATAAATGATGGAAATGGACAAATAATCAAGGAGCACACCTAGAAATAAGGGCTTGCCTTGATTTTGGGTGAAATTCTAATATGCTAGTGTTGGGAATGAATGTTGAATATGTCCTATGGGGCAGTATTTAGAGTCATTCTGTAGCAGTTGTATGTTGCATTCATGACTGTGATTGTCATTGATGTCAACACAGTGATCTACTAGAGATTATCAAAGAAGCAGACAATGTTTGAATTAGCGCACATGGAGTATTGGAGACCAAGCTATGTGAAGTTGAGGATTTATTCTATATTGTATCCCGGGATTGTGGTCAAGAGAGCATATGAAAATTATATTATTCATGGCATTTATGTGTAATTTAGTGGAAGCAGTATTCAGACAGTGTTCTTGAGAAGCGGTTTATGGTAATTAGATTGTATCTCCTAACCTGGATAGAATCTGGGCATGCAAAGTTGTACAGTTGATGAAGACATTTTGGTGGTGACCTAGATGAGACAGCATGGTCAGAGGTCACACATGTGAAGATTTATTTTATTATGAAGTTGATAATTTTGTGTGATTATGAAATATTATGTAACGTGTGAAGGTTTATATTTTGTAATTGGTTAAGCCTTGTTGGCCAACTCATTTGTAATTATTTGAGTGTGGTTTAAAAGAAGGATTGTTTTCCTTGTTAGATCTGAAACTATGATGAAAGAATGTGAGAAAAGAAATATATGATATTGTAAGAGGATATGCGAATTGTAGAGATCTCGTATTGAGATCTGGTGAAGCAATTGGTGCGTTTGGCATAAAAAGAGGAGCAAAGATAAGTTGCAAAGATTATTAATTTTTGGTATTATTCTATTTGGATAATACAGAGATCAGTTGGACAGTGTGTTCATTGATCTTTCCCTTGAAGCCATTTGGATAGTGGTTCCTTCTATCTTCCATAACTTTTAACTAGGTTAGAATCTTTTAATAGGGATTCAAAGTCTCCTAACAACCTGGACTCATATGTACTGAATGGATTTCACAAGGCTCCTAATAGAGTCCATCCTCTCCCAAGGAATTTTCATATTAGTACATCTTTTATGGGCATCATTCCCATCGGGGTTTACTCTCTGATCAAGAGGTTCCGTAGTCAACATATCTTGTGTCATTGTATTATTGTGTATGTTTATCTTTCTATGGTTGTTGCTTATATTGATTACATGGTTGAAATCTGATAATGATGATAAAAGTTGTAATTATCTAATAACTGATTCACCACCCCCTCTTAGTTATCTTGGTGGACTTTACTTTCTAACAATTGGTATCAGAGTGAAAGGTCCTTGAAGGGAAAGTTTAACAACTTAAGGAGATCTATGGTGACTCATTTCAAGAAAGAAATCCTTAAGTTTGATGGAGGGAACTATGACAGCTGAAAAGAAAAGATGAAGACACACTTGCTATGTTTAAGACCAGGATATTGGTTAATCACAAAGAATGATAAGACTATCATTGAAGAAGATAAAATTAAAGAATGTACTAATACAAAGATAGATCTATTCATATGTAACATACTTACCAGAGAAGCACTTTTGTAAGCACTTCCAGAGAATGAATACAGTCAGGTAAAAACTTTAAGGACATCACATGAAATTTGGTTAGTTTTATAATCTACTTTTGAAGGTGATATGTATGCAAAAATAATCAAATTACAGAATTGGATATGTTTATTCGAAGATGCAAAGATGATGGAAGATGAATCTATTAGAAGCTATATTGGTAGGATATTAGATATTGTTGCAGGTATCAAAGCTTGTGAAGGAAACAAAACTGAGGATGAAATGACATGGAAGATCTTAAAGACATTGACTCATGTATTTAACCAGACAACACAGATGATTTAACAAGTTATACCTTGTACTAAGAAGTTTACAAGAGAAACTCTTCTTGGAAGAATAGAAGCAACAAAGATAGGCTTGAGACAGTCAGGAGATCTACCTAGAATAGAGAGAACATTTAGTGCACTTAGTGTTTGCCCTACTTTGTCAAGAAGTATTAGTGTCATTGGAGATTATGTTAGTTGCAACTGATCTAAGACTAGAAATATTGAGAAAAGAATTACCTTGTGAAAAGAGAACTTGAATGTAAGAAAATCTTTAAATGTTGGACATGTCAAGAATATGGTCATTTTGAATCTAAATGCACTAAGAGAGTGAAGAAATCTAAGAACTTTAACCCTACAAGATCTTGATGTAGGAGCATCCTAGGATTCTTGGCAATCCTGTATCAACAAAAAATATGTTTGACTTTGAAGGTAGATTGTTGGTTTTGATCTTGGTTTGGTGGATTACTTGCTCGGTTTGGGAGACTGGTTGCTCAGTTTCTATGGTTACCAGGGTTGCTCGATTCCTTAAGAATGCTCGGTGACTAAAGGCGTCGGTCCTCCTGGCACTTGGTGATAACTATGTTGCTCGGTCATGCTTGGTGTGGTTAGTTGACTGGCGCTCGGTTATTTCCTCTGTTGCTCGGTGTTCTTTCTTACCGACTGGATTTGCTTGGATGAATCGGCTTGGCTGACTGGTGCATTTATTTTTGGTTGCACTCCTCATGTTATGGATTGACCATTGGATATGTGGGGACCTAGATCTGGTGTTTTACATTCTTCTATGTGGATTTGATGATCGTTGGGGCCATCTTTGAGAGTTTATTTATTTTGAAAGGCTATGTGAGAGCTGACTAATGTTTTAGCATTTAATATTTGTATATCTTGTAGATCCAACTTGTGGCTAGGATTTTAGTATTTAAGTAGATGCTTGGGAATTTTTTTGGGGCATCAGTTAGTAGTGGGAGTTAGTAGCCTACGAGCTTGGGGACAGGAAGATTGCTTGGAAGTTTGAGTACAAGTTTATGTTAGAAAGTAAAGTCCACCAAGATAACTGAGGAGGGGGGGGGTGAATCAATTATTTGATAATTATAACTTTTATCAAATCCAATAGCATTTAACCATGTAAGCAATATAATTACCAACCATAGAAAGATATTCATACACAATAACACAATGACACAAGATATGTTGGCTAGGGAACCTCTTGATCAAAGAGTAAACCCCAGTGGGAATGATTCCCACAAAAGATGTACTAATATGAATATTCCTTGTGAAAGGATGGACTCTGTTAGGAGTCTTATGAAATACATTTAGTACATATGAATCCCTGTTAGGAGATTTTGAATCCCTGCTAAAAGATTCTAACCTTGTTAAGAGTTATGGAAGATAGACTTCAGGGTAAGATCACTGAACACACTATCCAACTAATCTTTGTACTACTCAACAAAATAATACCAAAAGATTACTGATCTCAACAATATGTTACCTCTTCTCTAACTATGCCAAACTGCATGTACTGCTACACCAAATCTCAATTTCAGTTCTCTATACCTCGCATGTCTTCTTTCACAAATTCGCTTTCACAACTTCATTAGCTCTTTTCTTCACTTCATGCATACATCATCATATCAACATTCCACCATATTACAACAAGGAAAAAAATTCCTTCCTTTATACCACACTCAAGTAATTACAAATGAGTCGGCATCCAATTACAAAATAAAAGTTTCCACACGCTACATCAAAATTACACAAAACTGTCAAAGTTTGCGCTATTATCCACATCACTACCAATGTGTCTTCAACTTCCCTTTAACTATGCAAAGATAGATTCCATCCCAATTAGGAGATATCATCCGATTTCCACAAATCGCTACTTAGGAACACTGTCTAAATATTGCTTCTACCAAAATGCTCATAAATTCCATGAATAGATGAATTACTATCTGTGCTCTTAACCATAAACATATAACATATCAAAGAGTAAATCCTCAACATCACATAGCTCTATCTGCAATATCCCAAGTGCACTAATCCAAACACTATCTGCACCTCTACAAATCTCTAGTAGATCACCGTGTTGACATCAATGACAATCATAGTCATAAATCCAACAACAAATCCTACAGAATGGCTACCAAACATTCAGAATTCATTCCTAACAATCTCTCCCATTGGCATTGATGGCAACATAGATGAAAAAATCCAATGTTCCAAAAATCAAATAATGCAACACTGCTGCTCCAAAAATGCTTTCAAGTTCTCTTCATCAATCAAGTCTTCCTTCGTTTTCCTATTCAGTTCTCTTCAATAGATGGTACAAATGGTTTTTCATGTACACTTCTCCCCCATTGACATCAATGAGAGAAAATTTCATCATTATGTCAATAACAACTCCAATGTCAAAAGACACTATTCAAAAAATACATTCACTAAAGTCCTCATGAATCAGCTCAGATACACATACTCCCCCATAGAGAAAGTACCAACATCTAGTTTAGAAGAAAGATAAGGCTCATATACCACTGGACGGATGCAACCAACTACATCACTTCTCAAAAGTAGGCTCCTTTGTGCTTATGTACTCAAGTCTGACTTCTTTCTCAACAACTTTCTCTCTTACTACATGATACTTAATCTCTATATGCTTTGTCTTAGAATGTAATACAGGGTTCTTAGACATACTAACTATGCTAGTGTTATCACAATGTATAACAATAGGCTCAACAAACTTTATTCCAATATCCTTCAGCATTTGCTTCATCCAAATTATCTGGTTACAATTGTTTGCTGCTACTACATATTCTACTTCTGCTGTGCTCTTTGAAATACAATTCTGCTTCTTGCTTAGCCAAGAAACCAATCTTCCTTCAAGGAAAAAGGCTCCACCACTAGTGCTCTTTTTATCATCAACACTGCCTCCCCAATCAGCATCTGTATATGCACATAGGGTAAAATCATCAAATTTTTCATACCACAATCCATAGTCCATTGTGCCTCTTAAATATCTTAGTATCCTTTTAACTGCTGCATAATGTGATTCTCTAGGCTCATCTTGAAATCTTGCTACAATTCCAAGTGAATGTGCTATATCAGGTCTTGTATGAGTCAAGTACTACAATCCTCCAATCATCGATCTGTATTTCTTCTGTTCAATTGTAGGAGTCTCATCTGTGCTATATAACTTATGTCCAGTTACCATAGGTGTTCCAACTAGTTTACAGTTATCCATTCCAAATCTTTTCAATAAGTCATTCAGGTACTTTATTTGGCTTACAAAGATACCATCACTATTCTGTGTTATATGTAATCTCAAAAAGTATTTCATTTCACAATTCATACTCATTTTAAATTCAGTCTTCATTTCATCAACAAATTTTTCACTAGCTTCATCTTCTCCTCCAAAAATAATGTCATCAACAAAAATAACTACAATCAACAAACCATTTTCAATTTCTTTTGTGTATAGATTTCTATCAGCCATTCCTTTTGTAAATCCCAATTTTAACAAATACTTATCCAATCTTGCATACCAAGTTCTAGGTGCTTGCTTTAGTCCATATAATGCTTTCTTCAGTTTACATACCATGTCTCCTTCTTGAGTCAAAGGAAAACCTTTAGGCTTCTCAATGTAGACTTCTTCTTCCAATTCACCATTCAGAAATGCTGACTTCACATCCATCTGATATACTTTGAATTTCTTATAAGCTGCATAGGCCAAAAATATTCTTACTGCTTCAATTCTTGCTACTAGTGCAAAAGTTTCTTCATAGTCAACTCCTTCTTGCTATGAGTATCATTTACATACCAATCTTGCTTTGTTTCTTACTACTTCTCCTTGTTCATTCATCTTGTTTCTGAATACACATTTAGTTCCAATAACATTCTTATTTTTAGGTCTAGGGACCAATTCCCATGTCTTGTTCTTTTCAATTTGATCTAGTTCTTCTTCCATAGCTTTAATCCAAAGTTCATCTTCACAAGCTTCACTAGTAGATTTAGGTTCAATTTGAGAAGTCAAACATAACTGTTCTTGTACCTTATTTTGAGTCAGAACTCCTCTGTCAATGCTTCCAATAATCTGCTCAATAGGATGATTCCTTGATAAATATTGATTAGGTGTCACTGTCTCAGATTTTACTTCAGGTGTCGGTTATTCAATGACTTCACTATGGCTTTCATTCAACAAGTCACTGTCAGTCTCATAGAGCAATTCAGTAGTCTCAATGTTAGTCTTAGGATGAGTTCCATCATAAGATTCATAATCAAGCATTCTTTCTTGAATTTTCAACTTTTCATCAACTTTAACATTTGTGCTCTCAACAAGAGTCTTAGTTCTCTTATTGTAACATCTATAAGCTTTGCTCTTGAAAGGATATCCAAGAAATATACCTTCATCACTTCTAGGATCAAAATTTCCAATGTCATCATCTCTCTTTATATAACATTTGCTTCCAAAAATTCTAAAATACTTAAATGAGGGTGCATGTCCAAACCATAATTCATAGGGTGTCTTGTCTGTGTCTACTTTGATTTGTACTCTATTCATTGTATACACTGATGTGTTCACTGCTTCTCTCTAGAATATCTTTGCCAAATCATTCTCAAATAAAATAGCTCTTGTTGCTTCAATCACTGATCTGTTTCTTCTTTCTGCAATACCATTTTGTTCAGGTGTTCTAGGGGCTGAAAATTGTCCCTTAATACCATTCACTTCACAAAAGGTGTTAAACTCTCTAGAAGTAAATTCTCCACCTCTATCAGATCTCAAACATTTAATCTTCATTCTAGATTCATTCTCAACTTTATTCTTAATGATCTTAAACTTATCAAATGCTTCAGTTTTTTCATTAAGAAATGCAATCCACATCATTCTTGTAAAATCATCAACAAGAATCATAAAATACCTCTCTCCATAGAATCCTCTAGTCCTGGTAGGACCACTCAAATCTGTATGAACAATCTCTAACTTCTCTATAGATGTAAACTTCTTACTGGGAAATGAATTTCTCTTCTATTTAGCCATCACACGTTCCTTGCAAATCATGTTAGTAGGCTTCATAATTTTAGGCAAATCCCTTACTGCAAGTGTAGTACTCACTTTAACAATGTTATCAAAATTTATACAACAAAACCTTCTGTGTTATAACCAACTGTCATCAATCTTAGTAAGAAAACATGTCATCTCAGTAGGATTCAACTAAAATACATTACCTCTGGTTCTAGATCCAGTTCCAATCAGATTTCCATCTTTATCCTTTATCACACAAGTTTTCCCAGTAAACCAAACTTGATATCCTTTATCAACTAACTTTCCAACACTCAAGAGATTATGTTTCAAACCATCCACAAAATAAACATCATCAGTATTAGTCTTCCCATCAAGAGTAATAGATCCTATACCTTTAATCAAACAAGGTGCATTGTTTCCAACTCTAACAACTCCTCCATCATAATTGTTGAACTTTATGAATTTTTTCATGTCTCTAGTCATATGATGTGAACAACTACTGTCTATAATCCAATCAGCTTTCTTTTCAACTTGAGAAACTAGGGCTTTTTCTTCCTTAACATCTGTTTCAAGATTTTCTTCTCTAATTGCTACAAATCCTATGTCATCATTATTCTCAGTATCACTTTCACTTAGAGTTCTTTCTATTCTAGCTTCAAGATCTTCATCATTAGCATAATAAAATTCCTTAGATCTTCTAGGCTTGAAATTGTTTCTATACTTTTTTACTCTCTTAGGACATTTAGATGCAAAATGACCATATTCTTGACAAGTCAAACATTTAAAAATTTTCTTACCATCTAGTTCTCTCTTCATAAGCAAGGAAATACCTTCTTCAATCTTTCTGTCTTCTTCATTTCTAGATCTACTGCTACTAGCATAATCTCCACTCACACTGATCCTTCTGAAAAAAGTAGGGAAAACACTAAGAGCACTGAATTTTGTCTCCATTCTAGGCAAGTCTCTTGATAACCTTAGGTTCATTTCTGCTACTTCCAATCTTTCAAGAAAAGTCTCTCTTGTAAAGTTTGAAGTACAAGGTATAACTTGTTCAATCATCTGTGTTGTCTTCTTAAATATAGGAGTTAATGTCCTCAAAATTTTCCATATCACTTCATTCTCTATCTTTGTTCCTCCACAAGATTTTATGCCTACAACAATTTCTGACATTCTACCAATATAGCTTCTAACAGATTCATCTTCCATCATTCCTATATCTTCAAATGCACATATCCAATTATGTAATCTAACTTTCTTTTCATGTTCATCACCTTCAAAAGTAGAGTGTAAAGCTTTCCAAATTTCATGAGATGTTTTGAAACATTTTAGCTGACTGTACTCATTCTTCGGAAGGGCTATCAAAAGTGCTTCTCTAGCAAGTATGTTACACATGAATAGATCTCTCTCATCACTAGAACATGTTTCAAGATTATCCTCTTCAATGATAGTCTTACCATTCTTTATAATCAACCAATAACCTTTTCCTAAACATAGTAGATGTGTCTTCATCTTTTCTTTCCAGTTGTCAAAATTCACTCCATCAAACTTAAGGCTTTCTTTCTTGAAATTCACCATGGATCTCCTTAAGTTGTTAAACTTCTCTTTCAAGGACCTGCTGCTCTGATACCAATTGTTAGAAAGTAAAGTCCACCAAGATAATTGAGAGGGGGGGGGGGGTGAATTAGTTATCTAATAATTATAACTTTTATCAACTCCAATAGCATTTAACCATGTAAGCAATATAATTACCAACCATAGAAAGATATTCATACACAATAAGACAATGACACAAGATATGTTGGCTAGGGAACCTCTTGATTAAAGAGTAAACCCCAATGGGAATGATGCCCACAAAAGATGCACTAATATGAATATTCTTGGTGAAAGGATGGACTCTGTTAGGAGTCTTATGAAATAAATTCAGTACATATGAATCCCTGTTAGGAGATTTTGAATCCCTGCTAAAAGATTCTAACCCTGTTAGGAGTTATGGAAGACAGAAGAACCCACTGCCCAAACAGATTCAGGGTAAGATCACTGAACACACTGTCCAACTAATATTTGTATTACTCAATAGAATAATACCAAAATATTATTGATCTCAACAATATGTTACCTCTTCTCTAACTATGCCAAACTGCACTTACTGCTACACCAGATCCCAATTTCAAATCTCTGTACCTCGCATGTCTTCTTTCACAAATTCGCTTTCACAACTTCATTAGATCTTTTTTTCACTTCATGGATATATCATCATATCAAAATTCAACCATATTACAACAAGGAAAAACATTCCTTCCTTTATACCACACTCAACTAATTACAAATGAGTTGGCATCCAATTACAAAATAAAAGTTTCCACACGCTACATCAAAATTACACAAAGCTGTCGACTTCTAATTACAATAATTCTTCACTCATGCGACCTCAAAGTTTGCACTATTGTCCATGTCACTACCAATGTGTCTTCAACTTCCCTTTAACTATGCAAAGCCAAATTCCATCCCAATTAGGAGATATCATCCGATTTCCACAAATCGCTACTCTGGAACATTGCCTAAATACTGCTTCCACCAAAATGCTCATAACTTCCATGAATAGATGAATTATTGTCTATGCTCTTAACATAAACATATAACATATCAAAGAGTAAATCCTCAATATAACATAGCTCTATCTGTAATATCCCATGTGCGTTAATCCAAACACTATCTGCTCCTTTGTAAATCTCCAGTAGATCACTGTGTTGACATCAATGGCAATCATAGTCATGAATGCAACAACAAATGCTATAGAATGTTTGTTCCTATTTGAGAAAAGTCTATTCCTTTTGAATCTGAGTGGATCTTGTGTGTTTGAATCTAGATCTTGATTTGAAGATGCCTCCGAGGAGAAATCGTGAGATCTCAAATGAAGAAGAAGCTGCTGGAGAATTCAGCCTTGATGATTTTAGGGCTTTGCAGAAACAAGTGCAAGATCTGCAAGAGGAGTTGAAGAAGAAAAATAAGCCTACCTTTAAAGAGGATAGTGATGATGAATTTGCGGAAGAAGATTATTTTGAAGAAGCTATAGAAGAAGCTGGAGATCCAGAGGAGAATAGAATTCTGAAAGCTATGTCTAAGATTGGGAAAAGACCTAAAATTGAAGTTTTGGCATTTGCTAGAAGCCTTAGGCCTGAAGAGTTGATTGATTGGATTAATAAAATGGATGAGTACTTTGAGTATGAAGAAATAGAAGATCCTAATAGGGTTAGATTTGCAAAGACTAAGCTGAAGGGTCATGCAAATATTTGGTGGAGAGAAGTTCAGTTGGAAAGAGGTAGAAGAGGTAAAGAAAAGATTACTAAGTGGAACCGAATGGTTGACAAGTTGAAGAAGCAATTCATTTCAGTGGATTATGAATTGGAAATGTTCAAGAAGATGAAAGCTTTGAAGTAGACTAAAAAATTAGTACACGAGTATACTGAGGAGTTTTATAAAATCCTGATTAGGATTGGTCATTCGGAAGTTGATAAAGAAAAGGTTGCTAGGTATGTCTATGGTTTGAGACCTAGTATTCAAGAAGAGCTACTTACTATTTGGATGAAAAAAATTGGTGATGCTTATTAGATGGTATTAAAGATTGAAGAGAAGTTGAATAAGAAGTTTGAAGGTAGACAAAATAATAAGAATAAAGGTGGTAAGACTAGTGAGATAGTTGTTGAAGGTAATATGACAGAGAACCCTAAAGCTGATGTGGGATCTAGCAGTAGTCAAGGTACTAAGAACTTCAATAGTGGATAGAGAGGAAGGTAGAAGAGTGAGTTCACTAGTACTTGCTATAACTGTGGTGAAGCTAGTCATAGAAGTTGGCAGTGTTCTAAGAAAAGAGTTGCATTAGTTGTTGAAGAAGACATTGAGAATGTTCCTAAGAAGGGTGAATGCCTTGTCACTAGAAGGTTGGCTACATGTGTTCCTGAACCGATACAAAGAAAGAATTTTTTCAGAACCAGATGTAAGTGCAAGGATAAGGTATGTAATGTCATAGTTGATGGTGGCAGTTCTGAGAACTTTTTTTCAGAAGAAATGGTTAGTAATTAAGTTGAATTTGGAAAGAAGGAAGCATCCTAATCCTTATCAGATTAGTTAGATACAAGATTTTTCTAAGGTTAGAGTTGAAGAGCAATGCTTGGTTAATTTCTAGATTGGATCTTACCAGGATGAGATATTATGTGATGTGTTGGCTATGGATGCATGTCATCTATTGCTTAGTAAACCTTGGCAGTTTGACAAAAATGTGTTGTTTGATGGTCGTGCTAACACTTATGTGGTTAGGCATGAAGGAGTTCAGCATAATCTGATACCTTTACCAGAAGTTGGGACTAAGGGATGTGGAGTCATCAAGTGTTGTCTGTGTGACAAACCTCAAGAACAAAAGGTGGAGAAACCTATTTCTACAAAGTCTAAGGAGGATGAGATACCTAAAGATTTTGTTGAGATTAAGAGGCAGATGGTCTTTCTAGTAGAGATGGTACAACAAATGATGACATTTATGACATAGAGAGATGCAGATGATACATAGTTGATTGATGATTCTGAATAGGATGAACCTTATCGAGGCACTGCTATGATCGGTAGTGGTTAGAGCCGGTTGCTATCTGTTGCCGACCGAAAAGATAAGAAAAGTGGGAAGTAGAGGAATTTATTGCAAGAAGAAATAAATGAAGTGAAGAGTACTTGGAATGAAGGACAAGAGAAGATATGGGTGAAGAATAGATTTGGCATACCTATTCTAATTCCCTTGAGATGTTCCTAATTTCCTTATCAGAAAATCTTTCTTACCTGGGGTGTTTGATGCAAGAGCATCCTAGGATTCTTGGCAATCCTGTATCAACCAAAAAAATGTTTGTCTTTGAAGGTAGATTATTGGTTTTGATCTTGGTTTGGTGGAGTACTTGCTCGGTTTGGGAGACTTGTTTCTCAGTTTCTATGGTTACCAGGGTTGCTTGGTTCCTTAAGAATGCTCAGTGATTGAAGGCATTGGTCCTCCTAGTTCTCAGTGATAACTATGTTGCTCGGTCATGCTTGGCATGGTCGGTTGATTGGTGCTCAATTATTTCCTCTATTGCTTGGTGTTCTTTCTTACCGAGTGGATTTTCTTGGATCAATCGGCTTGGCCGACTGGTGCATTTAATCTAGGTCACACTCCTCATGTTATGGATTGACCATTGGACATGTGGTGACCTAGATCTAGAGTGTTGCACTCTTCTATGAAGATCTAATGACTGTTGGGTCCATCTTTGAGAGTTTATTTATTTTGTAAGGCTATGTGAGAGCTGACTGATGTTTTAGCATTTAATATTTGTATATCTTGTAGAGCTGACTTTGGCTAGGATTTTAGTATTTAAGTAGATGCTTGGAAAGTCTTTCAGGGCATCAGTTAGTAGTGGGAGTTACTAGCCTATGAGCTTAGGGATAGGAGGATTGCTTGGAAGTTTGAGTACAAGTTTAGATCTTGGAGGAATTTTTAGAGTTGGAAAAAATGCACCTTGCTTGATAAAAGGAATAGGATCTATTACTCTTCATGGAAAGACTAACATTGATGATGTTTATTTTGTGGATGGATTGAAACATAATCTTTTGAGTGTTGGATAGTTAGTTGATAAAGGATATCAAGTTTGGTTTACTAAGAAAACTTGTGTGATCAAGGATAAGGATGGTAATTTGATTGGAACTGGATCAAGAACCAAAGGTAATGTATTTCAGTTGAATCTTGCTGAGATGACATGTTTGATTACTAAAATTGATGACAGTTGGTTATGGCACTGAAGGTTTTGTCACATAAACTTTGATAACATTGTGAAAATAAGTACTACATTTGCAGTAAGAGAGTTGCCTAAGATTATGAAACCTACTAACATGATTTGTAAAGAATGTGTTATGGCTAAGTAGAAGAGAAGTTCATTTCCTAGTAAGAAGTTCACAACAATAGAAAAATTGGAAATTGTTCATACAAATTTGAGCGGTCCCCCAAGGACTAGAGGATTCTATGGTGAAAGGTATTTTATTATTTTCGTTGATGATTTTCCTAGAATGATATGGGTAGCATTTCTTAAAGAAAAATCTGAAGCATTTGATAAGTTTAAATTGATTAAGAACAAAGTTTAGAATGAATCTGGATTGAAGATTAAATGCTTGAGATGTAATAGAGGTGGAGAATTTACTTCAAAGGAATTTAATATCTTTTGTGAAGAAAATGGAATTAAGAGACATCTTTAAGGCCCTAGAACACCTGAACAAAATGGTATTACAGAAAGAAGGAACATATCAGTAACTGAAGTAGCAAGAGCTATGTTATTTGAAAATGATTTGGCGAAGAAATTTTTGAGAGAAGCAGTGAATACAATATTATATACAATAAACATAGTACAAATCAGAGGAGACACAAACAAGACACCTTATGAATTATCATTTGGACATGCACCATCAGTTAAGTATTTCAAAATGTTTTGAAGTAAGTGTTATATTAAAAGAGATGATGACATTAGTAAGTTTGATGCCAGAAGTGATGAAGGCATATTTTTTTCTTATTCATTGAAAGAAAAGCTTATAGACATTTCAATAAAATACCTAAGACTATTGTTGAGAGCACAAATTTTAAGATTGATGAGAAGTTCAAAATTCAGGAAAGAATGTTTGATTATTAATCAGGTGAAGAAGTTCGTCCTAGAATTAATCAAGAAAATGTTGAATAGTTTTATGAAATTGATAGTGATTTTTAGAATGAGAGTTTCATTGAGGAGATAAGAGAAGAAAATAGACTAGAATGCATAGTTGAAGCAAGAACTGAGATATTGACACCTAACAAGAATCTAGCAAGAGATCGCCATGTTGATCAGATTATTAGAAGTATAGAAAAATGAGTTATGAAAAGAAAGAAGGTACAGGAAGAACTATGTTTGATTTCTCAAATTAAACCTAAAACTACTGATGAAGCTTGTAAAGATGAATGTTGGATTCAAGAAATGAAGGAATAACTAGATCAAATTGAAAAGAACAAGACTTGGGACTTAGTCCCTAGACCAAAAGATAAAAATGTTATAGGAACTAAATGGGTATTCAAGAATAAGATGAATGAACAAGGAGAAGATCTAATGAACAAAGAAATATTGGTATGTAAAGGATACTCAAAGAAAGAAGGAATTGATTATGAAGAGACTTTTGCACCTGTTGCAAGAATTGAAGTGGTAAGAATGTTTTTGGCTACATTGAACAGCCTGAAGGTTTTCCCTTGACTGATGAAGAAGATATGGTATGTAAACTGAACAAATCTTTATATGGACTAAAATAAGCACCTAGAACATGGTATGCAAGACTAGATAAATATTTGATAAAATTGAGATTTTCTAAAGGTGTTGTATGGTGAAAATGTGACCACACTTCTATGAATCCTTACATGCAAGAAAACTCAAGAATGAGCCCTCACAAATCGATCCATAGATCTCTATGCATGGAGTTGCAAGATTTGTAAAATTGCTCTCAGCTAGAGCTATAAACTCATGACCTTGCTAGTCAACCACACAATGAGAGATTCCAAATCAAAGACAAGGGCAAGAGTGTCAATATCTCCAATGAAATCAATATGAATGCAATGCAATGCAAACCTATATGAGAATGCAAATTAATCTATGAGGATGAAGATGCAATTAAGCTATGAAAATGGAAATGAAAGAGTTACAAACCCTCTAATTAAACTATGTGAGATTAATCTAAAACATGAAAGGAAATGATACCATGATAATGCAACTATGATGCAAGCTAGGATGTGATATAGATGCAAGATGAATGCCAATGATGCTCCAAATCTTCAAAACTTGATGCAAGAATGTCTCCAAAAGCTTCAAGATGACTTAGAAAAACCTATAGCATAACAATAGCATAAAAGAGAATGGATGAAAATGAAGAAGAGAGCTCTTCTTTTATAGGAAATGAAAAATCAATGGACAATGGAGATTAAGAGGCAAAAGACTTAATCAACGGTGGAGAAAAAAAGAAGCTTGATCCTTGTGCACAAATATCTTCCAATAAGAAAATTAGAAGCATTTACTTTATGTTGAGCGTTTACTTTATGTCCATGTGAGACAAAAGTACTTTTCTTTTATTTTTTATTTTATTTTTCTTTATAAATAAGAATTAAATGCTTTATTTGTGCAACATAGGATAAGAAGAAAAGTGGAGATTTTTTATTTAAATAAAAGGTGAGGAAATTCCTTTTAATTAAATAAAGGCTTAGGATAAAGTGATTTTATTATTTAATTAAAAGAGATTTTTAATTAATTAAAAGAGAGCAAGTTCTCTTAATTAAATAAGATTTTATATTTTTATTTCTTCTCTTTTAAATTAAATAAGGCTCAAACCTTAGGAAATATTGAATTGATTATGATTTGATCAAGAAAATTGATATAATTGATATTGTTGATTTTTGAAAATATTGATTCAGGGATTTGATAAATTGCAGAAATGGGGCCCAAAGTCTAGGCGACCATTTTAGGGTGCATACATTTGCCCCTCTTTGACTAATGTGAGATCGATTTGGGATCACATGCAGTCAAAGAAGAATTGAAATGTGAGATCGATTTGGGATCACAAAACAACTCAGATGTGTGTTCATTTTGGGAACACATCAGGACAAAGATAAGCAAAAAGCTAAAAGACAAGACCAACACCATCGATGCTAGGTGCAAATCAAGCCTTAGACAAAACTATCGCCGTCGCTGCTAGGCAATAATCAAGTCTGAAAAATAAGAGATAAAAATTGAAAGACAAAATCACCACCATCGCTGCTAGGTGATAATCAAGTCTAAAAATAAGAATCTCAAGCTGAGCTGAATGATAAAGCTGAATCAAAGATTAAAGCTGATAGGTACTGCCCCCTTGGAATGGAAATCGAAATCAGATAGAGGAGAACAACAAATTGATAAACTTGATCAAGTCACAATAAATCATAATCGAAAGATGGAACATGATAGGATAACCATCAAACAGTGAAGATATGCCCCAGGTTGATGAGGTTTGATTGAAAAAGATATAGGATAAAGATTATGTCAAACCTTAGAGAGAGGAAGTTAAAGGGGTGAATGAAAGACTAGAAGTTTGGAAGACATGGAAAGGAAGAAATTCCATCAAAGATCGAAGAATTATGCCTCAAAAGGTCAGTCAACTGCGTAGAAGAATGAGAAAACTTGGAAATACGACTCAGATTTCAATTTTGAGTCCGAAAATGGATAGAAAATGATGTGACATGAAAGACCAGAAATGAAAGATATGATCAAGAAGAATCAGAAAATGAGCACAATTGACCAACTAGTCTGTAGATGATAAAAAGGAGAGCTCTCTCCATATGCAAGATGCCAAAAACTAAACTATGATGAAGCTAAGAATGCAAGCTACTATGAAAGTGGTTGACTTGCAAGGTCACAATGCTTATAGACATCTAATTATCATCATCGAGCATTAGGTAGCACCGTAAGATCATACAATGCACACTAACATAACTATGTGGATATGAATATGATCTTTATCAGATAGAAATGTGGAAATCTCACCTAGGCATCAAAGACATATAGGTCAAGATGACTAGTGCAGTGAGATTACCTAAGTTTGATATGGCGAGATTATGTTTGTATCAAGACACATGAAAGTCAGGATAACTAGAAGCATGCACTCGCAAAATAGTCAAGGATAATACCTTGTCAATCCATAATGTCAAGTAAGACCAGCATAAATGCTCATGACAAGTAGGACCAACAAAATATACCCACAAGCAGATAAAGAAATAAAACATGTTCTCATACCCTCAGTCTTCTAGCTGTGCATCATCGAAAACTTCTCAGGGAGAGACCACTCATCAAAGAAATCCTCATAGACAGCACACAAAGAAAAATAAAGTCATCATATCTCAACAAGTTGATTGTTTAAGTGCATGTGTGTTGGTCATAGAGTAAGACTCTGGTTATCGCATCTGCAAATGAGAAATATCGCATCATACTAGACTGTAAGGTAAGACATCTGATAAGTGTTAAGAAACACTCGACGCAAGGGTAGTGTTGAAAAACACTGTTTGGGGTGGTGTTGAAAAACACCTGTTGTGAAATGCCCCAAGAGACAAATGCACCTAAAAGACCTATGCTAACAGGTATGCCCCTTAGACAAAGACAAAGACCAATTCTAGACCAAGTCAAATAAGGTCAAGGCATGAAGGAGAAAGGCTAAGTGTCGAGGATGCATGCTAACAAATAGGAGTGTAAAGGCCTCAAGTAGCGCCTGTTTCCAAGTTTTCACCACTTGGATTTATTGCACTTTTTTCTTTTTTTTTCTTTTTTTTGCTACCAAGGCGCCTATTTCTAGGTTTTCACCAAGGCACTTTTTCTATTTTTTTTTTAATTTTTTGATTTTTCTTTTGGATGAGACATCAAAGTGCTTATTGCTAAGTTTTCACTAGGATGCTCTTTTTTCAAGACATTTTATGATTTTTAGAATTTTTTTTAGCATCATATATCAATTTTTTTGGTATTTTTTCAGGATCATAAAATATATACAAAGGATGCCCCTAGACAGAAATGGGCATCAAGGATAGAACTTCTTTAGGTGAAAAATGTTGATGGGATCAGGGAGCTATTCGCCATCTGAATCTGACAGTAAATATGCACCTGTACCAAAAGCTATTGTAATAACATATGGTCCAAGCCTATTGGGTTCAAACTTTCCCTTTTGTTCTCTGTTCTGTTGATTCTTAGGGTTCTCTCTCAAAAAAAGATCACCTATCTGAAATTCTCTATGGTGAACCTTCTTGTTGAATGCTTTGGACATACACTTCTGATATACTCTCATGTGATCAAAAAAAGCCTTACGCTTCTCATCTAGAAGTTCTAGTTCTTGTAACCTCATGGCACGATAATCCTCATCTGTAATCAAACCTTTGAGTGAGACTCTAAGTGAAGGGATCTCTACTTCTAAAGGTAATACCACTTCAACACCATAGGTAAGGGCAAAAGGTGTGGCTCATGTAGGTGTGTGAATGCTTGTTCTATAAGCCCATAGTGCTGGATTGATTTGCAAGTGCCAATCCCTACCATTCTTGTGCACTGTCCTATGAAGAATTTTAAGAATGGTTTTATTAGAGGCTTCTGCCTATCCGTTTCCCTGTGGAAAATAGATGGAGGACCAATGTTGCTTAATTTTAAACTTCTTTCATAAATGCTTTAGGTCCTTGTTCTTGAATTGACCTCCATTATCAGTAATAATCTCAGAAGGCACTCCAAATCGACAAATAATATGATTTAGAATAAAGAGTGAAACTATTTTGCCCGAGGCAACAGAAAGAGGGACTGCCTCTACCCATTTTGTGAAATAATCAGTAGCTATGATGATAAACTTATGTCCACCTGATGAGTTGAGGTGAATTTGCCCAATAAGGTCAAAGGCCCAGCACTGAAATGGCCAATGAGAAATAGAAGGAATTAGCTCCCTCCCTAGAGCATGAATTAGGTTTCCATGTTTTTGACATTTCTCACAAGATTTAGAGAAAGCTACTGCATTAGTTTGCATTATGGGCCAGTAATACCCCGCCATAAGAAACTTTCGAGCCATGGCAAGACCATTAGAGTGTCCACCACAAATGCCCTCGTGAATGTCAACTAATGCTTGGTCGGATTCCTCCTTTTCCAAGCACCTAAGAAGTGTCCCATCTAAACCCCTCCTATATAAATCACCAGAGATAAGGGTGTGGTGAGAGGCATTACGAATGAGGTTTCCGTGTTTAGAATGATTGAAAGTGTTAGGGATGATGCCATCACATAGATATGAATAGATAGCACCATAGCAGGAGGACTCATGTGTGACAAGGGTACAAATGACATTGCTTTTAGATGAGTCAAATATGGGATGGTGTAGCTCTTCCACTAGGAATTCAAATCTGGATTCATGTTGTTCCAACTGTAGGAGTGAAGCTAATGTAGCCATAGAATCTGCAGCTTTGTTTTCTGCTCTAGGGATCTGTTGAAATGTCACAAAGGTAAAGTAACATCTCAATGAATCAACCATCTTTTTGTAAGGTATAAATTTATCATCTTTGGTTTGATACTCCTTATTGACTTGGTTGATAATTAATTGTGAATCCCCAAAGACATGCAACTCTGTTATGTTCCATTCTATAGCTAGTTTCAATCCATTGGTTAATGCTTCATATTCTGCAATATTGTTTGTACATGGGAATAAAAGTTTTCAGGATTTTGGTATATTATACCCATGAGGAGAAACAAACAATACTCCCGCACCTGATCCATTTTGCATGTTGGAACCATCAAAGAACATCTTCCAAGTGCGAGTGGACATGTATAGAATGTGTTCATCTGGGAACTCTACCTGAATAGGCACGCTATCCTTAACTGGAAAATCAGCTAATTGATTAGCAATAGCTTGCCCTTTTATGGCCTTTCTCTCAATGTACTCTATATCAAACTCAGATAAAACCATCATCCACTTAGCAAGTCTACCCGTGAGGGCAGCCTTACTAAGCAAGTACTTAAGAGGATCAATTTTTGCAACCAAATGTATAGTATGAGCAAGCATATAGTGTCGCAACTTTTGGGAGGCAAACACTACTGCAAGACAAGACTTCTCAATGTTATTATAATTGATCTCATAAGATACTAGAGTATGACTGATATAGTATATGGCCCTTTCTTTCCTAGTGTCATCTAATTGAGCCAACAATGCCCCCAAGGAAGACTCTGTTGCTGAAATGTATAAAATCAATGGTTTCCCTGGAATAGGAGGAATCAAAATTGGAGGATTAGCCAAATACTATTTTATTTGATCAAGGCTCTTTTGGAAATCCTCATTCCACACACATGTGACTCCCTTATGCAATGTTTTATTGAAAGGTTGTGCTCTATTTACAAGTTGTGAAATAAACCTCCGTATAGATTGGAGTCATCCTTGAAGACTTCTCATTTGACTTATTTTCTTGGAGGTGGCATGTCTAATATAGCTTGGACCTTTTCAGGATCAACCTCTATTCCTTTCGCTGAAATTATGAATCCTAGAAGTTTACTAGAGGCAACTCCAAATGCACATTTTTTTGGATTCAATCTAAGCTGAAACTGTTCCATGCGATCTAGAATTACTTCCAAATCGTCGAGGTGTGTATCCCATTTTCTAGACTTAGCCAGGGTATCATCCACATAATCTTCCATGTTCTTATGCATCATATCATGAAAAATGGTGGTCATAGCTTGTTGGTATGTTGCTCCTGCATTCTTTAGGCCAAATGGCATGACGTTCCAACAATAGGTTCCCCATGCACATGTGAAAGCTGTCTTCTCTTGATCTTTGGGAGCTATTTTTATTTGGTTATAACCAAAAAAACCATCCATTAAAGAGTATATTGCATAGCCCGCAGTCATATCCACTATCATATCTATGTTAGGGAGTGGAAAGTCATCCTTTGGGCATGCTTTGTTGAGGTCTCTAAATTCTATACATACATGAATGGACCCGTCATGTTTTGAAACTGGAACAATGTTTGAGATCCAATCAGCATAGTCAATAGCTCTAATAAATCCAACTCTTAAGAGCTTCTCTAATTCTGCTTTTACAAGGAGAGCTACATGAGGGTGCATTTTCCTCAACCTTTGTTTGATCGGCTTTATTCCTGGAGCTATAGGTAGATGATGCATAATAAGATCAGTGTCAAGCCCTGGCATGTCTGAATATGTCCAGGCAAAGTTGATTTTCTTCTTTTGTAAAAACTTTGTATATGCCTCTTTTTCCTCAACCGGTAGAGACTGAGCTAGGTGCACTATTTGAGGAGCCTCTTTTGTATTCAAATTCACTGGTTGTGTAGGCTCAATGACAACTGATGACCTATCTTGGAAATAACTTGGCAATTTATTAAGCACCCCATCCTTAGGCACCTCAAAGAGGTTTTCACCCTCAGATACGTCATTTATTTTTACTATTTTTGGTTCTGATACCGCCACAAGGTGGTTTTCGCCATCAGACCGATTTTTCTTTTTTTCTTTTTCTTTTATTTTTAGACTGAGGTACTTAATATCAGGCTCTGTCATACTCATTGTCGGTTCACTGGTGGAAGAGACCACGGGTTCAAGAGCATTTAGATAGTAGGCAATTTCGTAATCATTCTAAAAAGTGAGGAGTCTAGGCTCTTGATGGCGCTGAGACCAGTCGATTAGGTCATAGTGAACAAGGGGTAGGTCAATGACTAGTTCAACATTGTTTATGTAGGAGGTGTTATCTCTGGTGACCATACAATTGGGATTCATCAAGTCTTCCCCTAAGATACCCGAATTAGGACTTATCCTACCAAATGAAAGGTCATCCACTAAGGCAATTCGAGGAGTCCAATCCTCTAGTCTTACACTAGGCTCGTTGGTCACATCAGGTTGAGTACTATAAGTATGGACAACATCCATGTCCAAATCAAATGTTGCATCTAAAAGTGAGTCCCATTCAAACTCATGTGAGTCTGTCTCTGAATCATTATTTGGGCCTCGTGATGTAGAAGCCTCAAGGTTAGGAAAGCTTTCCCTTTCTCTAGCACTAGCATTGTTACTATCTTTCGCAGCTAGGATAGCAACACTTTCCATTGTCAATCGAGCATTCATATAGTCACTATCCATCACAACTAAGATAGTAGGACTGTCAGTTGTCAAATCTTTTGAATCTCCCCAAAGGAGATTTGTTGAAGGCACCCAATCATCAGACATGTCCTGTTGATTAGAAAGATTAGGTGTGTAGTCCGAATCACTGTCACTATCCGTCGCAGCTGGGACAGGGACACTTTTCTTCTTCTTGTTTTCAAAACCTAAGCCAATTGTTGACTTATTCCTTCATCCAAAAAGGGCATGGTTAAGAGGTTCAGCTTTAGCATCCAACCTATGGCTAAGGGGACCATGTCCTGGATAACCCATATTCTTGACCAATGTATACCCTCTCCCATAAGCTCAAGGAGAAGGTGAAAAATCCTCATTATGTCAGTATTTCTCCTCTCGATAAATCTAGTCCCTAATGGAAACCTCTTCTTTTTCCTCTTGAATCGGAACTGAGGATTCTACAAACTTGTCGAACAATGTCATGGCTGAAGATGAGGGTTTCATATCTTGAGAAGGTTTACCATAAGACCTAGGGGAAATTGGCAATTTTGTGAATGAATCAATTTTGTAATCCCCCATGCCAAGATCCATGGCTTTGAATTTGTCTTTGCATTGTTCAAATGTAGTATCAAAAGTGTCAGCCTCCCTATTCAAAGGAATGTGAGACCCTACTGAAATTGTGTTGACTAACAATGTGCTATCCCCGGGTATGCAAACTTCTACTCCATTGTAAGGGAACTTCAAAAATTGATGATAAGTAGATGGGACTGCTTGCATCTCATGTATCCAAGGTCTACCCAACAAAATATTGTAAGCCAAAGGACTGGCATCAACAATCTGAAACAAAATATCTTTCTCTACAAGACCAATTCGGATAGGAAGAACAGCCAATCCTTTAGAACTACATTCTACTTCATCATAAGCCTTGATATTTATCTTCTTCCTTGTGTCAATGACTTCTTTTGAATAACCCAAGGCCTTCAATAAGCTCAAAGAACAAATATTAAGCCCAGCACCCCCATCTATCAACACACGCCTGACACGGGTCTTGTGGATCATAACCTCTATATGAAGGGCCAAATTGTGTGGGTGGCTTAATGACTTGTCATCTTCTTCTGAGAATGTAAGGTAGTGAGGGCTAGCCAAGTGGTTGACCATATTCTGGAATTGATCTACATCTATATCATTAGGGACATTAGCCGCTCACAAGGCATCCTCAAGGACACGCTTATAGTTAGGGGACAATTCCAAAAGCTCAAAGATTGGAATCTGTGCTGGTGTACGTTGTAATTGGTCAACAAGATTATAATTCAACTCAGGACCAACAACAAATTTAGGAAGAACACCTTTTGACATTGACTTCTTAGACTTACTAGAGTTAGGACCTCTAATAACAATGGGAGCTTGAGACTGACTCCTAGTGACTGCATTGAGGGGTTGAGACATCCTTCATGAGAGAGGACCTCTTAGTACCACAATGGGTCCTTCATCAGACATAGGAGTTGAATCCACATCATATCCATAAGGGTCTTTTCCTCTCATCATGTTGACATTATCATCAAGAACTTCAAGCATATTAATAACATTTTCAGCATTTGTGTAGGTGTAGTTGATAGCAGCCTTGCCGTTCTTGTTGTTAGAATTCTCTCCTTTCTCATATTTGGGCAAGGGTTCTTTAAAAGTTTTGTGATCTGCATTAGTGGTTAAACCATCAACTTGTAATCTTCTACTTTCAATAAGATCTTGGACAAGATGCTTAAGTTTAAAACAATTTTCTATATCATGTCCAATTCCATTGTGAAAGACACGGAAAGCCTTCTCATCCCACCAATGAGGTTTAGGATCCAGTATGCAGAACTTTGTAGGATCCTGAGATTGTGCAAAATTATGAGCAATTAACATCTTGAAAATGTCTACATAGGAGTCCCCAAGTTTGGTAAATTGTCGCTTTTCTATTTTAGGTCTCCCTTGATACTTGGGTTTATGTTCTTGTTGTGCTGAAGATGTTTGCAACTTCATGGCTTGGACTACATTAGAGAGATTAAAAAATCCTTCATTCTTAGGTTGTGATGAGTCAACAACTCCGTCATTGACCACTTGCTTATTCTTATTCCAATAGGAGTTCTTTTTGTCCTTATTACCATTATTATTGTTGTTTTGGCCATTGTTGTGATTAGTTGTTTTGGCCAAAATTCCTTATTCTTTTAGGACATCCTCTATGCGACATGCCACTTCTACCATGGTGTCAAAAGAATTAAATGGGATCTTCCTTACTTCATACCTTAATTCTAGTACCAAGTTGCTCAAAATGATGTCTATTCTTTCCTCCTCAGGAATTGTCCTTGGATATTTCAAGCATAAATGTCTCCATCTTTGTAGGAAGGTAACAAAGGATTCCCCTTGATTCTGCTTGAGTTTGCACAAATTAAGCATGGTGACTGACCCTGATAAGTTGTAAGCAAAATGTTGAACAAATCTTTCCACAAGCTCTCTAAATGTCTTAACTGGAGGAGTAAGGTTAGTAAACCACTCCATGGCTTGACCCTTGAGACTCCTTGGGATTAATCTCATCAAGTAGGAGTCTTCATGGTGAAAAGAAAATCTCATTATGTAGAACTATCTAACATGGTCGTGAGGGTCACCAACGCCATCATATTTGTCATAGGTTGGAAACTCAACTTTCTTAGGAAACTCAACCAACATCACACTCTTGTCAATTGGGTTGGGACATATGGAGTCAAAATTAAATGTTCTCTTAGGAGCCCTCATCCTTTCCATATCCTTTTGAAGTTGTTTGATCACCTCATTAGTTGATGGATCTTGCTTCTTTACCTTTCGGTCCACATCAAAATTATATGGGACCTTAGCACCTTTGTTGATGAGACTATCTAGGAACTAATCCTTGTTTTGTTCCACATACCTTTCTACATATGCTTGAAAGGATAGTTTTTGTTGCATAGTCATAAAATCTATATGATTGAAGTTGGCATAACTTCCTCCATGTTGTGAGCCATGATGTGCTCGTTGGGAGGGTTGCTTTGAAAGTCTAGGAGGTGACTGTCTCCTATGGTGATCATATCTTGAATTCCTTCTACCTCTAGGACTTGGGGATCTTGAGGGCATCCTTGACCTTCTTCTAGGACTTGGTGAGGGAGTAGATGGGGGTGAGTGGGTCCCACTATTAGTACCTCTCCCATTGAATTGATTTTGGAGTTGTTGCGCATAGAGCCTATCTTCTTCTTGTTGAGTGACTCTTTTCCTTATGTCCAATAATGCACGTTCCTCTTCCTCTAGTTGTCTAAATTTCTCCTTTTTAGCAGCTTGTTCATCCAAATAGGCTTGCTTCTCCCTTTCAATGCTCTTCAATCTCATATTTTCATATCGAGAGGTATCTCTAAGTGGAAAAGGTTGCCTTGACTATCTGATTGCATTGGCTGCATTGATCTGGTGGTCACTAGACTCGTTCCTTTGGTCTTCGTGTTGTGACCCTGAATTTGAGTGAGTTTGTTGGTGATGTCTCTCAGCTCGTTGGTGAGCATCAAGATACCTTGTGTTGATCGAGGGTGATCCAGGTGGACTAGCATATGTAGACCCAACAGACATCATGTTACCCCTATGCTGTTGAAATATGTCATCAAGAGTCTGGTTCATTGCTTCTCTTTGTTGTCGAGTGAAGGTGTAACTCATGTCCATACTTGATGAAATGGGTGCTAAAGAGTTACTCACTTCACTAGGATTACCTTTCGGATTAAAACAAATCTCAGACTCACTCTTAGGAGATTGATCAAAAAGGGGTCATTTTCCCTTATGCTGTTGACGAGTCTTAACTAGTGGTAACTGGCTAAAGACAACAGGGGGTCACTTTCCTTGATTGACTTGGTACCTTGTTGTAACTGACATGAAAGAAAAAGATTCTTAATGATAGGGTGACCTCGTAAAGTGTCAACACCAAACTAGGATAATCAAAGTTCTCTATTGTCCAAAATGAAATGAAAAGATAGAAATAAAGGGGCTTTACCAACACTGTCAAAGAGGTGCTAAAATCAAAGGATGAATATCCTTGCACTTTTGAATCAGGAGGTTGGACTAGGCTAAAATATAATTGAAATTGATTAAATAAAATTGATTTGGATAATAAGAGCACTAAAATGCTCCAAGAATGTAGCTAACAATTCTAGAGATAAGCTTTCTCACCAAGAATAACCTTCTAACTTGACAACTATTTCCAAAGTGGCCTTGTAAACCAATTGATGCTATTCCTAGAGGGCAAAAACTAGAGATTTGCAATCAAAACAAGTCTCTGACAGCAAGGTAGAAAACCAAGCAAGTATATCAACAAATTTTTATCATTGATCAGACACATAAGACAACAATCAAGGAGTTCAAGAAAATAGTCTTCAAGCAATGGGCAAGAGACAAAGTAACCTTGCGCATGAACAGAGATAGTGACTTAGTATTTCTACTCCTTAAAGGTTCTACTTGTGTATGTTCTTGACAATGTTTTAGCAGGCACTTAGAACACAACAACACCTTATCAAGCTGTCTATAAGGATATACATGGCTTTCTAAAAGGAGTCCTCAATATACGCAAGGTACATGAGGCCCAAATCTATAGATGAGAAGAATCCAAAATCACACAGCCGGGGGGAGACGGTAACCCAAATCTCCTCCTTCACTTCTCAAAGGTATAAATTTCTTTGAGGCTTAGCCAAGAGTGATATCAAACTCAATTCCCAAGAGAGGTGTCTTTGGATTCACCTCCCGATATTTATACTCCGCCAGAACATAGGAGTTAAGGTCATCCCTTGAGGTGGTGTGTCCCCAAGCAGGCCTTCTAGAAATAAAAATAAGTAATTCACTATCAAAATTATTTAGAGCACTAAAGGTGGAACACTTAACTCTTCAAGTAAATGCAAAGTGAGTCCAAAAGTGGAACATTTAACCCTTTAAGATAATGTGAAGCGAGTCCAAAAGTGGAATATTTAACCCTTTAAGATAATGTGAAGCGAGTCCAAAAGTGAAACATTTAACCCTTCAAGAGAATGTGAAGTGAGTCCAAAAAGTGGAACACTTAACCCTTCACACAAACTCAAAGTGAGTCCAAAAGTGGAACATTTAACTCTTCACACCAACTCAAAGTGAGTCCAAAAGTGAAACATTTAACTCTTCACACCAACTCAAAGTGAGTCCAAAAGTGGAATATTTAACTCCTCACATCAACTCAAAGTGATTCCACACTTTAGAAAACAAGTGAGTTCCAAAAAACACAAAAGGGTTGCCTAGTGGAGCAATTAACGCTTCTTTCCTGTAGACCCCTCCCCTTTAATGTGGCGCTGACCTTGCAACCACGGGTCAGAAATGAGGGGCCGATGGATTAGCGAGTCCAATAACCCAAGATAGCAATCTAGATCAATCACAAGTAATCTAAGACTGTTGATCAATACTACTCACAAATGAAAAAGGGTTGAACAATGGAATATTCAACTTTCCAAGTAAACATAGAGTGAGTCCACAAAGTGGTGCATTTAACTCCCTATGTAAACAAGGAATGAATCCATGCCCTCAATCACTCAATGAGATATTTGATATTGGAACCAAGAATTACTTAAGGTTTAAACACAAGCATTCACTTACACAAACTTGTATGAAAGCAAATCTATGTTCATCCATTTCTCATTAAGAGCATCAATTGAAATGTGTTCTATGAAAGCATGTAAAACACTCAAGCCAAACACATGAGAGGTTCAATTTTAATCCCAAAATCTAAGTATTGTAGAGATGGAACAAAGTACCTCAAGTCCAATGCTTTGTTTTAAGTATTTTCCATGAAAGCAAGAGCACCTTCAAATGAACAAGACAAGAAAACAAGCAAACAAGATATGCAATGTATATCCAACTTATGCAAACCCTAGGTTAGATCTAAAAATCAATTTTTAGGAGCAATAATAACCAGAAAATAATCCAAATGATAACTCATATCATGCATTCAACAATGAAAAATAAGTGCATACCCATCACAAAATTTTATTTTTTTTGCATTTGACCTAGTCAACAAGATCTAATTTTTACCACATGAATTTAGACCCTAAACCCAAAATGCAGAAAAGAGACCTCTATCAAAAAATAGAGAGCTTTCCAAAAATATAAAATTTTTAGAAAAATCTCTTCATTTGTGCCCTAGAGACCCATTTTACCAAAACAAACCAGTTTTTATAAATTGACCCAATGAGCTATGATATGATCTCTAACTTAAAAACACAGTGAATGGACCCCCTATAGAATTTCAAGACCTTTTGAGAAGTGTAAAAATTTCCAAAAAATATGCTGATTTGCACCAAAAATTGATTTTTTATGAAAAATCAAGAAAAAATTATAAAAAATATAAATCACCTCCAAAAAATCTGAATTATTTTTTGGAGCTTCTCTGATATGTCACCAACCTACAAAAAAATTTTTAGACAAAAAAACTAAGCCATTTGGGAGATATGATCAAATCTTTGAAAATCTAAGGTTTTTCATCTCCAAACAAATCTGCACAATGGTTATCTCCAAAAATAATCAAAACCAGCATGTAAAAGTGGGTTGCCCCATGGTGGGTGCAAAAAATGTATAGTGAAAATGTGACCACACTTCTATGAATCCTTACATGCAAGAAAACTCAAGAATGAGCCCTCACAAATCGATCCATAGCTCTCTATGCATGGAGTTATAAGATTTGTAAAATTGCTCTCAGCTAGAGCTATAAACTCATGACCTTGCTAGTCAACCACACAATGAAAGATTCCAAATCAAAGACAAGGGAAAGAGTGCCAATATCTCCAATGAAATCAATATGAATGCAATGCAATGAAAACCTATATGAGAATGCAAATTAATCTATGAGGATGAAGATGCAATTAAGCTATGAAAATGGAAATGAAAGAGTTACAAACCCTCTAATTAAACTATGTGAGCTTAATCTAAAACATGAAAGGAAATGATACCATGATAATGCAACTATGATGCAAGCTAGGATGTGATGTAGATGCAAGATGAATGCCAATGATGCTCCAAATCTTCAAAACTTGATGCAAGAATGTCTCCAAAAGCTTCAAGATGACTTAGAAAAACCTGTAGCATAACAATAGCATAAAAGAGAATGGATGAAAATGAAGAAGAGAGCTCTTCTTTTATAAGAAATGAAAAATCAATGGACGATGGAGATTAAGAGGCAAAAGACTTAATCAATGGTGGAGAAAAAAGGAAGCCTGATCCTTGTGCACAAATATCTTCCAATAAGAAAATTAGAAGCATTTACTTTATGTTGAGCATTTACTTTATGTCCATGTGAGACAAAAGTACTTTTCTTTTATTTTTTATTTTATTTTTCTTTATAAATAAGAATTAAATGCTTTATTTGTGCAACATAGGATGAGAAGAAAAGTGGAGATTTTTTATTTAAATAAAAGGGGAGGAAATTCTTTTTAATTAAATAAAAGCTTAGGATAAAATGATTTTATTATTTAATTAAAAGAGATTTTTAATTAATTAAAAGAGAGCAAGTTCTCTTAATTAAATAAGATTTTATATTTTTATTTCTTCTCTTTTAATTTAAATAAGGCTCAAACCTTAGGAAATATCGAATTGATTATGATTTGATCAAGAAAATTGATATAATTGATATTGTTGATTTTTGAAAATATTGATTCAGGGATTTGATAAATTGCAGAAATGGGGCCCAAAGTCTAGGCAACCATTTTAGGGTGCATACAGGTGCAACGGACAGTAATTTATATCTGAAAGAAATTGAGAATGGCTAGCTTATTGATTTTAGTTATCTTTGTTGATGATATTATCTTTGGAGGAGAAGATGAAGCTAGTGATAAATTTGCGGATGAAATGAAGACATAATTTGAGATGAGCATGATTGGTGAGACGAAATATTTCTTAGGACTACAGATAGCACAAAATAGTGATGGTATTTTCTGATGTCAAGAAAATTACCTGAAAGACTTGTTGAAGAGATTTGGAATGGAGAATTGTAAGCCGATTGGAACACCTATGGTAATTGGTCATAAGTTATCTAGCACAGATGAAAATCCTACAGTTGAACAAAAGAAGTACATATCCATTATTGGAGGATTGCAATATTTAACTCATACAAGACCAAACATATCACATGTAGTTAGAATTGTTGCAAGGTTTCAAGCTGACCCTAAAGAGTCACATTATGCAGTAGTAAAAATAATATTTAGATATTTGAAAGGCATAATTGACTATGCGTTATGGTATGATAAATCAAATGACTTTACCCTATGTGCATATACAAATGTAAATTGGGGAAGTAGTGTTGATGAGAAGAAAAGTACAAGTGGTGGAACATTTTTTCTTGGAGGAAGATTGGTTTCTTAGTTAAGTAGGAATCAAAATTGTATTTCATAGAGTACAATAGAAGTGAAATATGTAGCAACAACAAACAATTGTAATAAGATAATATGGATGAAACAAATGTTGAAGGATATTGGAATCAAGTTTGATGAGTCTATTATCATACACTGTGATAACACCGGTACAGTAAGTATATTAAATAATCCTATGTTGCATTCTAAGACAAAGCATATATAAATCAAGTATCATGTTGTAAGAGAGAAAGTTGCAGAGAAAGAAGTCAGACTTGAGTATGTAAGTACAAAAGAGTAGATTTCATATATATTCACAAAGCCCTTACCTAAAGATACATTTGAGTATTTGAGAGGTATGCTTGAGGTTATGCCCCAACCTACTTTTGAGAAGTGATACAAATAGTTGCATTAGTCCAGTGGTATGTGAGCTCTATATTTTCTTGATTGTATGTTGGTACTTCCTCTATGGGGGAGTATGTGTGTTTTTGAGATGAGTCATAAAGGACTCTCGTGAAAGTATATTTATGAATAGTATCTTTTGACATTGATATGGATTGACATAATGATGCTTTCTTTGTCATTGATTTCAATGGGAGAGAAGAATATAATATAAAATGAAAAACCTATATGTTTTGATTGATGAAGAGGATTTGAAGATATTTTCATAGCAATAGTGTTGCAGTTTGGTATTCATGAAACTTGGATGTTTTTCATATATGTTGTCATCAATGCCAATGGGGGAGATTGTTAGGAATGAATGTTGAATATGTCCTATGGGGGAGTATTCGGAGTCATTCTGTAGCAGTTGTATATTGCCTTCATGACTGTGATTTTCATTGAGGTCAACACAGTGATCTACTGGAGATTAGTAGAGAAGCACACAGTGTTTGAATTAGCACACATGTGTTAGAATAACTGAGAGGGGGGTAAACTAGTTATCCACATTCCCAAATCAAAATGTATAATCCAAAATAATTATCTCAAACTTCTGTAGCTCGGTAACATAAAATACTATTCTATTTGTGCATTTACTGATTACAAGTCAATAATATATAGAGATTACCGATCAAATCTAACATGCAATATGTAAAGTATGACAACAAACAATCATCACAATGAACACATAACACAAGAGATTTAATGTAGAAACCCTACTAAGGGAAAAACCACCTGGGACCGGCAACCCAAAAATTGTTCACTCTTTTGAAGTGAGGTCAATGAAGACCCAACCTTGTTAAAGGTTATAAACACATTGTGAGGTGTGAACTTGTTAGAGAATTTTAGACCAACCATTATCATCCAACCAACATTCACTATGGGGTTGATAGGATAATAATGTTCATTCTATGAATGATACATAAAAGACTTTCCTAGTCCACTCGGTTAAGAGATTTGACTATATATAATGGTTAGAATGTAACAGTAGGTGATCTGCCTTAATACAACTTCAATTGCAAATATATAGATCAATATTAAGCTCATTCAAAACCTATGATCAATGTATCAATTCTATATCAACAATAATCAATGACGTACTGTTGCTCGATAATAACATTTTGATGCTCGGTGACCTCTGCAGTTCAGTTTTCTCTAACCAGTTTGATCAGGCATGCATGAAGCTTGTTCATGCGATATCTCTACAATTATCTTCTTTCTAACATATGTTTCATTATGAAACCCTAGTCTCTTAAATAGACATGTAAACCCTTTTCTTCTCCTCCATTAGATTTTGCCGCTTATACTCCTTCGTTGATTTTTCTGCTTAAGCCTTCCTCGGTTGTTGTGTTAGTAACATGTTTGATTTCAATCCTTTAGATCTTCCTTGAATTTTTTTAGCCATTGATCTTTGTAACAAACTTTATCTCCAACCTCAATGTCATGCATGTTCCAGCTCATCAATCCTTATCGGCTAAACTGATCATTTGCTTCCTTTTATCATTCTTGGTTAATAAAAAAATGCGTCAGTGAACACAAGCTCGGTTTACACTATGCTCGGTATACACTACACTTCTCAGTGTATACTGTAATGCTTCATCAACTGACCACATTGCTTTGTGTCTTTCAGCTCTTTTCCTCATCATAGATGAATGCAACATAATCAAGTCAATAACATAAGGTCATAGACTCATCAATAAGTTACCCAATGTATTCCTTATCCTCATTTTTCATATACATCCTTCTCACGTAGATATTTCTATTCTTTATCTCTTTTTCCTCTTTCTACAGATATTTGGGTATAGTAACTCACAAGATAAGTACTATCAAACTAGTTGACATCAATGACAACATATTACTGATTCAATCATCTTACATATCTAATCAGCAACTCAGTGATCTCTGATCATAGATCTTCGATTAGGTTTTAAATTAGTTTTAGTTCATCAATCTCTCCCTTTGCCATTGATGATAACACAAAATATGAAATATGCCAAACACATACCAAACATATATTCTACAACTTTGTAAACAAACTCTGTAACTCAGTAATCTCTGGTAGCTTAGATTTTAATGTGTTTAATTACTACATTACAATAGTTCATCATATAGAGACAATCTTCTACAGATTGATCTTTTCAGCTCCTTTTGTTCTATGTGTTCTTTGCAATAAATCTTCAATGCTCTCCCTTACTTCTTTTTATGTTCTCTCCCTTTGATAGATGTTTCAGTGTTCTCATCAGTGCATATTGTTTCATATTGTTTATCTCTCCCTTTGAAAACAATGCCAAAGAAACAAATAAACATACAGCTCTGTAGTAGCCATGTAACTCTCTATTTGTTTGGTGCATTTTGTATCTTTGTATACTGATTATGCAAATCTGTTCCAATTTTTCATCTTTTCACAACTTTAGACAGGATCCAAAGTGTGAACTATGCTGCATCAACATGAATGATTTGCTAATAAGATTAGGCTGATGCAACATTCAGATCACATTAATGACCAGTAGACAGGGGACAGAGCCCAAGTCTAGTCCTCAAATATTCAAATGAATCTTTCGGTAGAGGCTTTGTAAATATGTCTGCAAGTTGTTCTTTTGATGTAACAAATTCAAGCTTCACTTGCTTCTCCTGTACTTATTCTCTTAAGTAGTGATACTTAATAGATATATGCTTCATTTTAGAGTGCATCACTAGATTCTTTGAAATGTTTATTGCATTGGTGTTTTCACAATATATAATCACTAGATCAGTGATTACCTCATTCATACCTTCCAACACTTTTTTAATATATGCAATGATTGAACAGTTTGTAGCAGCAGCAACATACTATGTTTCGACAGTAGACTGAGAAATGCAAGCTTGATTTTTACTTGTCCATGTAACAAGTCTTTCACCAAAGAAAAATGCTCCTTTGGTGGTACTTTTTCTATCATCCACATTTCCAACCCAGTCTACATCGGTGTAGACTTTAAGTTCAAATTTTCCTTCCTTTGAATACCATAGCCCATAATCTTTTATTTTCTTCAAGTATCTCAAGATTCTCTTTGTAGAAACCATGTGTGATTCTCTGGGATTATTAGAAAATCTTGCAACTATTCCAACAACATGTGCTATATCAGGCCTACTGTGAACTACATACATTAACTTACCAATCATGGATCGGTACAGTGTCTAGTTTACCTCAGTAGTTCCATCATCTTTAGTTAGTTTACATCTAGTAGCCATCGGTGTTCCAATAGTATTAGCATCTTCTATGCTAAATGTTTTCAGTACTTCCTTTATGTATTTATATTGTGTAATGAAAATACCATCATTTTGCTGAATCACTTGTAATCTTAGAAAGAACTTGATCTCTCCAAACATAAACATTTCAAATTCATTCCTCATTTCATCAGCAAATGACTTACATATGTGATCTTGTCCTCCAAATATTATGTCATCAACAAAGATTTCAGCAATCAATATAGTGTCATCAGAATCTCCTTTCATGTACAAATTATTGTTTTCACTAGTTCTTACAAATCCAATACTTAGCAAATAAGTATGCAGCCTTTCATACTAAGCTCTCGGTGCTTGATTTATACCATACAAAGCTTTATGTAATCTACATACCATATCCTTTTTGTCTAGATCAATAAACCCTTATGGTTGTTCTATGTATACTTCTTCTTCAAGTATTCTATTCAGAAAAGTAGATTCGACATCCATTTGGTAAACTTTGAATTTCTTGCGTCCAGCATATGCAACTAGTATTCTAACTCCTTCTAGTCTAGCAACAGGTGAAAATGTTTCACCATAATAAATTCCTTCCTCCTATGCATATCCCTTGCATACTAACCTAGCTTTGTTCCACATTACCTCTATTAGGAATGAGTGTTTGGCAATCATTCTGTAGCAGTTGTTGCATTCATGACTATGATTGTCATTGATGTCAACACAGTGATCTTCTGGAGACTCGCAGAGAAGCAGACAATGTTTTGATTAGCGCACGTGTGATATTGTAGTTGGAGCTATGTTATGTTGAGGATATACTCTTTGATATTTTATATGTTTATGGTTAAGAGCACAGACAATAATTCATTTATTCATGGAAGTTATGAGCAATTTAGTGGAAGTAGTATTCAAGCAGTGTTCCTGAGTAGCGGTTTGTGGAAATTGGATGATATCTCTTAATTAGGATGGAATATAGTTTTGCATAGTTAAAGGGAAGCTAGAGACACATTAATAGTGAGGTGGATGATAGCACAAACTTTGAGGTCACACGAGTGGAGAATTATTGTATTTTGAAGTTGACAATTTTGTGTAATTTTGATGTAGCGTGTGGAAACTTTTATTTTGTAATTATGTGCCGACTCATTTGTAATTATTTGAGTGTGGTATAAAGGAAGGAATGTTTTTCCTTGTTGCATGATATGGAAAAAGAAAATAATTGATTATGGTTGAATGTGAATGTATGCATGAAGTGAAGAAGAGAGCCAATGTAGTTGTGAAAGTGAAATTGTGAAGGAAGACATGCGAAGTATAGAGATCTGAAATTGAGATCTGGTGTAGCAGTGAGTGCGGTTTGGCACAATGAAGGATGTAACATATTTCATATTATTTTTTTGAATAATCTTAAGGTTAGTTGGATAGTGTGTTTAGTGATCTTGCCATTGAAGCTATTTGGGCAGTGGATCCTTCTGTCTTCCATAACTCTTAACAGGGTTAGAATCTTTTAACAGGGATTCAAAATCTACTAACCAGAATTCATATGTACTGAATGTATTTCATAAGACTCTTAACAAATTCCATCCTTTCACAAGGAATATTCATATTAGTGCATCTTTTGTGGGCATCATTCCCACCAGGGTTTACTCTCTGATCAAGAGGTTCCCTAGTCAACATATCTTGTGTCATTGTGTTATTGTGTATGAATATCTTTCTATGGTTGGTAATTATATTGTTTACATGGTTAAATGTTGTTGAAGTTGATAAAAGTTATAATTATCAGATAATTGATTCACCCCGCCCCTCTCAATTATCTTGGTGGACTTTACTTTCTAATAATTGGTATCAGAGCAGCAGGTCCTTGAAAGAGAAGTTTAATAGCTTAAGGAGATCCATGGTGAATTTTAGGAAAGAAAGCCCTAAGTTTGATGGAGTAAATTTTGACAGCTAGAAAGAGAAGATGAAGACACATATACTGTGTTTAGGACCAATTTATTGGTTGATTACAAAGAATGATAAGACTATCATTGAAGAAGATAATCTTGAGACATGTTCTAGCGATGAGAGAGATCTATTCATGTGTAACATACTTGCAAGAGAAGCACTTTTGACAACCCTTCCAGAGAATGAATACAGTTAGGTAAAATGTTTGAAAAAATCTCATGAAATTTGGAAAGCTTTACAATCTACTTTTGAAGGTGATGAACATGCAAATAGAGTTAGATTACATAATTGGATATGTGCATTTGAAGATATTAGAATGATGGAAGATGAATCTGCTAGAAGCTATATTGGTAGAATATCAGAAATTGTTGCAGGGATAAAATCTTGTGGAGGAACAAAGACAAAGAATGAAGTAATATAGAAAATTTTGAGGACATTGACTCTTGTATTTAAGAAGACAACATAGATGATTGAACAAGTTATACCTTGTACTGCGAACTTTACAAGAGAGACTCTTCTGAGAAGATTGGAAGTAGCAAAAATGAACCTGAGGTTATTAAGAGACTTACCTAGAATAGAGACAACATTCAGTGCTCTTAGTATGTGCCCTAATTTGTCAAGAAGCATCAGTGTGAGAAGAGATTATGCTAGTGGCAATAGATCTATAAATGAAGAAGATAGGAAGATTGAAGAAGGTATTGCCTTGCTTGTGAAGAGAGAACCAGATGGTAAGAAAATTTTTAAATGTTGGACTTGTCAAGAATATGGTCATTTTGCATCTAAATGTCCTAAGAGAGTTAAGAAGCACATAAATAATTTCAAGCCTAGAAGATCTAAGGAATGTTATTATGCTAATGATGAAGATCTTGAAGCTAGTATTGAAAGAACTCTAAGTGAAAGTGATACTAAGAATAATGATGACATAGGATTTGTAGCAATTAAAGAAGAGAATCCTGATGATAAGGAAGAAAAAGCCTTAGTTTCCCAAGTTGAAAAGAAAGCTGATTGGATTATAGATAGTGGTTGTTCACATCATATTACTGGAGATATGAAAAAGTTCATAAAGTTTAACAATTATGATGGAGGAGTTGTGAGAGTTGGAAACAATGCACCTTGTTTGATTAAAGGTATATGATCTATTACTCTCGATGGAGAGACTAATACTAATGATGTTTACTTTGTGGATGGTTTGAAACATAATCTTTTGAGTGTTAGATAGCTAGTTGATGAGGGATATCAAGTTTGGTTTACTAAGAAAACTTGTGTGATAAAGGATAAAGATGGAAATCTAATTGGAACTGGATCTAGAACTAGAGGTAATGTATTTCAGTTGAATCCTATTGAGATGACATGTTTGATTACTAAGATTGATGATAGTTGGTTATTGCATAGAAGGTTTTGTCACATAAATTTTGATAACATTGTGAAAGTAAGTACTACACTTGCAATAAGGGATTTGCCTAAAATTATGAAGCCTACTAACATGATTTACATGGAATGTGATGGCTAAGCAGAAGAGAAGTTCATTTCCTAGTAAGAAGTTCACATCTGAAGAGAAGTTGGAGATTGTTCATACAGACTTGAGTGGTCCTACCAGCACTAGAGGATTCTATGAAGAAAGGTATTTTATGATTCTTGTTGATAATTTTACAAGAATGATGTGGATTGCATTTCTTAAAGAAAAGTTTGAAACATTTGATAAGTTTAAGATCATTAAGAATAAAGTTGAGAATGAATCTGGAATGAAGATTAAATGTTTGAGATCTGATAGAGGTGGAGAATTTACTTCTAGAGAGTTTAACACCTGTTGTGAAGTGAATGACATTAAGAGATAGTTTTCAGCCCCTAGAACACCTGAACAAAATGGTATTGTAGAAAGAAGAAACAGATCGGTGATCAAAGCAACAAGAGCTATGTTATTTGAGAATGATTTGGTGAAGACATTTTGGAGAGAAGCAGTGAATACACCAATGTATATAATAAAAAGTATACAAATCAAAGCAGACACGGACAAGACACCCTATGAATTATGGTTTGGACATGCACCCTCAATTAAGTATTTTAGAATTTTTGGAAGCAAATATTATATAAAGAGAGATGATGACATTGGAAAGTTTGATCCTAGAAGTGATGAAGGAATTTTTCTTGGATATTCTTTGAAAAGAAAAGCATATTGATGTTACAATAAGAGAACTAAGACTATTGTTGAGAGCACAAATGTTAAAGTTGATGAAAAGTTCAAAATTCAGGAAAGAATGCTTGATTATGAATCTGATGAAGGAACTCATCCTCAGCCTAACACTAAAACTATTAAATTATTCTATGAGTCTGACAGTGAATTGTTGAATGAGAGTCATGCTAAAGAAACTAGAGAGGAATCTAGAGAAGAATCTATAGTTGAAGCAAGATCTGAGACTATGACACCGAATAGGTATCTATCAAGACATAATCCTATTGAATAAGTTATTGGAAGTTTAGATAGAGGAGTTCTTACTCGAAATAAGGTACACTTATGTTTGATTTCTCAAATTGAACCTAAATCTACTAGTGACGCTTGTGAAGATGAACATTGGATTAAGGCTACGAAAGAAGAACTAGATCAGATTGAAAAGAACAAGATATGGGAATTGGTCCCTAGACCTAAAGATAAGAATGTGATTGGAACTAAATGGGTATTCAGAAACAAGATGAATGAACAAGAAGTAGTAAGAAACAAAGAAAGATTGGTATGTAAGGGATACTCACAACAAGAAGGAATTGACTATGAAGAAAATTTTGCACCAGTAGCAAGAATTGAAGCAATAAGAATGTTTTTGGCCTATGCAGCTTTTAAGAAATTCAAACTATATCAGATGGATGTGAAGTCTATATTTCTAAATGGTGAATTGGAAGAAGAAGTCTACATTGAGTAGCCTGAAGGTTTTCCTTTGATCGAGAAGGAGACATGGTATGTAAAATGAAGAAAGCATTATATGGACTAAACCAAGCACCTAGAACTTGGTTTGCAAGACTGGATAAGTATTTGTTAAAATTGTGATTTACAAAAGGAACAACTGATAGCAATCTGTACACAAAAGAAATTGAAAATGGTTTGTTATTTGTGGTTATTTTTGTTGATGACATTATTTTTGGAGGAGAAGATGAAGCTAGTGACAAATTTGCTGATGAAATGAAGACTGAATTTGAAATGAGTATGATTGGTGAGATGAAATACTTTTTGGGATTATAGATACCACAGAACAATGATGGTATTTTTGTAAGTCAGACAAAGTACATGAATGATTTGTTGAAAAGATTTGGAATGGAGAACTGTAAACCAATTGGAATGCCTACGGTAACTGGACATAAACTATCTAGCACAGATGAAACACCGATAGTTGAACAGAAGAAATACAGATCTATAATTGGAGGATTGTAGTATTTGACACATAAAAGACCTGATATAGCACATTCAGTTGGAATTGTAGCAAGATTTCAAGCTGAACCTAGAGAATCACATTATGCAGCAGTAAAGAGGATACTTAGATATCTAAGAGGCACAATGGACTATGGATTGTGGTATGAAAAATCTGATGATTTTACCCTATGTGCATAGACATATGCTAATTGGGGAGGTAGTGTTGATGATAAGAAAAGCACCAGTGGTGGAGCATTTTTCCTTGGAGGAAAATTGGTTTCTTGGCTAAGCAAGAAGCAGAATTGTATCTCACAGAGCATAGTAGAAGTAGAGTATGTAGCAGCAACAAAAAATTGTAACCAGATAATTTGGATGAAGCAAATGCTGAAGGATATTGCAATAAAGTTTATTGAGCCTATTGTCATACATTGTGACAATAGCAGCATAGTTAGTATGTCTAAGAATCCTGTATTACATTCTAAGACAAAGCATATAGAGATCAAGTATCATGTTGTAAGAGAGAAAGTTGCTGAGAAAGAAGTTAGATTGGAGTACATAAGCACAAAGGAGCAGATAGCAGATATATTCACAAAGCCTTTGCCTAAGGATACATTTGATTATCTGAGAGGTATGCTTGGGGTTATGCCCCAGCCTACTTTTGAGTAATGATGTAGTCGGTTGCATCCATCTAGTGGTATATAAGCCTTATTTTTTTTCTGGATTGGATGTTGGTACTTCCTCTATGGGGGAGTATGTGTATCTGAGATGAGTCATGAGGACTCTTGTGGATGTATTTTCTGAATAGTGTCTTTTGACATTGTAGTTTTTATTGACATAATGATGAAACTTCTATCATTGATTTCAATGGGGGAGAAGTATACATGAAAAACCATTTGTACCATTTGTTGGAGAGAACTGAATAGGAAAATGAAGCAATATTTGATTTGATTGATGTAGTAGTGTTGCAGTATTGGATTTTTGGAACATTGGATTTTTTCATCTATGTTGCCATCAATGCCAATGGGGGAGATTGTTAGGAATGAATGCTTGGTAGTCATTCTATAGTAGTTGTTGTTGCATTGATGACTATGATTGTCATTGATGTCAACACAGTGATCTTTTAGAGACTCGTAGAGAAGTAGACAATGTTTTGATTAACGCACGTGTGATATTGTAGTTAGAGCTATGTGATGTTGAGGATATACTCTTTGATATGTTATATGTTTATGGTTAAGAGTGCAGATAGTAATTCATTTATTCATGGAAGTTATGAGTATTTTGGTGGAAGTAGTATTCAGGCAATGTTCCTGAGTAGTAGTTTTTGGAAATCAGATGATATATCTTAATCAAGATGGAATCCAGTTTTGTGCAGTTAAAGGGAAGCTAGAGACACATTGATAGTGATATGGATGATAGCGTAAACTTTGAGGTCACACGAGTGGAGAATTATTGTATTTGGAAGCTAACAGTTTTGTGTAATTTTGATGTAGCCTGTGGAAACTTTTATTTTGTAATTGTGTGCCGACTCATTTGTAATTATTTGAGCTTGGTATAAAGGAAGGAATGTTTTTCCTTGTTGCATGATATGGAAAAAGCATGTAATAGATTATGGTTGAATGTGAATGTATGCATGAAGTGAAGAAGAGAGACAATGCAGTTGTGAAAGTGAAATTGTGAAGGAAGACATGCGAAGTACAAAGATCTAAAATTGAGATCTGGTGTAGCAGTGAGTGCAGTTTGGCACAGTGAAGGAGGTAACATATTTCATATTATTCTATTGAATAATCTTAAGTTTAGTTGGATAGTGTGTTCAGTGATCTTGCCATTGAAGTTGTTTGTGCAGTGGGTCCTTCTCTCTTCCATAACTCTTAACAGGGTTAGAATCTTTTAACATGGATTCAAAATCCTAACCGGGATTCATATGTACTGAATTTATTTCATAAGAATCCTAATAGAATCCATCATTTCACAAGGAATATTCATATTAGTGCATCTTTTTTGGGCATCATTCCCACCGGGGTTTACTCTCTGATCAAGAGGTTCCGTAGTCAACATATCTTGTGTCATTGTGTTATTGTGTATGAATATCTTTCTATGGTTGGTAATTATATTGCTTACATGGTTAAATGCTCTTGAAGTTGATAAAAGTTATAATTATCAGATAACTGATTCACCCCCCCCCCCCCTTCTCAGTTATGTTGGTGGACTTTACTTTCTAACAACCTCTCCATTTTCATTAATCTTATTTCTGAATATCCACTTAGTACCGATAACATTCTTACCTTTAGGTCTAGGTACTAAAGTTCAAGTTTTTGTTTTCTCTATTTTCTCTATCTTCTCTTTCATTGTATTAACCCATTCATCATTTTCTAATGCAACTTTTACATTTTTAGGCTTATATTCACAAACTAGACATGTACCTTATCTCATTTTTCTCATTGTCATCATTCCAGCTTGTCTTTCTCCAATGATTTGATTCTCAGGATGGTGTCTTCTAAAAAATCTTTCCAGTACTCATTCTCTTCTTTCTTGTTCATCCTATGCAGGTTCAATTGCTTGCTTGGTAGGTCCTTCCTGCTCGTTGATTTCTCTATTCTATTCCTTGGTATTGTTTTCCTACTGACCGGTTGTCACTGCCTGCGGCTTCGATAGGTACTCTGGTTGTTCAATGTAAGTGAATCTACCATAGTCTTTTGGTTCTTTTGTGCTTTCCTCTACATTATTGTCATCAAACTCATTAACCCAAACATTAGCACTTTCTATCATTTTGTTAGTCACTTTGTTAAGATATTTGTATGCTTTAATTTTAGTAGAATATCCTAAGAATATTCCTTCATCACCTTTTGATTCAAACTTTACATTTCTTTCATCTTTCAAAATAAAGCATTTACTTCCAAAAATCCTGAAATAACTTATAGTTGGTTTGTGTCCAAACCATAACTCACAGGGTGTCTTATTAGTGTCCTTCAGTTGAACTCGGTTCAAAATATAAATAGCTATGCTCATAGCCTCTCTCCAGTATGTCTGAGAAACATTCTTTTCCAACATCAGTGTTCGTGCATAGTCAAAAATTGACCCGTTCCTCCTTTTAGCTATACCATTTTGTTGAGGTGTCCTCGGTGCAAAAACTTGTCTCTTAATTCTATGCTTATTACAAAAATTAGTAAATTCATCAAAAATAAATTCACCTCCTCTATCAGATCTTAAGCATTTTAATTCTTTACCAGTCTCTTTCTCAACTTTTTCTTTATACCACTTAAACATTTTGAATGCCTCAGATTTGTCTTTTAAAAACATCATGGTCACTAATCTGGTATAGTCATCAACAAAAAGAATAAAGTATCTGTCTCCATAATAACTTTGAGTTCTCATAGGACCACATAGATCGATATGAACCAACTCAAGTCTCTTCTTTGTTGAATAATCTTTTCTTTTGAAACTAGACTTAGTCATCTTACCTTTCTGAGATTCATGGCACATAACATGATCAGGTTTTAACAAGTTAGGAAAACATCTAACTCTTTTCTTTTTACTGATCTGAATGATGTTATCAGAATTCACATGGCATAACCTTTTATGCCACAACCAAGCATCTTCATTTTTCATCATCAAGCAAGAAGACTCATCATTATCAAGATAAAATAGATTAACTCTTGATTGTGCTCCAGTTCCAACTAGTCTTCCTCCATCATCAAATATTTTCACTTTCTTAGTCTCGAAAGCAATGTGGTGACCTGAATTGTTCAGCTGTGCCACACTTAGCAAATTATAGTTCAGTCCTTCTACCCAATAAGTATTTTCACATTTTATTCTACCATTTATCATCAGGGATCCTTTACCTCTTACCATACAGGGTGTATCATTACCCATCTTAATAGATCCTCCATTGTATTGCTCAAGATGATCAAATTTATCATCATCGCTAGTCATATGATGTGTACAGCCACTATCTATGATCCAAGTATCATTTTTATCTACTTTTGAAATTAGTGCTATTTTTACATGTTTTTCTTCTTCCTCAGAATCATCTTTCATAGCAACAAATACAACTTCTTCATCAGTATCAGAGTCAGAATCATATTCATTTTCTTCTGCTATGTAACATACCTTTTTGCCTCTATCATTATTGTCTCAATTGTCTTAGTTGTAGTGTTGGTAGCTCCTATTGTCTCTTCTCCCATAGCTTCCTTCACCAGATCAGTCTTTGGTTCTGTCATCTTCCTTCTTGTGTGGACATCTACCAACAATGTGACCAACCTCTTTACAATTAAAGCATGCTAAAGGTAACTTGCCTCTATATCTTCCTTTACCTTTAGGTAACCTTCTGGCCATAAGAGCTTCCAATCCATCAAGCTCATCATCAATATTGCTATCATCATTATTATGTCTACTACTAGACTTATGAATCTTCAGAGAAGTCATGAAAGTGGATTCAACAGTTAGTACAACACTATTATCATAGTTGTTCAGTTCAAATGTTGTTAGCTTTCCAATCAGATCATCAAGAGTGAGTGTACTATTAGGCGATGACCTATTTTCATGAATTGCAAATATTCTGATGGCATAAATAGGCAATAAAGTTCTCAAAATTTTTCTTACTGCAGTGTCTTCATCAATAACTCCATCTGATGCTCTAATAGCATGTACTACCTCCTTTATTCTATTTGTGTACTGCACAATGGTTTCACCTTCTTTCATCTTCATGTCATTGAATCTTCCTCTTAAGCTTTTAGCTCTAGCTCTTTTGACATTCACATCACCACTATATACTTGAGCAAGTTTATCCCACATCTTCTTAGCAGTAGTGCAGTCCTTGATATCTTCAAATTTAGCATCTATACAGGAAGCAACAATCTCCATCATAGTAACATTATGTTCATGCATGTCTCTCAGTTGATCAAGGGTCAAGGGACCAGTGGGTGGTGCAAGGTATCCATTCTCCATTAGTGTGAGGTCAGAATTCCCAATTCGGGATACATGCAGCTTCATTCGACTTTGCCAAATTGTGAAGTTATCCTTGTTTAGCTTTGGCACTTCCCTCTTAAACATTTTGAGACCTTTGTGCTGAAGTCCTTAAAACTCTATTCTAAGCAACCACAGCTCTGATACCAATTATTAGAATAACTAAGAGGGGGGTGAATTAGTTATCCATAGTCCCAAATCAAAATGTATAATTCAAAATAATTATCTCAAACTTCTACAACTCGGTAACATAAAATACTAGTATGTTTGTGCATTTACCGATTACTAGTCAATAACATATAGTGATTACCGATCAAATCTAACATGCAATATGTAAAGTATGACAACAAACAATCATCACAATAAACACATAACACAAGAGATTTAACATGGAAACCTTGCTAAGGGAAAAACCACCTGGGACCGGCAACCCAAAAATTGTTCACTCTTTTGAACTAAGGTCGGTGAAGATGCAACCTTGTTAAAGATTACAAATACACTGTGAGGTGTGACCTAGTTAGAGGATTTTAGACCAACCGTTATTGTCCAACCAACATTCACTATGGGGTTGATAGGATAACAATGTTTCTTCTATGAATGATACATAAAAGACTTTCCTAGTCCACTCGGTTAAGAGATTTAACTGTATACAATGGTTAGAATGTAATTGTAGGTGATCTGCCTTAATAAAACTTCAATTACAGATATAAAGATCAATATTAAGCTCATTCAAATCCTATGATCAATGTATCAATTCTGTATCAACAATAATCAATGACTTACTGTTGCTCGATAATAGCTTTCTGATGCTCAGTGACCTCTGTAGTTTGGTTCTCTCTAACTAGTTTGATTAGGCATGCATGAAGCTTGTTCATGTGATATCTCTGCAATTTTCTTCTTTCCGGCATATATTTCATTATGAAACCCTAGTCTCTTAAATAGACATGTAAACCATTTTCTTCTCCTCCATTATATTTTGCCGCTTATACTCCGTTGATTTTGCCGCTTAATCCTTCCTCAGCTGTTGTGTTAGTAACACATTTGATTTCAATCCTTTAGATCTTCCTTGAATTTTGTTAGCCATCGATCTTTGTAACAAACTTTATCTCCAACCTCGATGTCATGCACATTCAAGCTCATCAATCCTTATCGGCTAAACTGATCATTTATTTCCTTTCTTCATTCTTGGTTAACAAATAAATGCATCGGTGAACACAAGCTCAGTTTACACTATGCTTGGTATAAACTACACTTCTTGATGTATACTATAATGCTTCATCAACCGACCACACTGCTTTGTGTCTTTCATCTCTTTTCCTCATCATAGATAAATGCAACATAATCAAGTCAATAACATAAGGTCATAGACTCATCAATAAGTTACCCAATGTATTCCTTATTCTCATCTATCATATACATCCTTCTCATGTAGACATTTCTATTCTTTATCTCTTTTTCCCCTTTCTACAGATGTTTGGGTATAGTAACTTACAAGATTACTACTGTCAAACTAGTTGACATCAATGACAACATATTACTAATTCAATCATCTTACATATCTAATCAGCAACTTGGTGATCTCTGATCACAAATCTTCAATTAGGTTCTAAATCAGTTGTAGGTGCGAAGTTGAGGATTTATTCTATATTCTATCCTGAGATTGTGGTCAAGAGCGCGTACAGAAATTCTATTATTCATGATAGTTATATGTATTTAGTGGAAGCAGTATTCAAACAATGTTTCTAAGAAGTGGTCTGTGGTAACTAGATTATATCTCCTAATTGGGATAGAATATAGGCATGCAAAGTTGTACAGTTGATGAAGACATTTTGGTGGTGACTTGGATGAGACAACATGGTCAGAGGTTGCACGTGTGAAGATTTATTTTATTTTGAAGCTGACAGTTTTGTGTGATTATGAAATATTATGTAACATGTGAAGGTTTATATTTTGTAATTGGTTAAGCCTTGTTGGCTGACTTATTTGTGATTATTTTAGTGTGGTATAAAGGAAGGATTGTTTTCCTTGTTAGAGATGAAATTGTGATGAAAGAATGCGAGAAAAGAAATATATGATATTGTAAGAGGATATACGAATTGCAGAGATCTAGTAATGAGATCTTCTGAAGCAATTGGTGTGGTTTTGCACAGACAAAGGAGCAAAGATAAGTTGTAGAGATCAGTAATTTTTGGTATTATTTTTTTGGGATAATACAAAGATTAGTTGGACAATGTGTTCAGTGATCTTGCCCTTGAAGTTGTTTGGATAGTGGGTCCTTCTGTCTTCCATAACTCTTAACCAGGTTAGAATCTTTAAACACAGATTTGAAGTCTCCTAAGAGGGACTCATACGTACTAAATGTATTTCATAAGGCTCATAATAGAGTCCATCCTCTCACAAGGAATTTTCATATTAGTACATCTTTTGTGGGCATCATTCACATTGGGGTTTACTTTCTGATCAAGAGTTTCCCTAGTCAACATATCTTGTGTCATTGTGTTATTGTGTATGTTTATCTTTATATGGTTGTCACTTATATTGATTATATGGTTGAAATATGATAATGATAGTTATAATTATCTGATAACTGATTCACCCCCCCCTCTTAGTTATCTTGGTGGACTTTACTTTCTAACATCTAGTGTTGGCATTAAGAGATGCTAACCGATAAGCCTACTACCAGTACATGGAAATTAAGTATTGTCATTTATTGGAAAAAGAGGAAAGAGGTGTTTGTCATCTCAATCTAAAGGTCTAAAGAGGCCACCAGTGTTGGATCTGTGAATCACCATAGATATCAGTTAACTGACAACATTTTTTGTGTAGAGAGACTGGTTTGACAAACCGGTAACAATGAACAATGAACAAAAGATTATTTCTATAAGATTTTTTATGTCTGTCAGAGGCAATCGGTAAACAGTTTCAAAAACTGGAGAAAGGATCTAAGGGTAAAAGTACAAACCTATGTCACACTTTTATAAAGGAAAAGGATGACAACATGCAAATTTTTCAACTTTAATGACATAAAAGTGGCATTTGTATTTAGAATTTGAAGATGATGTAAACTAATGAAATGTGTAAAATTTGATGAAGTTTACGCTTATAATCTTTTAAAAAGAATTTGACCAAAAATTGACATAGTTTTTTAATTTTTGAAGTCCATTTTTTTATTGCTAAAATATGCTAAAAATCTAGGGTCTAGTTCGCATAAAAAAACTATATGCAAATAATATTTTTTTCCTCTGATTCCATAATATGTTTTAGATGATATGTATAGCTAGTGCATAAAAAAACAAAGATTGGATTTCAGTATATATTTTGTCTGTTATAACTATCCAAAGTCTATGTTATCTGAAATCAACATTTTTTTATTCGCATCCAATTTTCCCTATCAAATCTACACCATTAAAAAAAAAATTTATATATTCTTGAAGAGGACTCTCTCCTCTAGTGTTAAATATAAAGTTTTAATTTTTCTGACATGATTTGTTATTTTTAATATTTTTTGAACAAGCGTGTTCTTAAATGTTAAAATACCTACTTGAAGTATTTTTAACTTATAATATATTATATGAAATCAAAACATGATAAAAAGTACATGACCATAATCTTGACTTTGAGTTCTACAAAAGGGTATTTTTAGATTATACAGAAAGATAAATTTTGACAGAGAATTCAGGTCCAAAAGTGAGAACTTCTGAGAGCCACCTTTTTTTGCTTACTTGGCTGCCAAATAGGATTCCACATGGGTCCGGTTGGACCCCATCTGATCGAAAGGGGTCCGGTCAGACCCCTTTTGGTTGGACCCCAGTCCAGCCAGACATTTTAGGTGACCAAACATGGTCCCATACATGGCCAAGCCCCTTAAATCCAAATTTTCACAATGCGGCCGGTTTTTTAAATAAAATCAATTTTTTTATAGATTTTTAATAGTTTTTTGAAATTTATAAACAATTTTAATTTTATTTGTAAGAGTTAAGTGGTTTTTATCTTTAATTAAGTGATTTTTAATAGTTTTTTGAAATTTATTAATGATTTTTATTTTATATTTGGTATTGCATGTCAAGTTTTGATTTAGTGTTTTCAAGTTAAGTAATTCTTTTCTATTTTTCACATGGCAGTTTCACTGTTTATGGTGTTGCATGCATTGAAACCCTTATTCGGTTTTCTTTATTAAGAGGATTTTGGCTAGTATTCGATATATGGGTTTATAGATTTTGGCTCTGAGATTGAATTGGAGGATTGTGAAAGCTTTGGAAAATTTCAAGGTTATTGGATTGTTCTTTGCACGGTTTCTGTTGAGTGGTGGTTTAAGGTAGGGTTTGAAAACTTTTTTTGCAATTATTCTTTGGAAAATATTGTCTTCATTGTGTTTCCAATATAGGTTGATGATTTTGGAGTCATTATATTTTTTTTCATTATCTTTGAGAAATTTTGCAAGATTAGATTGTTGTGATTTTGTGAATGATAAATATGTATAGATTTTGTTTTCTTATGAGCGTAGGCTTTTATAGAAATGTGTGAGTTTTTCCAGTTAAGTGATTCTTTTATATTTTTCAATCTAAATAGTTTTTGCAATGGGGAATAAAAGGAATAGATTAAGAAAATATGATCGAACAAAGGATGACAAAAAATATCAGACAAAACATAATCAAGATCAACCTATTGAAGTTCAGGAAGAACCTATTGATATTCAAGAAGATGAAATTCAAGTAGGGGAACAAATTGGCAGTTCTAGAGGTGAAAATATATCTTTTGGCATGGGAAATTTGATGGAGATGAATGAGGATTCATTTTTCAGTCAAATTTCATCTGAAGAAATGTTATCTGAAATTACAATTAAAACTCATTGCAAAAAAATTTGGGATGAATATTTTGAAAATAAAAGTATGGTTGCAAGAGCTCAATAATTTGTTAGGTTATTCAGGAAAAAATAAATGACTCTTGTTTTGGAGTTGTTGGGTGTTGACAACAAGAAAAACTCAGGAGACAATGTAAATCGAACAATAGCTCAAAATTTGCAAGATGCATTGAACAACATTAATAACTCAAATTGAGGAGCTGATTTAAGTGATGCACGTAGAGCAATTATGACTACTTTATCTAGTAAGAGGTTGACATAGAGAAAAAAAGTGCATGCAATTTCTAATTTACTGAATGCACCTAGAAGAACTATTCAGAGATATATCAGGTAGAGAAATATGTTAGATGAAAACATTAAAAGAAATTGGGTAAATATTTGTAGGCTTCCTCGAAAAGATAGAATTTCTGAACATGCAAAAAAATAGATCATTGAATATTGGACCGCTCACTCTCATGTTTCTTCTAATAGAAGGGATACAATATAGATGAAAGATGAAGAGACTGGTATGAAAACTGCACATCCAAAACATTTTATAGATACAACACAAAGTGAATTATTTGCAGCATTCAAGAAAGAATTTTCAAATGTGAAAATATGTCAAAGAATATTTGAGAGGTTATGCCCTTGCTTTGTACACATAAATAAGGTTCGTGAAACTTGTTGTTGTCGAAATCATGTTGAGTTTCATCTATACTTGCAATCATATAAAAATGTTATGGCAGTTCTTGATTCAAATATGGTCATCCCTGGAAGTACGACACAATTTGTAAAGTCTATTTTATGTGATAAATTAGAAGATTCGGATGAGTTCAAAGTATAGTGTATAAAGAATGCATGCATTGATTCTGGAGATTTGCATAAATTTCCATTGCAAATTGAGAATATTAATGTTTCAACACTGGTTTTGTGGAAAAGATTTGAATATGAGACATCGAACAAAGAGCAGAGATGAATCCAAAAAAATTGTATTGAAGGAGAATGAATTGCCCTACCTTGATTTTATGACTAGATTTCATACTCTAATTTATCCACATATCCAGCATTGCCATGGTGCATGATGGCAAGCTAAATAGTTTCATGATTCCAAAGATTATTTTCCACCTAGTTGTATTCTTTCAATTGTAGATTTCTCCGAGAACTATACATTTCCCCTCAAAAAGAGCTTCAAGCTCAATATTATCATTCTGATCAGGTTGCAATATTTGTGAAAGTGACCTATAGACATGCACAATATGATTTGGATGAGGTAGAAAGTCCCAATCCAAATGAACGCATTATCATCAAGGAGGTTCATTTCCATATCAGTGATGATAAGGTTCATGATAGGAGCTATGTGGCTCATTGTTTTGCAATGTTTTTTGAAGATATTGTGAATCATGGGATAAATGCTTCACAACACTGGATTTGGTCTAATGGTTGTGCAGGTATGTGTATAGATACTTCAATTTATTTTCATTTCCATTTAATTATTTGTTAAATTATTAAAGGATGACATGTATGTATGTATGTACAACTTAATTTGGAGGACAATTTAAATCTGCAAAATCCTTTAATTGGCTATCCATGCAACATGCTAGACGCAATGTTAAGTTTTTGTGAAAATTCTTTGAAAGTGGACATGGAAAAGGAGAGCACGATGGAGCAGGAGCATATGTGAAGCATGCACTTCTCCAACATGAACTTGTAGGTACAAATGGTGTTCAATATATATATATATATATATATATATATATATATATATATATATATATATATATATATATATATATATATATATATCAAATAATATAATTTTAGCTTAGATCCATTTTCTTTAAACTGATCATTCAGGCAATTCCCATTGATAAAGAAATCAAAGATGTTGTGTTCTCCTTTGAAGGGGATAAATCCCTAGGTCCTGATGGGTTTCCCTCTTTTTCTTCCAGCAGTTTTGGGATATTACTTGTCAAGATGTCCAGAATGAAGTCAAAGAATTTTTTGGTACTAAAGATTTTTTAAGGGAACTTAATGCCACATTTTTGGTCCTGATCTGTAAAAAGCCAGGTGCTAATACAGTTGAAGCCTTCTAACCTATACGTCTTTGCAATGCGGTTTATAAGATCATAGCCAAAGTTTTGACTTATAGATTGCTTGCCTTGCTGGCTTATATTATTTCACCTCAGCATAATGGATTCATCCCAGGAAGGAAAATCCTTGATTCCATTGTGGTTTCCCATGAGAATATTCATTCCCTTGAAGTATCGAAGAAGCAGGGATTTTTAATGAAACTTGATTTATCTCAAGCCTAGGACAGGGTTGATTGGTAATTTCTCCAGAAAGTGTTGAGAAGATTTGGGTTTGATTCTAGGGTCCAAAAACTTATATCTCAATTGGTCTCAATGGTTTCTTCCTCTGTCATTGTAAATGGTGGTTCCTCTAGTTTTTTCAAACCTTCTAGAGGCCTCAGGTAGGGGGATCCTATCTCTCTAATTTTGTTTTCTATTCTGGCAGAGGGTTTGGGAAGATATATTAATAAACTTGTTAATGATGGAAGAATTTATGGTCTCTAGCCTTCGTCGGCCAGGATAATCTTCTCTCATGAGCAATTTGTTGATGATACTCTCTTGATGAGGGAGGTAACTGTCAAAGAAGCCAAGAATCTTAAAAAAGCCATGACTACCTATACCTCCGCCTCGGGACAACTTATCAATTGGAACAAGAGATTTATGTTCTTTATTAACACTCCCCTTGATAGACATAATAAGATCTCTAAAATTCTTGGTTGCAGCATTGGATCTCTCCCTTCTTCTTATCTGGATCTCCCCCTTTCCTCTAAGCCCCCTGATAGTTTTTGGAACCTTATAGTGGATAGATTTAATAGAAAACTAGCTGGCTAGAAAAATTCCCTTCTAAGAAATTCTAGAAAGCTTCAACTATTAAAATCCACATTGCAAAATCTCCTTGTTTATGCTTTGAGTCTTTTCAAGATCCCCCATGAGTTTGTTGTGGTGCTAGAGACAATCCAAAAAAGATTTTTGTGGAGTGGAGCTAAAGATATAAAAAGATTAAGCCTGGTTGCTTGGCAGAAGGTTTGCAAACCTAAGAGTAAAGGGGGGTTGGGTCTGAGACCTATTAAGCTTGTTAATAAGGTCCTTCTCGCTAAGAAAATTTGGAGAATTTATGGGGATAGAAAGCAGTAGAATGAGATTATAAGAAGTAAGTGTACACACTAAATAGTGCACTTCTCTAAGTCATTACTTCCAAGAGAATCCATTTTTTTGTGGATTGTATCATCAATATTGGGTCACATAAAAGTTTGATTTGTAATTCCATTATCGACAAACTTCATTTGTCAATGGATCCACATCCTCATCCATAATCACTTGGATAGAAGGGTAACAATTAATCGTATTAGATCACACACATGCATTGTCTTTTGTATTTGGTACCAAATTCATTAGTAAGATAAGTTGTGATGTGACCACCATGGACTATTGTAGTTTTTTTGTTAGGAAAACCCTATTAGTGTGATAGGAAAGCTCATTATGATGCCTTTAATAACATCCATACATTGCAACAAGATAAACAAATATTCTTAATAAGATGTACTAAGAGTACCATAATAGTAATTATTTGGAGGTAGGCATGCAAACCTATTAATCAGGCACAAGAGCTAGCATTAATTTTATAAGGCCACTTTTGAGAATTCTAAAGAAAAAGTAATTATGTCTAAACCACATGTTACTCTTGAAAAATTGTTGCAAGAATATTAACACGTCTTTTAGGAGCTTAAGACACTTCCCTTAGAACAAGAAATGAATCACACTATTGATATTGTCCCTAATGCATCTCTTTCTAATGCCCCATTGTTGTAAGTATAGGATAGATTACTGAGAGGGAGGGTGAATCAGTAATCGCCAACTCTAATTAAATTTCATAGTTTCAAAAATTCTTTAATAGATTTACTGATTAAGATATATTTTAACCTATAACATCATTATTGATTAACTTGAACTTTAAACATCCATGCAACATACAAAATCATCCACACAACAATAACACCAATATTTATCTCATGGAAATGAGATTAGGGTCTAAACCATGGTGTGAGAACAATGCTCACAAGTAATTGTACTCTTCTAAAATATGACCGATTAAGAGCCTACCTTGTTAAACGCTCACCCGATTAAGGTTACAAAAGCACGGTTAAATGCTACCCGATTAAGGGATTTCCCTGGAAACCTGTTAAAGTCTTTACTCTATTAGGAGTAACTTGGTTAGAGGATTTTGAACACTCTTTTTTGAATGACACCTGGTTAGAGGATTTTACAATAGACCTATTAGGGTCACCCGATAAGAGATTTTATTGTCACAACTATTAGAGAGTAACAACTAATAAATGATCTATAGTTTGCACTAATCTTGCTAATTAAAATCCAATGAAGTTCCTTAACACAATAAAATACCATTTAATATCACTTTCCTTTCATATCCTTCTCTTTGATCACAACAACACTTCTCTGTTCTGTCAATATCTAGTCTTTCACCACAATCACCTTCTTGTCTCCATCGCAATACCAGACTCCTTTCTTCTTCCTTAAGTATGAATTCCTCAATCATAAAACCTAAACCTAAATCTAATAATATGTATGTTTCATATAAAATCTAACCATCTGTATTTCTTTTATTTATATGCTTGTCGACTTGATAATTGAAAAACCATTTTACTCTTGTAGAAATTTCCTTAATACGTTTTACCTCGATCTATGTTTCATCACCTTTCTCCTTAGATTATGATTGACTCATCCTACTTTCTCATTTCATCTTCTATTCTTCTTTCGCCTTTAAGTCTTTACTATCTCTGATAAGACTTCCTTTGTACCAATAAGAATTTATTCAGTGTATCGATAAGACAATAGTTTACTGATAAGTATATTAATCAAATTACTTTCACCTTTACTCATATCTGATTAACACCTTTATGAATAGCATGCTTCAGCTTAACTCCTTAGAATATTCTAATAAATGATAAAATGATTCATCTGTCCACCATTATTTTTCTTAAATGTTACCCGATAAGGTTCCTATCGATATATCCTTTACCTTACTCAACTTTTCATTATAGAAAAAATATTTTTCTTCTGATAGATATAATAACAAGTCAAAACATTATACTGATCAGTTTGACATCAATGAAAAACATATAACTGATTATCATGTATACCAATCATGATCAACAATCTCCAACTTGTTATGCCAACAACAAACAATTGTATCAATAATTAATTCTTCAAAATGATGAGATAAAAAGATAAATTCAAGATTTATTATCCCAAGCTTTTATTAAACCAAGCACATCACCTTGTGCTTCATCAATTTTTCTTGTGCTCAAGAAAGAACTTGGCATATTTGTATCAATTTTTGGGCATTAAATAAGATCACCATTAAAAAGCAATATCCATTCTCACACGTAGACGATCTCTTGGATCAACTTTAAGGTGCTAAATTCTTCTCTAAGATTGATCTCAAAAGTGGAAAACATCAAGTTTTTGTTAGGAATGAATGCTAAATATATCCTATGGGGGAGTATTCGTAGCCATTCTATAGCAGTTGTTGTTGCATTCATGAATGTGATTGTCATTGATGTCAACGTAGTGATCTACTGGAGATTAGCAGAGAAGCAAGCAGTGTTTGTATTAACGCACATGGGATATTGAAGATCAAGATATGAGGAGTTGATAAAATACTCTATGTTGTGTCATGTGTTCATGGTCAAGAGTGCATGGGTATGTGCAAGATCATGGTATGCCAAACTAGGTCCTTATGTGGCAATGAAAATTCAGAAAATCAGGTTTAAACAAGTTGACATAAAAAATTGAAAAAGTTATAAATATTATATCAAAAATATGTAAGAAGAAAATATATAGATAATTTAATTTAGTTTCTAAGATACTAGGCCTTTTTTGAAAAACAATTATTCTATATGTTGAAATTTTCACATTTCAATGTAGTAGGATGAAAATTTCAGGAAAAAATAAGAAGCAGGTGTATGTCTGACCACCTCAAACACAAGAAAATGATAATTTTCTTTTATAAGATTATAGATATAAGTAGTAGACTCATGTTTGGATGTGACACATATTTGTTTGTAATTTATTTCCAAGTAAATAATTAATTCTGATTTCTCTTCTATAACTTTTCCAGAATACAAAAACTCTCGTGTCTGACCACGTTAACTTAGTTTAAACTTTATCAAATTGAAATTTTATTTTATTTTTATTTTAGTAGGAAAATCATAGAATGTGACACATATTTTTTATTTTAAAAATGTTATACAGTTTGAAATTTATAGCTATTTTTAAATAAGTTTATCAATCAGGACTAGAAAGATAACAAGTAGGTGTATGTCCAACCACATTAAACAAAATCAAATGATAATATTTTTTTATAATATTGTAGATAAAATTAGTAGACTCATGTTTGGATGTGATGTATATTTTCTTGTATTTTTTCCCAAGTAAATAATTGATTATGATTTTTCTACTACAAACTTTCTTGAATATAAAAATTCTCGTGTCTGACCACCTTAACTTGGTCTAAACTTGATCAAATTGAAATAATTGTTTATTGTTATTGTATTAGATGAAGCATAGAATGTGTTATATATTTTAGATTTCAAAAATGTTATATTATTTCAAAGTTATAGTTGTTTTTCAAAGAGTCTATCAATCAGGACTTCTTTTTCACATCGCCACTTTTTGGCATACCATGATCCTGCACATACCTGCATACAAAAATTCAATTACTCATGATAGTTATGTTAGGAATGAATGAAAAGTGTTTTGGCAGTCATTCTATAGCATTTTTTGTTGCATTCATGACTTGGATTGTCATTGATGTCAACACAGTGATATTCTGGATATTAGCAGGAAAGTAGGTACAGTTTTGTTTTACGCACATGTTGTATTGTAGATTAGATTTTGCATAGTTGATGGTATGTTCTTTGGTGTGTTATTAACCTATGGTTAATAGCGCAAAAAGAAATTCATTCATTTGTAAGAGTTATGAGCATTTTGGTGAAAGCAGTGTTTAGACAGTGTTTCTGTGTAGCAATGTTTGGAAATCGGAGGATATCTCTTAGCTGGGATGGAATCTAATTTTGTGCAGTTAAAGTGATGTTGGAGACTCATTAATGATGACATGGTTCATAGCACAAAATTTGAGGATATGTTTGGAGAAAGTTACAGTAACTGGAAGCCGACAGTTTTATGTGAATTCTGTGTGTAGCGTGTAGAATTTATTATTTTGTAATTGAGGACCGACTCATTTGTAATTATTTGAGTTTGGTATATAAGAAGGAAATTTTTCCTTATTGTAATGTGTACTATGTAGAGTGAGATGTGAATATATGCATGAAGTGAAGAAAAGAGCTAATTCAGTGATGAAGGAAGACTTCTGAGTACAGAGATCTAGAATTGTGATCTTGTGTAGCAGAGAGTGCAGTTTTGGCATAGTGTGAAGGAGGTAATATATTTCATATTATTCTATTGAATACTTCTAAGATCTTTTGGACAGTGGGTTCAGAGATCTTGCCTTGAAGCTGTTTGGGCAGTGGGTCCTTCTGTCTTCCATAAACTCTTAATCGGGTTAGAATCTTTTAACAGGGATTCAAAATCTCCTAACAGGGATTTATATGTATTGAATGTATTTCATAAGACTCCTAACAGGGTCCATCCTCTAACAAGGAACTTTCATATTAGTGCATCATTTTGTGGGCATCATTCCCACCAGGGTTTACTCTTTTCAAGAGGTTCCCTAGTTAACATATCTTGTGTTATTGTGCAATTGTGTATGATTATCTTTCTATGGTTGATCAGTACATTGATTATATTGTTTAAAGCTATTGAATGGATAAATTATCAAATAACTGATTCACCCCCCCCACTCTCAGTTATCTTGGGGATCTTTACTTTCTAACAATTGGTATCAAAGCGGCAGGTCCTTGAAAGAAAAGTTTAACAACTTAAGGAGATCCATGGTGAATTTCAGAAAAGAAAGTCAAAAGTTTGATGGAGTGAATTTTGACAGCTGGAAAGAAAAGATGAAGACACATCTATTGTTTTTAGGACTAAGTTATTGGTTGATTACAAAGAATGAGAAGACTATCATTGAGGAAGACAATCTAGAGGCAGGAACTAAAGATGAACTAGATCTATTCATGTGTAACATACTTGCAAGAGAAGCACTTTTATCAGCACTACCAAAGAATGAATATAGTCAAGTAAGATGTTTGAAAACATCTCATGCAATTTGGAAAGCTTTACATTCTACTTTTGAAGGTGATGAACATGCAAAGAAGGCTAGATTACATAACTGGATTTGTGCATTTGAAGATATTAGAATGATGGAAGATGAATCTATTAGAAGCTATATTGGTAGGATGTCTGAGATTGTGATAGGAATAAAGTCTTGTGGAGGTGATAAGATAGAGAATGAAGTGATATGGAAAATTCTGAGGACTTTGACACCAGTATTCAAGCAGACAACGCAAATGATTGAACAAATGATACCTTGTACATCAAACTTTTCAAGAGAGACTCTTCTTGGAAGATTAGAAACAACAGAGATGAACTTGAGAATATCAGGAGAGCTACCTAGAATGGAAATAGCATTCAGTGCTCTTAGCATTAGACCTAAAAGAAGTACTAGTGTGAATGGAGATTATGCCAGCAGTAGCAGATCTGAGGAAGATAAGAAGATTCAAGAAGGTATTGCATTACTTGTAAAAAGAGAACCAGATGGTAAGAAAATCTTTAAATGTTGGACTTGTCAAGAATATGGTCATTTTGCATCTAAATGTCCTAAAAGAGTTAAGAAGTATAGAAGCAACTTTAAACCTAGGAGATCTAAAGAATGTTATTATGCAAATGATGAAGATTTTGAAGCAGGAATTGAAAAACATTTAAGTGACAGTGATAATGATAACTTTAAGGAAATAGGATTTGTAGCAATTAAAGAAGAAAGTTATGAATCTGATAAAAGGGAAAAAAAAGAATTAGTTTCACAAGTTGAAAAGAAATCTGATTGGATTATAGACAGTGGTTAGTCACATCATATGACTGGAGATAAAAGAAAGTTTGTTAAGTTAGATAATTATGATGGAGGAATTTTTAGGGTTGGTAACAATGCACCTTGTTTGATTAAGGGTATAGGATCTATTACTCTTGATGGAAAGACTAACACTGATGATGTTTACTTTGTTGATGGACTAAGACATAATCTACTAAGTGTTGGACAATTGGCTGATAAGGGTTATCAAATTTGGTTTTCTGAGAAAACTCTTGTGATAAAAGATAAAGATGGAAATCTAATTGGAAAAGGATCCAAAACCAGAGGTAATGTATTTCAGTTGAATCCTACTGAGATGACATGTTTGATAACTAGGATTGATGACAGTTGGTTATGGCATAAAAGGTTTTGTCATATAAACTTTGATAATATTGTCAAGGTGAGCACTACACTTGTGGTAAGAGATTTACCTAGAATTATGAAACCTACTAACATGATTTGCAAAGAATGTATGATGGCAAAGCAGAAAAGGAGTCCATTTCCCAATAAGAAGTTCACATCGACAGAGAAGTTGGAGATTGTTCATACAGACTTGAGTGGTCCTACTAGGACTAGAGGATTCTATGGTGAAAGGTATTTTATGATTCTTGTTGATGATTTTACAAGAATGATGTGGATTGCATTTTTGAAAGAAAAATCTGAAGCATTTGATAAATTTAAGATCATGAAAAGAAAAATTGAGAATGAATCTAGAATGAAGATTAAGTGTCTAAGATTTGATAGAGGTGGTGAATTTACATCTAGAGAGTTTAACACTTTTTGTGAAATGAATGACATTAAGAGTCAACTTTCAGCCCCTAGAACACCAGAACAAAATGGTATTGCAGAAAGAAGAAACAGGTCAATAACTGAAGCAGTAAGAGCTATGTTGTTTAAAAATGATTTGGCTAAAACTTTTTGGAGAGAAGCAGTGAACACAGCAGTATACACTATGAACAGAGTACAAATCAGAGCAGATACAAATAAGACACCTTATGAATTATGGTTTGGACATACACCCTCAGTTAAGTATTTTAGAATTTTTGGAAGTAAATGTTATATAAAGAGAGATGATGATATAGGAAAGTTTGATCCTAGAAGTGATGAAGGAATATTTCTTGGATATTCTTTAAAAAGAAAAGCATATAGATGTTATAACAAAAGAACTAAGACTATTGTTGAAAGTGCAAATGTAAAAGTTGATGAGAAGTTTAAAATTTAGGAAAGAATGCTTGATTATGAATCTGATGGAGAAGCACAACCTCAGCCTAACATTGAAAATACAGAAATATTTTTTGAAACTAACAGTGATTTGCTGAATGAAAGTCATACTGAAGAAGACAGAGAAGAAAACAAAGAAGAAAGCAGAGAAGAATCTAAAGTTGGAACAAGATCAGTAACTATGACACCTAATAGGTATACTTCAAGACATCACCCTATTGAGCAAGTTTAGATAGAGTAGTTTTGACTCGAAATAAGGTACATTTATGTTTGATTTCTCAAATTGAACCTAAGACTACTAATGAAGCTTGTGAAGATGAACATTGGATCAATGCTATGAAAGAAGAACTAGAGAAGATTGAAAAAAACAAGACATGGGAATTGATCCCTAGACCTGAAGACAAGAATGTGATTGGAACAAAGTGGGTATTCAAAAACAAGATGAATGAACAAGGAGAAGTGATAAAAAACAAAGCAAGATTGGTATGTAAAGGATATTCACAACAAGAAGGAATTGACTATGAAGAAACTTTTGCACCTGTGGCCAGACTTGAAGCAGTGAGAATGTTTCTAGCATATGCAACTTACAAGAAATTCAGAGTGTATCAGATGGATGTGAAGTCAACATTTTTGAATGGTGAATTGGAAGAAGTCTACATTGAGCAGCCTAAAGGTTTTCCTTTGACACAAGAAGGAGATATGGTATGTAAGTTAAAGAAAGCTTTATATGGATTAAAACAAGCACCTAGAACCTGGTATGCAAGATTGGATAAGTATTTATTGGAATTTGGATTTATAAAAGGAACAGTAGATAGTAACTTATACACAAAAGAAATTGAGAATGGTTTGTTGGTTATAGTTATATTTGTTGATGATATTATCTTTGGAGGAGAAGATGAAGCTAGTGACAAATTTGCAGATGAATTGAAGACTGAATTTGAGATGAGCATGATTGGAGAAATGAAATATTTTTTGGGATTACATATAACACAAAGCAAGGAAGGTATATTTGTAAGTCAGACTAAGTATTTGAATGACTTATTGAAAAGATTTGGAATGGAAGATTCTAAACCTGTTGGAACACCTATGGTAACCGGACATAAGTTATCTAGCAAAGATGAGACACCAGTAGTTGAGCAGGAAAAGTATAGATCTATGATTGGAGGATTGCAGTACTTGACACATACAAGACCTGATATAGCACATTCAGTGGGGATTGTAGCAAGATTTCAAGCAGAACCTAGAGAATCACATTATGCAGCAGTAAAGAGGATACTGAGATATCTGAAAGGAACAATGGATTATGGATTATGGTATGAGAATTCTGATGATTTTACCTTATGTGCCTATACTGATGCAGATTGGGGAGGCAGCATTGATGACAAGAAAAGTACCAGTGGTGGAGCCTTTTTTCTTGGAGGTAAATTGGTCTCTTGGCTAAGTAAGAAGCAGAATTGTACTTCACAAAGCATAGGAGAAGCAGAATATGTTGCAGCAGCAAATAATTGTAATTAGATTATTTGGATGAACCAGATGTTGAAAGATATTGGAATAAAGTTTGATGAGCCTGTTGTTATACATTGTGATAACACCAGTACAGTGAGTATGTCAAAAAATCCTATTTTACATTCTAAGACTAAACATATTGAGATCAAGTATCATGTTGTAAGAGAGAAAGTTGCAAAAAAAGAAGTAAGATTGGAGTACATAAGTACAAAGGAGCAGATAGCAGATATATTTACAAAGCCTTTACCTAAGGATACATTTATGTATCTGAGAGGTATGCTTGGGGTTATGCCCCAACCTATTTTTGAGAATTGATGCAAATGATTGCATCCGTCTAGTGGTATATGAGCCCTATCTTTCTTCTGGATTAGATGTTGGAACTTCCTCTATGGGGGAGTTTATGAGCTGAGTCATGAGGACTCTTGTTATTGTATTTTTCTGAAAAAGTGTCTTTTGACATTAAGTTGTTATTGACTTAGTGATAGAATTTCTCTCATTGATGTCAATGGGGGAGAGATATACATGAAAAACATTGTGGATTGTATGAGAGAGCTGAATAGGAAAATGAAGCAAGATTTGATTTGATATTTTGCAGTGATGTTGCAGTATTGGATTTTTGAAATATTGGATGTTTTTCATCTATGTTGCCATCAATGCCAATGGGGGAGATTGTTAGGAATGAATGAAAAGTGTTTTGGCAGTCATTCTGTAGCAGTTGTTGTTGCATTCATGACTTGGATTGTCATTGATGTCAACACAGTGATATTCTGGATATTAGCAGGAAAGCAGGTACAGTTTTGTTTTGCGCACATGTTGTATTATAGATTTTCTTTTGCACAGTTGATGGTGTGTTCTTTGGTGTGTTATTAACCTATGGTTAACAGCGCAAAAAGAAATTCATTCATTTGTAAAAGTTATGAGCATTTTGGTGAAAGTAGTGTTTAGACAGTGTTTCTGTGTAGCGATGTTCAGAAATCGGAGGATATCTTTTAGCTGGGATGGAATCTAATTTTGTGCAGTTAAAGGGATGTTGGAGACTCATTAATGATGATGTGGTTCACAGCATAAACTTTGAGGATATGTTTGGAGAAAGTTACAGTAACTGGAAGCCGACAGTTTTATGTGAATTCTGTGTAGCATGTAAAATTTATTATTTTGTAATTGAGGACTGACTCATTTGTAATTATTTGAGTTTGGTATATAAGAAGGAATTTTTTCCTTATTGTAATGTATACTATGTAGAGTGAGATGCGAATATATGCATGAAGTGAAGAAAAGAGCTAATTCAGTGATGAAGGAAGACTTGTGAGTACAGAGATCTGGAATTGTGATCTTGTGTAGCAGAGAGTGCAATTTTGGCACAGTGTGAAGGAGGTAATATATTTCATATTATTCTATTGAATAATTCTAAGATCTTTTGGACAATGGGTTCAGAGATCTTGCCTTGAAGCTGTTTGAGCAGTGGGTCCTTCTGTCTTCCATAAACTCTTAACCGGGTTAGAATCTTTTAACAAGGATTCAAAATCTCCTAACAGGGATTTATATGTATTGAATGTATTTCATAAGACTCCTAACAGGGTCCATCCTCTAACAAGGAACTTTCATATTAGTGCATCATTCTGTGGGCATCATTCCCACCGGGGTTTACTCTTTTCAAGAGTTTCCCTAGTTAACATATCTTGTGTTAATGTGCAATTGTGTATGATTATCTTTCTATGGTTGATCAGTACATTGATTATATTGTTTAAAGTTGTTGAATGGATAAATTATCAGATAACTGATTCACTCCCCCCACTCTTAGTTATCTTGGGGATCTTTACTTTCTAACAAGTTATCTGTAATTCAGTGGAAGTTGTATTCAGATAGTATTCTTGAGAAGCAGTTTGTGGTAACTGGATGATATCTCCTAATCGGGATAGAATCTAGGCATGCGAGGTTGTACAGATGATAAAGACATGATGATAGTGATGTGGATATGATAGAAAGGTCAAAGTTCGTATGAGTGGAGAATTATTTTGTTTGGAAGCCGTCAATTTTATGTAATTGTGAATTATTGTGTAATGTGTGGAAGTTTGTATTTTGTAATTGATTGGCCGACTCATTTGTAATTATTTGAGTGTGGGATAAAGGAAGGATTTTTTTCCTTATTTGATATGTAATTAGGATATATGAATTGGAATAAAGTTGTAATATGATATTGTAAGAGGATATGTGAATTGCAGAGATCTGGTATTGAGATCTGGGGAAGCAATTGGTGTAGTTTGGTATAGTCAGAGGAGAAGTGATAAGTTGTTGAGATCAGTAATCTTTTGGTATTATTCTATTGAGTAATACAGAGATCAGTTGGAGAGTGTGTTCGGTGATCTTTCCCTTAAAGTTGTTTGGACAGTGGGTCCTTCTGCCTTCCATAACTCCTAACAAGGTTAGAATATTTTAATAGGGATTCCAAGTCTCCTAATAGAGATTCATATGTATTGAATGCATTTTTCATAATGCCTTTAACCGAGTCCATCCTCTCACAAGGAATTTCATATTAGTGCATCTTTTGTGGGCATCATTCCCACCGGGGTTTACTCTTTGATCAAGAGGTTCCCTAGTCAACATATCTTGTGTTATTATGTTATTGTGTATGTATATATATCTTTCTATGGTTGTTTTTTACGTTTCTTACATGGTTAAAATATGTCAATGGTGATAAAAGTTATATTTATCTGATAACTAATTCACGCCCCCCCCCCCTAGTTATCTTGGTGGACTTTACTTTTTAACAATTGGTATCAAAGAAGCAGGTCCTTGAAAGAAACATTTAACAACTTAAGGAGATCTATGGTGAATTATTTTAGGAAGGAAAGCCCCAAGTTTGATGGAGTAAACTATGACAACTGGAAAGAAAAGATGAAGACTCACTTGTTATGTTTAGGACTAGGATATTTGTTAATCAAAAAGAATGTGAAGACTATCATTGAAGAAGAGGGTGGCTGCAAGAAGTTGGGTCCCACTTTTGGCCAAAAAGTGGAAGTGTTTTCTCTATTTTTCAAAATTTCTGTCAATTGATGTCCAAATTTGGAGCACTTAAAGATTGAATCTTGAAAAACTTCAGTAATATAAAATTTAGTGCTTGGAATCTAGTTTTCAAATACGTAATTTATTTCAATACCCACATGGTATAAATTGAATTTTAGTATGCATGTCTAAAAACCACTTTTTCAAAATGCATGTTTCAGGACCACACCTCACGCGTGTACAGACACCCTTTTTTGAAGTAAATGAATGTATTTTTGGGAATCCTTTTAGGAAAAGGTACCTAAAACACTGAAGATTGATGAGAATAGTTTATCTTATTTTTTTACTGAATATTTTTTTTTTAATTAATTTTTAATTGACTATAAAGTACAGTTTTGAAACCTCTGGTGTACGAACACCATAATTTGATGATAACTTCACTTTTTTTTAAATTTTTTTTTTTTAAATTGAAAAGAATTATATGTAATTTAATGACATATAACTCATTTTTCAAAAAACAAAAAATTAAAAAAGTTATTAAAGTTTTAGTTAACCTTGGTATTTCAAGTTTAGGTACCACATTGGCTTAATAAATATTGTATAAATATTAAAATTCATCATATCACTATAAAATTTATATTTTTATAATCTGCACAATAAAAGCTAAAATGGGTTTTTGTTTTATCGAAAAATTCATTCGGGAAGTTGTCCTAAAAATTATGGCAAGGCAAAAATTTTACTCTGTAATGCCTTAGCCATTTTTTTGCAAGGTCAAGCACAGGCTCGGTGGGACCAAGCCTGTCCCAAACCAAAACCCAAGCCAGGAGGTAAGGTTCCCACCCATAGATTTACAAATCGGGTGCCAGTTATTTAAATTCAAATAACGGGCGCCCATTTTGTAAATCAAAATGGGCGCCCATTTTTTGAAACTAAAAATGGGCGCCCGTTTCTTAAAGAGTCGTTGCAATAAAAAAAACCAGACTGTGGGCCTGATCCAATGATTGTGACTTTTCATTTTGTATTCTATCGATTGGCAGTAAACAAAGAGAATATTCCTGCCAACATTCCTTTTATTTGTCTTATTTTGAATCTGACATTCAAAAAAGATTATTTCAACTCGAATTTTGGTGCCAAAATGGGATCAAATCAACATAAAAAGAGGTTAAAGAAGAATCTGACACCTGAAGAGATTGCATAAAATAGAGAGAAGGACGCCAAATGACAACGAGAAAGAAGAGAAAGACTTTGAAACCCGAATAATGTTGGAGCATCGAGCTCAACAATTGTGTCAAAAGAGGAGGACAATGAAGACACCATAATGGATGTAGAGGTTGAAGAGGCAAAATCAGGTGCATCTTCTAATCCAGTATTGGATACAGGTATGTCTTTGCATCCAATTGTTATAACTTATTCTGATAAAGATGTTCATGATTTGCTAGAAGCAGGTTACAATAGAAATTATTTAAATTTTATTCCTAAAAATAGATTAACAAGTTTAATTGCACGTGAAATTTTAGAAATTAGTAATGTTAATCATAATGATAAAGGAACTAAAAGTCAAACCCCAATTGAAACTAAAAATCAAACACCAATTCAAATTGAAATCAACAATGTAAATGTAGACATAGAAACACCGATTGAGAAAGAAACTCATTTGAATGATAATGAAATAAATGAACAATTTCAATTAAAATTTGATGTGTTAGACAATCTGCATGGTTTGGTTTCATCGAGACAGATTAGGACACATGCAAGTAGATTGTTTAGACAATTTTTTTATAATATAAAATTTGGTTTTCAATGTCAATTAATGTTACAATTAATTAAAATGTCTAAAATGCGAAAAGTGATGAAGAGGTTAGGCATTTATGTGAAAACTAAGAAGAAGGATGAGTCTCTAAAACAAGTTGTATCAACTGTTGCTAGTGCCTTTGACACAATTGGAAAGAAAAGTCATTCTAAAGATAGTAATGTGGCACGACGAGCAATAACAATAGCTTTAGTAAACAAAACTACTACTGATAAAAGAATGATTTTAAACATAAGTGGATATCTTAATATTAATCATAAAACTTTAACAAGAGCTATAAAAAGAAGATTTAACTTTGAAAATGATCCAGAAAACCATTTATGGACCTTCAGTGGTAGACTCCTGAGGTCTGGCATGAAACTTACTGGTAAAGTCAAAACTTTGATTGAAAAATTTTGGCATGATAATACAAGAGTATCCCCTAATGCCAGAGATGTTCTTAAATTAAGAGTCGGTTCAAAAGTTCATGATCCACATCCAAAACACCTTTTAGATATGACTCAAATAGAATTGTATAAAAAATTTGTGGATGATAAGGTGTTAACTATTAGTATTAGTCAAAGATCTTTTGAAAAATGTAAACCATGGTATGTAAGGATTAACAAAGAAAGAATCACCTGTTGTTGCAAAACTCATGTTCAATTTCATTATCATTATAATATTTTTTGATCTATATGTTCTACTATGCATACTAATGAAATGTTGCAGGAATGTGGTATAAATATACTACCTGAAACTGTAAAGGAGTTTATATCAAATTTGTTTTGTAATCCACCTAATGAGCAATTTTATCTTTTGAATGCATGTGTTTCTGGTGTATGTGATGTATGTGGCAATCTTACATTATTAGATGAATGTTTGCATGAAAATATTTCATTTGATTTTGGACAACAATTAGTTGATGTACAAAGATTTAAAAGTATTGAGTATCCATTGAAGGATGGAAAAGTTGGAAAATGGTGTGACCTAATAACTGAAAAACTTAGTGTTAATGCTTTTATGAATGAATTCAAGAGTAAGATCATACCTAAATATGTGAAACACTCTCACAATTCTAGATGGCTTGATGGACAATTTTGCATATGCAAGAATACATTTCCAATTAGTAGTATACTATCAGTTGTTGACTTTGCAGAGAACTACACGCTTGCACCACAAGATGAGATCCAACCACAATATTATAATTCAGTGCAAGTAACAATTTTTATTCATATTGTCTATAGACATGCACCTGATAGTACAGAAGAGGATCGGAAAATATTGATAGAGTACCTTTTCTATATGAGTGATAATAAGTTACACTCATCGGAGTTTGTCCAATATTGCTTTAATGCCTTTTATGAAAATTTAAGGGAGAGAAATTCATATAACACAACATCTAATATGGTCAAATAATTGCACAGGACAATTCAAGAATGCTAGAATGTTTTATTGGTTGAGTAGGATGCACAAGAAAATAAATATCCAACATATCTGGAGTTTTTTTGAGGCTGGACACGGGAAAGGAGAACATGATGGTGCTGGTGCATGTGTTAAGAGAGCTCTTTGTAGAGAGCAACTCAAATTTGAGGAAAAATCAAAATTTAAAGATGCATGTGCAATTGTTGAATGGTGTAAAACAAGTTTGTCTACAAGATCAAGTCAGAACTCTACAATCAGACATTAAATTGTTGAATGGTACATTAGGTTGAATCAAATTTATACATGTAAGTTTTTATTCAATTGTCTTATTAACTTTAAAATTAAAATTAACTTTAAATAAACTTGAGTACATAAATTCTAACATTTCAACATGTTTACTTTTATGATGCAGTCCATGTCGGGAAGAACATCTAGATGCATTGTAGAAAAGAGAGGATGTTGATGGTACATTATGTTGAATCAAATTTATACATGTAAGTTTTTGTTCAATTGTTATATTAACTTTAAATGAACTCGAGTACACAAATTCTAACATTTGAACATGTTTATTTTTATGATGCAGGATGTCAGGAAGAACATAGATTTGCATTGCAGAATAGAGGATGATGATGGTACATTAGGTTGAATCAAATTTATACATGTAAGTTTTTGTTCAATTATCATATTTGTATATCTTTTCTACACGTCTTCTTTGAAGTGTCATAATTTATAATTTAGAGATATAGATTTGAAATTAAAATTAAAATTAACTTTAAATGAATGTTTATAAATTATAACATTTCAACATGTTTATTTTTATGATGCAGGATGTCTGGAAGAACATAGACATGAACTATTTATGTCTAGTACAATGCACTATTGTATTCGTACAATTTTGGGTTAATAATTTAAGATCACATGAACTCACTTTTATACATCAAATTTTGTTTTAAATATTTAAGTTAAATTCATAACTTTGTATTCACCTAATTTTGTTGTAAATACTAAACTATGCACATTGGTCAGATTATGTTCACTTAATAGATCTCATTGTTTAATAGTTATTAAGTTTGTAATGTATCCATATTGTTCTTGTCAATTTTACATGTATTAATAGATGTCATTGGTAGATCTAGATGATTTTTTTATAGTATCTAGATATTTTACTTAGATCAATTACATATGAATTAATAGATATCATTGTTAGATAGATGTTTTTTTAAGGATAAATTGATAAATTAAATAACAAGTCTTGATTAAGATAAATTGATAAATTCCATTTAACAACTCATGACTAAGATAAATAACATAACAAGTCCTGAAATAATTTACACATGTATCATAATGTCGATCATATCAACTCATGATATATACATACAATGACAAAACAAAGTCCTACTCTAAAAACAAGTCCAAGTACAATATATGATAACAAGTGGACTACTATATAATGCAAGTCCTACTCTAACAACAAGTAAAAATAATATGAACAAGTCTAAACAAGCCCAAATAGTCATCATAAAATAAGTCTAAATAGTCATCAAAAATAATATGAACAAGTCCAAATAGTCATCATAAAACAAGTCCAAATAGTCATCATAAAACAAGCCCAAATAGTCATCATAATCTAACTCTACTCATCTAGCTGATCTACAACCTCTTCACTCCATGTGAAGAGGACTGGGATGCATCAACATGCTCTATCTGGTCCTGAGTACCCTCATCCTGCTCTGTCTGGTCCTGAGCACCCTGATCCTGCTTTGTCTGGTCTCGAGCGCCCTCATCCTCAACTACATGAAAAGTAGATGAAGCCAAGTCCTATAAAAAAAATTAAAGTACAAATTAAAAATTATTTAAATTAATCATCTAATCTAGATACACACAGGACATTGAAAAAGATCTAGATACATACAAGACATTGAAAAATTACTTAAATTAATCATCACCTCAAAGGATAGTGTCGATGGATGCATTTGGCTTAATCCTGTAGCCATGCCAAGACTAATGGTGGTGTTGACCTGAACAACATATATAAAGCATGAATCAAACTTATAGTACATATATATACATAAATTATAAAGTATATATTTAACTTGATTAAATATATAAATATGGAATAAAAACATGTGTACATTAATAAATGAAAAACATATTGTAGGTATATGCGGCTGACTCTTGGTGACTGGTGGGGTAGAGAATGAAGGACTGCCAATCTCAGTCATACATGAGAGACCCTACAAAATCACAAAAATATGTCAAACACATTATCAATTAAAGTTTATTTTGTTTAAAGTTTAAATGTCTCAAGATCAAAGTGCATACCGTGAATGGAGCACCGAGATGTCGAGGTGTCGATCTCATATGATGTTGGCTAGTGAATGTTGGAGGGTCAACCCTCCTCACATGTTATGGCTCATAATTGTATAAATAAGAAATTTAATATTACCTGTTATATTTAAATTATAATTAAATTTACCTGTGCAGGATGATCATCGTCTACATTGAGTAAATCAACATATGATGAGATATCATCTCTGACATCACCGTGTGTGCCATCATCATCATCGATATATCCACCATGTGCACCACCAGCATCATCACCATATCCAGCATGGGCAACATGGGTAGCATCAGGATCAGACTGAGGACCCGTACATATACCCCCACAACTCATGTAAACATGTGCTATGCTGGGGGCAGTCCTCGCCTGGGTCATGTGTTGTAACAAATTGCCCGTAAGGGCACTCAAAGAACCAAGAGATGACTACACTACTCGATGATAGACAGGTTCAGGAGGTACAGGAGATGGAAGAGGAATAAGGGGCTCATTACACACACAATTTCTACTTCTGTCACTCAATTTGGCCCCTAGCCTATCCTGTGGCATGCCGCGGCCAACCCCCTGAAATTCTCTCATGTCAAAATAATTGGGTTTCTTACCCAATTCAAACTCAGCCCATAATTTTTTCAAAAAATAAAGTGGGACCTCATGATTAGCATGTGGTGGATGGTCAAATACCATCCACCACCACTCCCAAAAATGCACTACTATCCCGGGGTGTCTACACCATCTAATGGAAATGTGTGGCTTCTTGCCAACTATTTGCTCACCCATTGTAGGGTTCAAAAAATAGCGTGCCATATCAATTTTTGTAATTTTTAACTTATTAACCTCCTGATAAGAGAGGCCATCACCATAATATACACGCATAGACTCCCTCCATGAATCAAAACTATCAATCTCGTAGTCTAATGTTTGTATGGAATCTACTATGCCTTGCATGCTATTTGCAAAGCATAGTAGTTGGACAAATGGATATGGATCAAGCCTAATAATGTTTATGTCTCTCAAGATGTCCTCTACATTTCTCCTAATATTATCTCTTAGCTCTCTAGGTGGAGGTGGAGGTGGAGGAGGGGGTGGAGGGGGCGGGGGAGGTGGAGGAGGAGGTGGTGGTGCATGCTGACCTATAAGATCATCAATGTGAAAATCATCCATATTGCCAATTTGCGTACAAATAAAAACATGATAATTTACAATAAACATATTGTAAAATATATTTTACCTTACAACTTGAATGACTTAAATAATCAAAACTTAAGAGAGAGAGGAGAGAGAAGAGAGAGAGAGAGACAGAGAGAGACAGAGACAGAGAGAGAGAGAGAGACAGAGAGAGAGACAGAGAGACAGAGAGAGAGGGAGAGGGGAGAGAGAGAGAGAGAGAGAGAGGATAGAGAAAGAACATTAAACTATAGCATGAACTAAATTTAAACTATAGCATGAACATTAAATTTTGAAAATAACATTAAATTATAGCATGAACTAAATTTATGTTTTGGTTTTCTAAATTTATATTAAATGATTTTCTAAAATTTGGTTTTCTAAGATAATAAAAAACAATAGTACGTAGAGAGGAAGAGGAGAGAGAGAGAGGAGAGAGAAACATGAGAGAGAGAGAGAGAAAGAGAGAGAGTGAGAGAGAGAGAGAGGAAGAGGAGACGGAGAGAGAGAGAGAGGTTAGCTTGTGGTGACTGATCAGGAAAGTACTATCCATGAAAGTACTGTACACTTTTCATTCATCACGGGGTTAACTCATCAAGCTTTTTTGAGTTGACACGTCAAACATTTCCTAGGTTGACTCATCAAGCCTTTTCCTAGGTTGACTTGTCAAGTATTTTAGGGTTAACTTGTTTACTGACATAAGCCTTGTTATATTGGCTTAGGGTTAGGGATTTCATTATGATGTATGATTTTAGTACTTGCGGCAGAATTGAGCTGTAAGGGATTACAGATTGTAATCAGGTTGTAATCACGGGATAATAATAATATTGGACTCGCTATTGGTGGAGGTAGCCCAGGGATTGGGTGAACCACATTAAATCTTTGTGTCTTGTGTTCTCTTCTATGTGGTTTATTGTTTTCTGATATTAGTTATATTTGAACATAATCGTTATTTCTGCCTTGTTAATCCTAACAAGAGGAAGGAGAGAGAGAGAGAGGGGGGGAGAGAGAAAGAACATTAAACTATAGCATGAACTAAATTTAAACTATAGCATGAACATTAAATTTTGAAAATAACATTAAACTATAGCATGAACTAAATTTATGTTTTGGTTTTCTAAATTTATATTAAATGATTTTCTAATTTTTCATTTTCTAAGATAATAAAAAACAATAGTACGTAGAGAGGAGAGAGAAAGAGAAGAGAGAGAGGGAGAGAGAGGAGAGAGAAAGAGGAGAGAGAGAAAGAGACAGAGACAGAGAGAGAGAGAGGAAGATAGAGAGAGAGAGAGTGTGTGTGTGTCTGTGTTTTTAAATTTATGTTTTGGTTGAACTAAATTTATGTTTTGGTTTTCTAAATTTATATTTTGATTTTCTAAGTTTAGGGTTTTTTAAATTAATTTTTTATCTAGATTTACGTTTTTGTTTTATTATGTAGGGTTTTGGTTTTCTATGTAGAGTTTTGCAATGTAATTTTGTACATACCTAAATTTTACTAGTTTTCTACTTTAGTACGGTAATTTACTAAGTAAATTGAAATACAAAAAAATTACAACTTTGAAAGATCAAATATAATTAAATTTATGCAAAAATTTTGAAAATAACATGTTAAACTATACATTTTTAAATTAAAAATAACCTCAAACTACAATTTTTAAAGACAAAAATCATTAAAAAAAATAAAAAAGAATAGTATGTACCTGGAAGATGAAAAAAATGGCAGGTGGAGTCGACAGGGGATCCTAAAATCGGGCGCCCGAGCTGTACCAAACGTGATTTCATTTTAGCTATGGAGGAAAATGACAAGTATTTTGTTTAAAAGAAAAAAATATATAGATTTTAGAAACAGGCGCCCGATTTGTTCAAATCGGGCACCCGTTTTGAAAAAATCGGGCGCCCGTTTCTCTTTGGGTGCCTGATCCTAAATGGGCACTCGATTTGTAAATGGGCGCTTGATTTTTAAAACTACTTCGGGCTCCCAAACCTAAACGGGCACCCGATTTGTAAATATCGGGCACCCATTTTGTATTCCCAATTTTGCTTCACCGCAGACTTCCACAAAATTGGCCCCCAACTCCTAACACACACCCAAGACAAGATTGAAGAATGTACTAATGAGGAAAGAGATATGTTCATGTGTAACATACTTGCTAGAGAAGCACTTTTGTCAGCACTTCCGAAAAATGAATATAGTCAGGTAAAAACTCTAAGAACATCTCATGAAATTTGGTTAGCTTTACAATCTAATTTTGAAGGTGATGCACATGCAGAAAGAGTCAGATTACAGAATTGGATATGTTCATTTGAAGATATAAAAATGATGGAAGATGAATTTGTTAGAAACTATATTGGTAGAATATCAGAGATTGTGGCAGGTATCAAATCTTGTGAAGGAAACAAGACTAAAGATGAAGTGATATGGAAGATCTTGAAAACATTGACTCTTGTATTTAAGCACATATCATAGATGATTGACCAAGTTATACCTTGTACTGAGAAATTTACAAGAGAAACTCTTCATGGAAGACTAGAAGCAGCGGAGATAGGATTGAGATAGACGGGTGATTTACCTAGAATGGAGATAGCATTCAGCGCACTTAGTGTTCATCCTACTTTGTCAAGAAGCATTAGTGTAAGTGGAGACTATGCTAGTGGCAGCAAATCTAAGACTGAAGAAGATAGAAAGATTAAGGAAGGCATTGCCTTGCTTGTGTAAAGAGAACCAGACGGTAAGAAAATATTTAAATGTTGGACTTGTCAAGAATATGGTCATTTTGCATCTAAATGTCCTAAAAGAGAAAAGAAGTATAAGAAGAACTTTAAACCTAGAAGATCTAAAGAATGTTACTATGCTAATGATGAAGAATTTAAGGCTAGTATGGAAAACTCCTTAAGTGAAAGTGATAATGAGAATGATGATATAGGATTTGTAACAATAAAAGAAGAAAACTCTGAAACTGAAGTTACAGAAGAAAAAACTTTAGTTACTCAAGTAGAAAAGAAAACTAATTGGATCATAGATAGTGGTTGTTCACATCATATGACTGGTGACATGAAGAAATTTATAAAGTTTAACTATGATGGAGGAATTGTTATAGTTGGAAACAATGCATTTTGTTTGATAAAAGGAATAGGATCTATTACTCTTGATGGAAAGACTAACACTGATGAAGTTTACTTTGTTGATGGATTGAAGCATAATCTTTTGAGTGTTGGACAGTTAGTTCATAAGGGATATCAAGTTTTGTTTACTGAGAAAACTTGTATGATCAAGGATAAGGATGGTAATTTGATTGGAACTGGATCAAGAACCAGAGGTAAAGTATTTTAGTTGAACCCTACAAAGATGACATGTTTGATTTCTAGAATTGATGATAGCTGGTTATGGCATAGAAGTTTTTGTCGTATAAACTTTAATAACATTGTGAAAGTACTACACTTGCAAGAAGAGATTTGCCTAAGATTAGAAAACCTACTAACATGATTTGAAAAGAATGTGTTATGGCTAAGCAGAAGAGAAGTTCATTTCCTAGCAAGAAGTTCACATCAACAAAGAACTTTAAAATTGTTCATACAGATTTGAGCGGTCCCACAAGGACTAGAGGATTCTATGGTGGAAGGTATTTTATGATTCTTGTTGATGATTTTATAAGAATTATGTGGATAGCATTTCTTAGAGAAAAATTTGAAGCATTTGATAAGTTTAAGATGATTAAGAACAAAGTTGAGAATGAATCTTGAATGAAGATTAAATGTCTAAGATTAGATAGAGGTGGAGAATTTACTTCAAAAGAATTTAACACTTTTTGTGAAGTGAATGGCATTAAGAGATAGTTTTTAGTCCCTAGAACACCTGAACAAAATGGTATTGCAGAAAGAAGGAACAGATCAGTAACTGAAGTAGCAAGAGCTATGTTATTTGAAAATGATTTGGTGAAGACATTTGGAGAGAAGCAGTGAAAAAAATAGTATATACAATGAACAGAGTACAAATCAAAGCAGACACAGACAAGACACCTTATGAATTATGGTTTGGACATGCACCATCAGTTAAGTATTTCAAAAAATTTGGAAGAAAATGTTATATTAAGAGAGATGATGACATTGGAAAGTTTGACCCTAGAAGTGATGAAGGTATATTTCTTGGTTATTCTTTGAAAAACAAAGCTTATAGATGTTTCAATAAAAGAACTAAAACTATTGTTGAGAGCGCAAATGTTAAAGTTGATGAACAGTTTAAAATTTAGGAAAGAATGTTTGATTATGAATCAGATGAAGGAACTCACCCTAGAGTTGATCAAGAAAATGTTAAATTATTCTATGAAACTGATAGTGATTTGCAGAATGAAAGTTACATTGAGGAAATCAGAGAAGAACCTAGAGTTGAAGAAAGATCTAAGACAGTGACACCTAACAGGAACCTAGCAAGAAATCATCTTGTTGAATAGATTATTGGGAGAATAGAAAAAGGAGTTATGACACGGAATAAGGTACAAGAAGAACTATGTTTAATTTCTCAAAATGAACATAAATCTACAGATGAAGATTGTAAAAATAAACATTGGATTAAAGAAATGAAGACATAACTAGATCAGATTGAAAAGAACAAGACTTGGGAATTGGTCCCTAGAACTAAAGATAAGAATGTTATATGAACTAAATGGGTATAATGGGTATTCAGGAACAAGATCAATGAACAAGGAGAAGTTGTAAGGAACAAAGCAAGATTGGTATGTAAAGGATACTCACAATAAGAAGGAATTGATTATGGAGAGACTTTTACACTTGTTGCAAGAATTGAAGCAGTAAGAATGTTTTTGGCTTATGCAGCGTTTAAGAAATTCAAAGTATATCAGATGGATGTGAAGTCAATATTTTTGAATGGTGCATTAGAAGAAGTCTACGTTTAGTAGCCTGAAGGTTTTCTCTTAACTCATTAAGGAGACATGGTATGTAAACTGATCAAAGCTTTATATGGACTTAAACAAGCACCTAGAACTTGGTATGCAAGACTAGATAAGTATTTGATAAAATTGGGTTTTGCTAAAGGAAAAATAGATAGTAATTTTTATCTGAAAGAAATTGAAAATGGCTTATTGGTTGTAGTTATCTTTGTTGATGGTATTATCTTTAGTGGATAAGATGAAGCTAGTGATAAGTTTGCAGATGAAATGAAGACTAAATTTGAAATGAGCATGATTGGTGAGATGAAATATTTTTTGGGATCATAGATAACACAAAATAGTGATGGTATTTTCTTATGTCAAACAAAGTATCTGAATAACTTGTTAAAAAGATTTGGAATGGAGAATTGTAAGCCAGTTGGCACACCTATGGTAACTGGTCATAAGTTATCTAGCACAGATGAAACTCTTGTAGTGGAACAATAGAGTACAAATCTATGATTGGAGGTTTGCAGTATTTAACTCATACAAGACCTGATATATCACATGCAGTTGGAATTATTGAAAGATTTCAAGTTGATCCTTAAGAGTCACATTACGCAACAGTAAAGAGGATACTGAGGTACTTGAAAGGCATAGTTGAATATGGATTATGGTATGAAAAATTAGATGACTTTACCTTATGTGCATATACAAATACAGATTGGGGAGGTAGTATTGATGACAAAAAGAGTACTATTGGTGAAGCATTTTTCCTTGGAGGAAGATTCATTTCTTGGTTAAATAAGAAGCAAAATTGTAATTCACAGAGTACAGCAGAAGCAGAATATGTAGTAGTAGCAAACAATTGTAATTAGATAATATGGATGAAACAAATGTTAAAGGATATTGAAATTAAATTTGATGTGCATGTTGTTATACACTGTGATAACACTAGTATAGTAAGTATGTCTAAGAATCCTCTATTGCATTCTAAGACAAAGCATATAGAAATAAAGTATCGTGTAGTGAGAGAGAAAGTTAAAGAAAAAGAAGTCAGACTTGAGTATATAAGTACAAAAGAGCAGATAGCAGATATATTTACAAAGCCTTTACCTAAAGATAAATTTGAGTATTTGAGAGGTATGCTTGGGGTTATGCCCTAGCCTAATTTTGAGAAGTGATGCAGATTGTTGCATTAGTTCAGTAATATATGATCTCTATCTTTCTCTGGACTAGATGTTGGTACTTCCTCTATGGGGGAGTATGTGTTTCTGATCTGAGTCATGAGGACTGTAGTGAAAGTATTTTCTGAAAAGTGTCTTATGACATTGAAGTTGTTGTTGACATAGTGATGTATTATTTGTCATTGATGTCAATGGGGGAGAAGGATACATGAAAAATCATCTATTTAAGAGAATTTGAGGGAGAAGGATACAAGCAATGTAAAATGGAAACTATAAGAATTGATTGTGAGAAAACGAAGCAAGATTTGATTAATGAAGAGGATTTGAAATCATTTTAGAGCAGTAGTGTTGCAGTGTTGGTATTCATGGAACTTGGATGTTTTTTCATCTATATTGACATCAATGACAATGGGAGAGATTGTTAGGAATGAATGCTAAATATATCCTATGGGGGATTATTCATAGCCATTCTATAGGAGTTGTTGTTGCATTCATGACAGTGATCATCATTGATATTAATGCAGTGATCTACTGGAGATTAGCAGAGAAGAACACAGTGTTTGTGTTAGCGTACGTGGGATATTGAAGATCAAGCTATGTAGAGTTGAGGACTTACTCTATGTTGTGTCATGTGTTCATGGTGAGGAGTGCATACGAAAATTTAATTATACATGACAGTTATGTGTATTTCATTGGAAGCAGTATTCAGACAATATTCCTGAAAAGCAGTTTGTGGTAACTAGATGATATCTCCTAATCAGGATAGAATATAGGCATGTGAGGTTGTGTAGATGATGAAGACATAGTGATAATGATGTGGACATGATAGCAAGCTCAGAGTTTGAACGAGTGGATAATTAATTTGTTTGGAAGCCGATAGTTTTATGTAATTGTGAATTATTGTGTAACGTGTGGATGTTTGTATTTTGTAATTGATTGGCCGACTCATTTGTAATTATTTGAGTGTGGTATAAAGGAAGGATTGTTTTCCTTGTTTGATATGTAATTGGGATATATGAATTGGAATGAAGTTGTAATATGATATTGTAAGAGGATATGCGAATTGCAGAGATCTGGTGAAGTAATTAGTGTGGTTTGGCACAGTCAGAGGAGAAGTGATAAGTTGTTGAGATCAGTAATATTTTGGTATTATTATGTTGAGTAATACAGAGATCAATTGGATAGTGTGTTCGGTGATCTTTCCCTTGAAATTGTTTGGTTAGTGGGTCCTTCTACCTTCCATAACTCCTAACAGGGTTAGAATCTTTTAACAGGGATTCAAAGTCTCCTAACAGAGATTCGTATGTACTGAATGTATTTTATAAGGCTCTTAACTGAGTCCAATGTCTCACAAGGAATTTTCATATTAGTGCATCTTTTGTGGGCATCATTCCCACCGAGGATTACTCTTTGATCAAGAGGTTCCCTAGTCAACATATCTTGTGTTATTGTGTTGTTGTGTATGTATATCTTTCTATGGTTTTTGTTTACATTTCTTACATGGTTAAAATTTGTTAATGGTGATTAAAGTTGTATTTACCTAATAACTGATTCAACCCCCCCCCCCCCCCCCTCAGTTATCTTGGTGGACTTTACATTCTAATAGTCTAAGTTCAGGCATAGGACACATGGAAGATAACTTTCAAGACTGAAATGGGTCCTATTGAGTGGCTTGTGATGTTATTTTGTCTCACCAATGTTCCTGCCACATTTATGCTATTGATGCACGAGGTGTTTCATGATTGTTTGGATAATTTTTTTATCATCTACTTAGAATGATATTCTTACGTTACACTTGGAAAGTTTGTCTTCAACATTTGGAAAATGTTCTTTGCACTCTTTAGAAAAACAATTTGTATGTCAATTTTTTGAAGTGTACATGTAGCTAGGCATCTTCTCTTATCTTTAGTTTGTTATTGATGGACATGGAATTCAAGTAGATCCCATGAAAGTGCAAGTTCTTCTCAAATTGCCTACTCCATCAAATCTCATTGAAATGAGTAATTTTCTTCATCTTGTAAATTTCTATTACAAGTTCATCCTACATTACTCAAGTATTGCCACACCTTTGCACCAATTAACAAAGACAAATGTTGCATTCAAGTGGATAGAAATTGATGAAGGGTACTCCCCTTATTCAACCAAACACACACAACATGAGGAAATGAATAAAAAATAGCAAGAACATAACAATAGAAAGAAGAGAAACACTTTCTTTCTATTATCTTCAATGAGATGGCATTACAATTTTCATAAATATAACATGGTACAGCCACATGGGCATTTTCAATACAATAATTTGAAAGATAGAACCACCATCTACACTTCTAGAATTGAACCCTAAAATCCCCCTTCATCTCTAGACAAGTAGCACACATAACCATCTTAGAATATTCTAGAAAATAAAATTTTCCCATTTTGGTGTCTAGCAATTCAATTTCCCACCTTAAGTGATTTTTTTCTTTATTCCTTTTGTATTGAAACTTGAATCCTAATGGCCCAACTTTTGAATCGGTGAGTCGATTAACTCTTATAACCCTATTTCAAAAATACCAAAAAGTGTTATAGCTAGAATAATGTATCATTGTCCCAGACAAAATTTGACCCCCTTTCGGAGCCTCTAAAGCCTTCAAAACTGAGTTCAAAATTTTGGCACCACCCTACAAAAATAGAAAATTTTATATCTTCAAAACCAGACTTGATCTTGCCATTAAAATTTACGAGCATGCTTATATATCCAAAATGAACCTTCAAGAAAGTAATTGGGATAATCTGTGCTCAAATGAAAAGTTTACTAAAAATAGTAGACTTGCCAAAAATTCCTTCATAAAACACTCGAGGTAATTGAGAATTTACCTTGTCACATCTCAAGGATTTAGAGAAAAATCAATATGTTCAACCTCTTCCTTTGATAGCTATGATGAATCTTCAACAAGTCTTCGCTTCCAATTGACCAAGTACTCTTCATATTTCCTATTTCTTGTGGTTCTAGCCACACGACTATCCAAGATATTCTCTATCTCTTCTAAAGTTGAAGTAGGTGTTGGAATATTCTATTGTGCTTCTGTTATTTCCTCTTTTGTATTGCCTTCATGATTCTGTCAAATCTAAAATTTCAAACACATGTGAAATACTGAGTTTACTAGACAACTCTACTTCATAAGCATTTTTTGAATCTTGCTTCTTCAGGATTTTGCATGGCCCAAACTTCTCCATCTTCAACTTGATGTATGTTCCATTAAAAATCTCTCCTTCCTCAAATGAACCATAACTTCATCTCCAATCTAAAATTTCTTATGTCTCATTTCTTGATCTTCCTTAGTCTTGTACGGAGTATTCATTTTATTAATATGTCTTCTCACCTTTTCATGCAAATTCTTCAAGTGTTATGCAAAGTCTTCAGCTTCGACACAACTCATCTCTCCTTTTTCCAACTTCCTTAACTCTGAAGCATTTCTAGGACTACTTCCATATACAATATGGAATGGTGATTTACCAGTGCTCCTATTCAGAAAATTATTGTATGCAAATTCTACCTATCATAAAATCAGATCCTACCCCTTAGGTTTATCACCTACTAAGCACCTCAATAGGTTCCCCAAACTCCTATTCACCACATTTGTCTACCCAAAAATCTGTGGATGGTGCACTGAGCTAAACTTAAAATCCATCTTCAACTTTCTCCACAATGTCCCCAAAAAGTATTCAACAAACTTAGTGTCTTGATCTGAAACTATGCTCTTTGGTAGACCATGTAGTCTCACCACTTCTCTAAAAAAAAATTCTCCAACATGAACAACATCATTAGTCTTTCTATAAGGAATGAAGTGAGCCATCTTTGAAAACCTATCCACCACCAAAAAAATGGAATCATGCCCCCTTTGAGTCCTTGGAAAACCAAGAACAAAGTCCATATTAATATCCTCCCATGGTCACTCTAGAACAGAAAATGGTTGATATAAACGTGTACTCTACCTAGTTCCTTTTTTCATCTACCATATTCTACAACTCTACACAAACTTCTTAAAATCTTGTTGTAATTGTGGCCAATAATAATTCTCACTAACCAAAGCAGTGGATTTATCTTGACAAAAATGTCCAACCAATCCTCCACTATGCTTCTCTTTGATTAGGTTCTCCCTCATGGAACTCCTTGGAATGCACAATTGGCACAATTGGTTCTCCCTATATATGCCAACACTTGTGAGGAAGCATTGATAAATCTTGAAAAAAATTGCAATAGTGTTTGGAGCACAATTTATCCCTTAGCGATAGAAACCACGATATGATGATGGAATAAGTGATAGTCTTAGAATATTGTGTTTCACAACATTGTATCTAGGTTGATCCTAGTAAAATTGAAGTTTTTAAAAAACATGTCATTTCCATTGAAACAAAAAGACGTTAGAATCTTTCTAGGCATGCAAGCTTTTACAGATAGTATTATGATAATAGGTAGTTTCTAATTTTATCTCTCTTTTGTCTATTTCTAATGGTCACTCTTTTTGTAATGTTTCCATAAACTCCTTCTATTTTTTATGGAAACTTTCTCTTTCACTCTAGAAGAATGTTTCTATTTCCTCTCTCCTGCTCATTATAGAAACATTCTCTTGTATCTTGTATATATAGATCATTCATGATCATTGTTTAATAACACATTCATTATTTTAGCACAATATGGTATCAGAGAAAATTCATGGCCTCTTCGAAAAATTTTAATTTCTTTTTTGAAATTATTAGTTCAAGATTTTCGAAGCTTTTTTGCCCCAAGTGTGTTCAAAATTTTCATTCTTTTCCTCACCCACCCGTCTAGGGTTTCTGCACTTTCAACTAGGGTTTTGACCCTTCAGTTCAAGTTAGTTTTTTTTATTGTAGATTCCTTGTGGGTTTTTCAAAAGCTCAACTGGGTTGTTGTCCCTTTTTTTTGAGTGCCTCGATTTTTATGCTTCGATTTTTGAGCCAGCGAATCTAGAATCTAACAATATATTCTTGGTGGGTTTTTGTAGATCTCAACTAGGTCAGTCTTACTTTATTTTGGGGTGCATTTTTTTTTGTGCCTCAATTTTCAAGCCAGCAGATTCAGAATCTGATAGCAGATTTTATCTAGGTTTTTTGAGTTCTTCACTAGGCATCTCTTCAAATTTTATGGGTCTTCCATTAATTTTCCTTGATGTTCGTTCCCTTTTCTGATTTTCACATTTTTTCTTTGAAAAACATGCTATGGCATCTCTCACTAGTCTTATGTTGAAAGGCAGAAAACGTTTCAATGGAAAGAATTACAACACCTGGAAGCAACGCACGTTGCTGATTTTTGAGTACCATTGCCTTGAGGCACTTGTTCAGGGTACCAAAACTCTTCCTACCACAGCCAATGCGACTCAAGACAAGTTTTATGAATGCAATCATGAAGGGGTTATGCTAATTAAGCTTTTAGTTATTGATTATCGGCTGCCTCAAATCCCGTTTGGCAAGATAGCTGCAAAGATCTAGACAATATTGAAGGATCTCCATGAGACATTAGATAAAAGTAGAGCCTTCTTTCTAAAGACCTCTTTGATCAATCTGGGGATGCCTTTTATGCTTTCCGAGGACATGCAAATTTCTATTTTTTTGAAGATAGATTGACCATTAAGGGAAGGTATTACAATAATAGATAGTTTCTAATTTTATCTCTTTCATCTATTTGTAATGGTCACTCTTTTTGTAATGCTTCCATAAACTCCTTCTGTTTGTTATGTAAACTTTCTCTTTCACTTTACAAGAATGTTTCTATTTCCTCTCTCATGTTAATTATAGAAACATTCTCTTGTGTCTTGTATATATAGATCATTCATGATCATTTTTTAATAACACATTCTTTATTTTAACACAATAGATAGCTTATCAAGGCCTTCTACAAAGTTGTGGCACCTTTATTTTCCCTACTAGCAAAGGATTTAAATTTTGAATGGACAATAGCTTGTCAAGAAGCTTTCCAAACTCATAAGAACTCTTTGACAAAAGCACCAATATTAAGATGACCTAACTAGAATATACTATCTCATATACATACAGATGCCACTGCTCATGAACAATAGAATACAACCAATTTTTATTTAGGTCTATTGTTGATTAGGAGATGCAAGTGAAAGGAGAATGGAAGAAAAAAGGACAAATCAAAACCAATTGTCAACTTCTCCACCAAGAAATATTAGGCTCTAATCGACCATACATGACACCTTAAAAAAAAAATTTGTTTTTTTTTCCAAAGAAGATAGGTAAAAATTTATTAAACAAAGAATACTACAAAAGAAGAATGGCAAAGGCCCAATAAAGAGCATCCAATTAAACATTCATATCTTCCACAATGAAGTGCTATAACATATGAGATAAAGAAGGCAAGTTTCCCCTATCATCAAAATTCCAACCCCGCTCATGTTCAAATACACATTTAGCTTAGGGAAGAAGAAGAGCACTAATGAAGTTTTATAGGAAACTCATTTTATTTAACATTTCCTTGTAGGTAACTGTCACACTAAAGATCTCTAAACATAAACTTCAGACATTGTTCAATGATGGCATGGTCACATTCAATATGAGAGAGAGATCCTTTATGGGCAAACATGGGCCAATAAGAAAAAGGAGAACCAGCATTTCCTATAGGAACTCCTGGAGTTTATGAAGCAATAAAAAGAAAAGGATGAGGACCCCAAAGGCAAGAATAAGAGCAAGAGTAGCAACAATTATCAACACGATCACTAGCACAACCTATCTCACACAGATTGATAATTTTGGAATTTATATGATGCACAATACTTTGTCCTAATGGATTTTGGAATGATGTAATAGCTACGTTTTTATATATTTAGAACTTATGGTCTAACCAGACCGTAAAACTCAAATATGTAATTTGTTTTTTTATGCATGATATATAATTTATTATATATATTTTAAAGTAATAACTAGATTACTTGTATTAATTTATTAAATTTTTTGAAATGATTGATAAAAATGCTTAAATAGAAAAAATTTATATTAAATTATTCATAAATTAAAAAAATTTATTATCAACATTTTTCTTAAAATGTCAAGTAAAAAAAATTGAATGACCAAACCATCATAAAATTTACATGATAGGTAGAGGTGACTATCAAATTTGACTTGTATCCCCATTGAATCTAGCAAATATGTATGCCCTAAAATTTGAACCCCACTTCCAAATCTTATGCGTGATAGGGGGAGAAGTATCACTAATGAATGAGAACTCACAAAAATTGAAAAATGACATCCATGAAAAAAAATCCCTAAAAGTGGCTTGAATAATTGTAAGACAAATTAAAATGATAGCACAAAATAAAAACAAGACTCAAAAAAAAAACCCCAAAATATAGATTAGCATATATTAATTATGTCCAGTTGTGCAAGTGAATTATTCAGAAATAAATGCTATTTTAGGAAAAGTAATTGCCAAGGAATGTACTTAGTTTCTAGGAACCATGTTGAAGATATTTTTAATGTAGGCTCTGAAATCTATTCTTTAGCTCTAGGAATGATGTTGTAGATATTTCTGAATAGGCATTGAAATATGCTCCTTATCTTTAAGAACAATGATGAAGATATTTCTAAAATAGATTTTGCAATCTACTCTCTTGAACAAATCAATAAATCATTATCTCATGTTCAATGTTGCTCTTAATCTTCATACATTCACACTTCATCTTATCTTGTTGTAAGGGAATAAATAGTGGTCTCCTGAGTGTAATGTAATGAAGTGGTAAGACAGAAAATGATGATGTGTGTATAAGGGAAATATAAGATCCACCTAATCCAAATTCCCAAAGGACACATCCAAATTGATTAACCAAAAGAAAATGGTCAATGCACAAAAGAATCAATCTATGGAGAATATGAATAAAGGAGAAAACCTTATATTTTTTTATAGAAAGTATGTATTGAAATCTTCATTGAATTGAAGACAAATATTAACCTCAAAATAGGGCAAATCTGGAAAATGTTGTTTTCTAGTGTTTGTGTTAAGTTTCAGAAAATTCTACAACCGGATCTGTCCTGGAAATGCAGAAATAGAGAAAACCTAGAAACCTTTTGTCTTTCTGAGAAAGGTTGACCTTGACCCAAGATCGGGGTAAGATCTTACCCCAGGGCACAATCTTACCCCAAAAAGTCGACCTTGACCTGCACTGCTTCGACATAAATTTTGTTAGTGGATCCTGAAAGTTTGTCAAAAAGGGTACTCAGATCTAGAAGAAAAAGGGTTTTGTTTGTTGGATGAGGGGTTTTCCTTACTCAAACTCAGATTTGGAATCAACCTTGAAATGTAATTGAAATTGCAATATATAAAGTAAATGGAACTATTCACCTTGCTTATGTTGAAATCCTTGTGGAGGATTCGAATCCTTGAATCCACAAGTAGGGATACTCCAAATGAATGTAGAATTATATGTAGGATGTCTCAAATCAATTGCATTAGATCTTCAACACCAATCTTGAATGGATCTTGGAATAGGAAGAAGCTTGAATGAATGTGGATGGAGAAATCTTCAACAAGAGGGCCCCAAAGAGATTGAATCCTTCAATAGCTATCAATGGATCTCCTTGATGGATGCTTGAAGATGAATGAATGCTTGAATGTTTTCCTTCTCCTTCCTGCTTGCTTGATCATGAAAAGTAGATATGAAAATCAGATGATCGTGGATGTCAAAATGAAAGAGGAAGGCTTCATTTTATACTAGTCTAGGGCACAAACTTCTAGAGAGGCTAACATAGGAGAATTAAATTCCCATTTAAACCTTAACCCCTAGAGATGTACCTAGATTAAATACAATTTAAGAGTTTACCATTCCGAAATCTGAAACAACCGACCTCAAAGCAGGAAATAAAACTTTATGAAGCCCGACATCCTGAAGCCTTTGGAATCTAAATTTTGGACCCAGGGTCAGGGTTGAGTTCGACTCTAACCTAGGTTAGGGTTGAGGTCGACCTTGACCCAGAAGGTTGACCTTGACCCCGAGGTCAAAGATCTCAGATCCTCAAGATAAGGTGCTACAAAAAGGCTGGAAAGGGGTAGGGAGAGAAGTAGAACAGGGGAAAAAGCTAGATCCAGTCAAAGACCCACTCAAGGCATTTGACATGACCACAGACCACCTACTCAGAGGGATAAACTAGTCCTAAATGGAAGTGCTTCCATTTTCTGATGATACACTTGTATTATGATAATTCTCTCTTCATATGAAATCTAAGAGCCAACTATTAGTTGCCACAACACAATTTTAGGAGATTTCAAGAGTATATTGAGTTTGGACTTCTTTTCTGATGTAGGAGCATCTTGGGTTCATCGCAATCTTGCATCAACCAAAAATAGTTCTTTGTTGTTTTGATATTATTTAGCGATTGGAGAGATTATGTTGACTGATCATCATTTGTTTAAGATGGCGTGTGCAGTTGTAAGGACATATTCTAGACCTATCAAGAATCATTTTCCTATGATCGTACCTCTTGATGCTCATGGATGTTTGTGATTTGATCCATTTCATATCCTTGGGTAAGGTGTTGGTGATTTCTTGGACCTATTTGGAGATTCGATGTGCGGTTGTCAATCTTTAGTTTTTGACCATTGTGATCATAGCATGTGGTTTGTGGATCTCCCATGGATCATTTCCTATGATCAGGAATCTTCCTGTTTCATTTCTTGGATCTTTGATTCATTTTGGGTTGAAACTATTTGTTTTTACATGTTTCCTTCTTGAGGAATGTAATTCTTTCATGGTCAACATTTATAGGCATTGCCTATATGTAATAACTTGATGTATCTTGAGGGGAGGGGGATGTTGGATTGGTAGTTGGTTAGGGGAACCTAGATCTGAGACTTTGACACATCGGTATTAGGATTTGAGATTCATTCTTTATATGTGGTCATAATCGAGATTTCCTGACAACCCAGTATGTATGTTGTTTGATCTCTGAATAATACATTGGATTGTGCATTCTCTCTCTATCTTTTGTATTGCTTTCTTGTGTTACGCTTAGTTGTGAGGTTGGACTTCTCCTTTGGGGATTCTCCACCTTGGCACAATGTCAAGTGGTATCAAAGAAAGGTTTTGTTGTAGCAAGCCCTAGTTGAATTGGTTGTAGGGTGGGAAATTGTGATCTGGCCTACAATTGCAGAGGGTTTCGAAGATGGTTCGAGGAAGGAGGGATGTTGATCCTACTATGTTGGATATGCTAAGCTAAATTTATGCTAGACTTGAAGCTACTGAGATACCCCAATGAAGAGGAAGACCTATTAAGGATGCTAGTGAAGATAAAGCTAAAGATGTAGAAGGAGTAGAACAAGCCCCTATTCTTGAAAAAGGTAGAGAAATATTCTTGAGAGCATTGACAAGTGTGAATGCTAAACCACATTTCAATCCTCATGAATGGAAAGTTGGATTCAGACAAACCATTGGATTGGATCTCTGAAATTGGGAAATATTTTGAATATGAAGGTACACCGGTGGATAAGAAGGTGAAGTTTGTCAGTACACAATTGAAAGGGCATGAATCTTTATGGTGGGAACATTTGCAGCTTGATTGATCTTATGCAGAAAGTAGTAGATCTAACCAGGATAAGATAAATCAAGATAAATGCAAGTCAAAATGGAAAGGAGAAAGTTCATACTGAGGAAGAGGAGATTATACAAGAGGTAGTTACCCTAGAGGTAAAGAGCATAAGAGAGAAGAAAAAACTTGGTTTAAGGGCATTTGTTTCAAGTGTGGTGAAGAAGGACATAGGGCATTTGAATGTAAGAAGGTTGGTAGCAGTAGTAGTAATGCACTTGTGCAGGAAGATTCACCTAATTCATTGAACCAACCGGAAGGTGGTGAAAATTTTATTATTAGGAGAGCTTTTTGGAATGAAGGGACTAAAGAAGACCCTCTGAGGAGAGGCTTATTCAAAACCAGATGTAAAGTTGTTGGAAAGTATTGCAAGGTGATCATTGACAGTGGAAGTTCAGAGAATTTGGCATCAGAATAGTTGGTTACAAAGTTGTAGTTACTGAGGATGAAGTACCCTAAGCCATATCAGATTGCTTAGACTAAAGATGAGCATAAACTTTTGGTAAGTGCACAATGCCTTGATGAAGTTCTTTGCGATATTATGTCGATGGATGTTTGTCACATCTTGTTGGGTAGAACATGGCAGTATGATACACAAGCTATGCATGATGGTAGATTGAATAGGTATACCATTGTGGCTAATGGGAAGAAACAAGGTTTGTTACCCCTAATAGAAGAATTTAAGAGTGAAAATTGCACTACTGTTAGAGTTTGTTTGCTTTAGGAAAATAGATCATGAAGGGTTTGAAGAAGAATCATGTGAGTTATGCCTTGGTTCTGAATAGACCAGCTGTGAAGACAGAAGATGATTCACTGATTGAGGTTAAAGAGTTGTTAACAAATTTCAAGATATCATTTCAGATAATGTACCTAATGGGTTACCTCCTGTTAGAAGCATCAGTCATTGCATGGATTCGATATTGAGAACTATCTTACCTAATAAGAAACCTTACCATTTGACACCTACAGAGAATGAAGAATTAAATAGACAAGTTCAAGAATTGTTGTAGAAGGGTTTGATGAGAAAATGTTTGAGTCAATGTGTAGTACTAGTTGTGTTGCACCTAACAAAAATGGAGAATGGAGAATTTGTACAGATTCAAGAGCTATAAGTAGGGTCATAATGAGATACTAGTTACCATTGCCTAGGATGGATGATATCATGGATTGTTTGAGTCAAGCAGAGTACTTTACTAAGATTGATTTGAAGAGTGGCTATCATCAAATAAGAATTAGAGGAGATGAATGGAAGACTACTTTCAAGACAAAAGAAGGTTTGTATGAGTGGTTGGTTATGGCTTTTGGTTTGACTAATGTACCTAGTACTTTTATGGGGTAAAAGCACAATCAGGTGTCACCTTTTAGGCTAACTTATCAGTATAGTTGAATTTTAGTATTTCTAACTAAAAATTAATTTTGGTCAAACATATGGTCTAGCTAGATTCATTCTAGCAAAGTTAGATAAGTGTTTTAACTTTTCCATTAGGAAATATCTATTAAATGCCTATTTTATACCACTTTGGGTCCAATTACCATAAAAATAAAATTATTTTAGAAAAGTGACATTTCAATAACTCCTAATCTTTTTAATGATATTTTTTTAAAAATAAAAAAATACCATTTTGTAGAGATCAGAGTCAAGATTATCCTCATATAGATTTTATAGTGTTTTAATTAGACATAGTTTATTATAATTAAAAAATATTGCAAGTAGGTATTTTAACAGTCAAGGAGATGTTGATTTGGAGAAAGAAAAAAATAGTATATCATATTAAATAAATTTGAAAAATATATGGTGCACTACAGGAGAGAGTCCTCTTCAAGAATATATATATATATATATTTTTTTATTGGGATAGATTTGTTATGAAAAATATGTTGTGAGATGAAAATTATCAATTTCAGTGAGTTAGAATTTAAATTGTTATAAAAGAGAAAATATAGGTTACAAAATATTTTTTATTTCTTCATGCACTAGCTATATATGTCATCTATGACATATTTTGAAATTAGGGGGAAAAAATTTTATTTACATATAATTTTTTGGTGGGAAGTAGACCCCTAATTTTTAGCATTTTTCAGCAACTGAAAAATCATCTTTAAAAATTAGAAAAACATATCAATACTTATTCAAAAAAATTATTAAAAATATTAATCATAAACTTCATCCATTTTATCACATTTAATTAATTTACATCATCTTCAAATTCCAAATGTAAATGTCATATTTATACTATTGAAGTTCAACAGGTCTAATTTTGTTAGCCTTTTCCTTTGTAAAAGGGTGACAGCTTATTGTGCTTTTACCCTATGAGGTTGATGAATGAGGTCATGAAGAGATTCTTGGGTAAGTATGTAATTGTTTACTTAGATGGCACTCTGATATTTAGTAAGAATAGGGTAGATCATTTTTTACATCTGAGACAAGTAATGCAGAGATTGAAAGAGGAAAAGTTGTTGATTAGCTTGAAGAATTGTTATTTCATGAAGGAAGAGATAGTGTACTTGGGTTTTGTGATTTTAGTTGAAGGTTTGAAGATGGGTCTTGAGAAAGTTGAAGCAATTTTCTAATGGCCTACACCTGTCAATGCTAGTGAAGTGAAATCTTTTCATGGATTAGCAAGTTTCTATCAAAATTTCATAAGGAATTTTAGTTTTATCTATAATGCTATGACAGAGAAAATGAGAGGAGATAAAAAAATATTTCAAGTGGACACATGGAGTTGATAGAAGTTTTGAGACCTTGAAACAAAAGGTAGCTGAATTGCCAGTATTGGTTTTACCTGATTTCTCTAAAGTATTTCAAGTTGATTGTGATACAAGTGGAAGTGCAATAAGATAAGTATTGAGTCAAGAAGGTAAACTTGTTGCTTTTTATAGTGAGAAATTGAATGATGCTAAGAGGAAGTATTCAGTCTATGATCAAGAATTTTATGCTATTGTTCAAGCTTTGAAGAAATGGAGACATTATTTGATGCCTAAGGAATTTGTGTTGTACACCGATCATAAAGCATTACAGTATTTGGGTAATCAAAATAAGTTGAATTAGAGACATATGAAGTGGGTTGAATACTTGTAAAATTTTACATTTGTGTTGAAGCATAGAAGTAGATTTTCAATAGGGTTGAAGATGCATTGAACGGAAGAAAAAGTTTATTGACTGAGATGAAATTTGAGGTACTTGGTTTTGATTATTTGAAAAGTCTATATGAAACTGCTCTTGATTTTGCAGAACCTTGTAAAATATGTAAGGAACCAATCACAGATAATAAAAGTAAGTGGGTTGATTACTTTATTCAAGAAGGTATGTTGTTGAAGGGCATTCAGTTATGTATACCAATAGAATAAATGAGGGAAAATGTAATCAAGGAGAAACATAGTGGAGGACATGTAGAACATTTTAGCATTGATAAAACCATGAGTCTAATTAAGGAGAAATATTTTTGGCCTCAATTGTATAAGGATATTTAGAAATTTGTTATTAGACGTTGAAAAATTTGGCAAGTTGCTAAGGGAGTCAGTCATAATAAAAGGTTATACACACCTTTACTTGTTCCTGGGAGACCTTGGGAAGACATTAGCATGGATTTCATTCTTGGCTTACCGAAGACAAAAAGAGGTAATGATTCTATATTTGTTGTGGTAAATAAATTTTCAAAGATGTCACATTTAATTCTTTGTACAAAAACATCATATGTTGTTCATATAGTTGATCTATTCTTTAGAGGAGTTGTGAGATTGCATGGGTTGCCTAAAACTATTGTTTCTAATTGGGATAGTTAGTTTGTGGGATACTTTTGGAAGACACTTTGGAAGAAGATGGGTATATATTTGAAGTTCAGTTCTAGTTTTCATCCACAAACCAATGGACAAACATAAGTTGTGAATAGGAGTTTGGGTAATTTGTTAAGATGTCTTGTTGGAGATAAACTTGGTAATTGAGATTTGGTTTTGACACAAGCAGAGTTTGCATATAACAATTCAGTGAATCGGATTACAGGTAAAACACCTTTTGAAATTGTTATTGTCATGCATCCTAAAGGAATTCTAGATTTTAAGGATTTGGTCTAGAAGAGAAGTGTTGAAGTAGAGGGATATGTTGAACTCATGAAGACTTTGCGTGATGAGGTGAAGTATAATTTGGAACATAGTAATCATAAATATAAGGATACAGTTGACCGATATAGGAGACATAAGAATTTTGAAGTTGATGATGGAGTTATGATTCACTTGAAGAAAGACAAATTTCCTGTTGGAACCTACAATAAGTTGAAGATGAAGAAGTTTGGGTCTTGTAAGATACTGAAGAAATTTGATAGTGGTAATTCTTTTGAGGTTGATTTACCGATTGACATGGATATATCACCTATATTCAACATTGCAGATTTGTATGAATACCATGAGTTAGATGATGAGACAAACATGAAGCAAGAATATCCTAAGAAGAAGATAGAGGAAATTGAGGCGGTCTTGGATAGCAGAATTGGGAAGAGCACAAGAGAAAAGGATTACATGGAGTACTCAGTTAAGTAGAAGAATAGACTAATTGAGGATGCTACTTGGATTTCCCAATCTGAGTTGGATCATTTGGACTCTTCTCAGGTTGTTTCAAAGCTCTGATGTAGAGCATCAATTTTATTAACCACAAGTGTCTGATGCAAGGGCATCTTGGGTTCATTGTAATCTTGCATCAACCAAAAATAATTCTTTGTTATTTTGTTCTTGTTTACCAATTGGAGAGATTATGTTGACTAATCATCATTTGTTCGAGATGGCATATGCAGTTGTAAAGACTTATTCTAGACCTAGCTGGGATCATCTTCCTATGATTACACCTCCTAATTGTTGGCATTAAGAGATGATAACCGGTAAGCTTGCTACCAGTACTAGTGTTATCATTGATTGGAAAAGAGTGTATAGAGACTTGTCGCCTCTAGAACCAAGAAGATCTATATGAAAGAAGGATCACTATACAAAGCCTTAGCCACTGGGCTATGTACACAGAAAAGGAAAAGAGGAGTCTAGCATCAGCTGAGGACCATGCTACAACTAGTGTAGTCAAGTACATATATAGCAATAAGCTAACTAGTGTCAACAATTATAAATGGGGACGGTGCAATCGGTAAGCTAAGAAAGGGACAAGAAAATGAGGATGGTGCGACTGGTAAACCAAGGAAGGGACAGGAACATGAGTTCTTACCAATTCACATCACAAAGAATTGAACTCAACCGTAACCTATATATTAATGATAATTCATAGCATGAAGAACTCAACTCAACCATAACTGGTATATTGATGACTCTAGTCACGAACCAAGGAAGTCATAGTCAACTATATGTTCCAACCGACTCTTTTAATCAGGATTTATTGCAGTAAATCTGGGTGACTTTGAGTTATCTTGATGATTGGTTTGAGGCACAGCTGAAGGATTTAAAGCTAGAATCAATGGCTCTTTTGAGGTGCGACTAAAGGATCTACAACCGGAGTCAATATCTTTAAATCAAAGTGTTATCTCCTATGAAGGAAAGTTGTCTGACACACAACTATTATTTTCTTCAGTGGATAGATAAAGCAAGGGGATACATTGGATGTTTCCTTAGATAACTAGCACTTCACTAAGTGATGAATCTGATAAGGATCTAAAATTAGGTCATGCATAATGAGCACAATTAGGGTTTGAACCCTATATATTCTTATGCCTATGGCAAATAGAAGTTGCCTTCATTCTGCCAGAGAAAAGAGTGAACCTGAAAAGCTTAAAAGAAGCTAGGGTAAATCAGAAAGAGAAGTAGAGAAAGAAGTGTGTGTAGAGAAGCACAATCATAGTGGAGAACTCACCTATTGTGACTGGTGATGATTCTTAGTTGAGCACAAACAGAGATCTTATCAGGCTATGCAAAGCCAATTGTAAAAGGTCAATCTCTATTGTTTTCTAGCAACTACAATAGTTAAATCCCATTATTTTGGGTGGACTCTAATAGGTCTCTTGTATCAAATCCCTTAACTGAGTGGCATCTTGTAAGGTGCTTGAAGTCCTCTAACAAGGTAGGCGCTAACTGACCTTATTATAATAAATCCCTTGACCGGGTCGCATCTAACAAGTACATTTTTATCCTTTAACTAGGAAGGCTCTTAATAGGGTGTACTCTAGAAGAGTATAAAATTTGTGAGGTCTCCTCACACCATGGTTTTCACCCTAACTGGGTTTCCATGTGATAAATCCAGTGTCACTGTGTGATTTTTTTCAAACTGTTATTATTTTCTTAAATCTGCTTTCTTGTCTGCTGTAAGTTTACTTCATCGGATTAAAAATAAAAAGTTAAAGATGTGTTGATTCACCCCTCCCCTCTTAGCATCGGTTGGGACTATCAATTGGTATCAGAGCTCTAGGTCTTTTTTCTTTTCTGTTTGACTGCACAAAGAAAAAGTCAAGATGATGAGAAAGGAAGGACCAAAGTTTTCAAAAGAAAACTTTACTCTCTAGTGCAGCAGGATGAAGTTGTACATGAAGACCAATGATGATCAATACTGGAACCATGTCACAACTGACTACACTGAAACCACTGGCACCCTGACACCCGATCAACATAATATCAAAGCCGAGCACACGGCTGCTCAGGACATGATAGCCAGCACACTACCTGATCATGTGTATGCCAAGATAGAACATCTTGATTATACCTTCAAGATGTGGGGCAAGTTGCAAATGGTCTATGGAGGGGATCCAAATGTTAAAAGAGCCAATGTAGAAAGCCTCAGAGGAAAGTATGATGACATGAGGATGAATGAAGGAGAAGATATTGAGCAATATAGCAACCAAATCAAAGAGGTGATCAACTCCATCAGAAGCATTGGAGGAAAGCTCGATAAAGAGGAAGTGGTTAGCAAAATACTGAGAACTCTCAAACCTTAGTATTCCATCAAAATCTCTTCCATTCAAGAGCTTAGATCGGTGACCAAAGATCAAGTCACCTTAGACTCCCTAATCGGTAGTTGGTTGCCTTCAAATTAAGTAATTTTGATAATAGCTTATCTATTCAGGAAGTAGCATTTAAGTCTCCTGTCAATGTCTCTTCCACCAAAAAGGGAAGAGAAACTGGTAATTACTCTACCAGAAAGATTGGAAACCTTGTTGAGAATCTTCTCTCAGAGGAGATGGAGAAAGATGAGTTTGAAGCACTCATCGCTAGGAGATTCCACAGAGGAAAAGGGAAGTGCAACAGGAAACTCCCCTTGAAATGCTTCTCGTGCAACAAGATAGGATATGTTGCTGCAAGGTGTCCTGATAATGAATCTAAATATAAAAGGGACTGATTCAAGAGTAAAGCAAAGAAGGAATGCTATCTTGCAGAGGAAGGAGTTACCAACAATAAGTCTGAAGACTCATAGGATCCAAAAATTGCATTTTTTGCAATAAAAGAGGATAATCCAACTATAAATGAACTCATATCCAGGTCTCATCAGTATGATGACTAGATCATTGACAGTGGATGTACTCACCACATGACCAGTGACAAGGAAAAGTTCATCAACTTGGAGCTTAATGACAGTGGATCAGTTACCTTGGGAAATAATGCCCCCTATGCCATCAAAGGTAAAGGTTCTATTGCTCTCTACAACAATGCTATCTATGAAGATGTGTACTGGGTGGAAGGACTCAAGTACAACTTGATGAGTGTTTCACAACTGAATAAAAAAGGATTCCTCCTGGAATTCAGACAAGGTTCCTGTATAGTAAAGAATCAATCCAGAACTCATGTTGCAACTAGTAGATAGAGAAAAGGTAACCTCTTTTACCTAGACTCAATGGAAGGAGCTTGTCTCATAGCCTCGGTCAAAGGAGAATCAAGAAAAATCTATCTTATGACCAAAGAAGAAAATTGTTGGTTATGGCACAAGAGGCTTTGCCACATAAACTTTGATAGTATTATCAAAGTGAGAAAAAAGAAAATGGTAAGAGGACTTCCTGAGATTTCCAAGCCCATTAAGGGTATTTGCAAACATTGTCAATTAGGAAAGCTGACCGGAACATCTTTCAACAATAAGTCCTTTGCTAAGAATGTTCTAGACTTGGTACACACTAACCTATGTGGACCTATGAGAACAAAGAGCTACCACGGAGATCAATACTTTATGCTCTTTGTAGATGACTTCTCTAGAATGATGTGGACACTCTTTCTGAAGGAGAAATTAGAAGCTTTCCACATGTTCAAAATCTACAAAGCTAGATCAGAAAAAGAAACCAGTAAAAGTTTGAAGTGTTTGAGATTAGACAGAGGAGGTGAATATACCTCTCAAGAGTTCACTCACTATTGTGAGGAGCACGGAATAAAAAGACAACTATCGGCACCAAGGACTCCTCAGCAAAATGGAGTGGTAGAAAGAAGAAACATGACGATGATTGATTGTGCCAGAACCTTGCTAATTCAAAAGGATCTACCTCATCACTTCTAGAGAGAAGCTGTTAGTACCACTGTCTACACACTCAACCAGATTCATGTCAAAAAGGGAACTAGTAAGACTCCTTACAAACTATGGTTTAAGCATACTCCTAGTGTAGGCTACTTCAAAGTCTTCGGTAGTAAATGTTACATTAAAAGAGATATCTACTCTGGGAAGCTTGATCCTAAGAGTGATGCGGGAACATTTTTGGGTTATTCTACCAAAAGCAAGGCCTATCAGTGTCTGAACAAAAGAACAGGCAAGATAATTGAAAGCATCAATGTAAAAGTTGATGAATCTTCAGTACCAGACAAGAAGACTGGTCATGATGATCATGATAGTGTTGAAGGCCTAAATGAAGGAAATGCCTTTGAGTTTAATGAAGGAATGATTGAAGATGAAGGAGAAATGCACATGGATAGACATCTAGATTAGGAGATTGTACCTGAACCCAACAGGCTAACGCAAGATGGTGAACAAGTTGATGCCCCAAACCATGATGAAAATAATGCTCAACCGAAAGAACTAGACCTGGAACAGAGACCGATTCTTCCAAGGTATGTCACATATCATTCCAATGACAATATAATTGGTGACAAACATATAAATATCTTAACTAGGAAAAAGGCTAGAGAGAATATATGCTTACTTTCCTGTGTAGAGCCCAAATCCACCAGGGAAGCTCTAGAAGATGACAATGGGGTGAAGGCCATGGAGGAAGAAATTGAGAAGATTGAAAAGAATGATACATGGGAACTTGTGCCAAGACCTAAGGACAAAAATGTCATAGAAACCAAGTGGTTCTGCAAGAACAAGTTGAATTAGGATGGAAAATTCATAAGAAATAAGGCAAGATTGGTTTGCAAAGGGTACACCAAGGAAGCTAGACTAGACTATGGAGAAACCTTTGCACCAGTAGCAAGACTAGAATGAGTGATAATTCTACTCACCTACACTACTCACAAAGGATTTAGAGTATACCAGATGGATGTTAAGTCTACATTCCTAAATGGAATACTGGAGGAAGAAGTCTACATTGAACAACCAGAAGGCTTCACATCTGCACATAAGGATGGAATGGTTTGTAAATTGAAGAAAGCTCTTTATGGGCTTAAGCAATCTCCAAGGGCTTGGTATGAGAGGTTGCATTCATACATTCTGACCATAGGATTCATAAGAACTGGGGACAACAACAATATGTATCTCAAGACTGGAAAATATGGAAATCTAATTGCTGAGATCTTCGTGGATGATATCATATTTGGAGGAGATGACAGTATGAGCAAAGCCTTCATCGAAGAGATGAAGAAAGAATTTGAGATGTCTATGATAGGCGCAATAAAATTATTCATTGGACTACAGGTCCATCTGTTGAAAGAAGGAATTTTCATCTCTCAGTCCAAATATATCAAAGAAATTCTTAAGACCTTTGGACTTTATGATTCTAAACTGATTGGGACCCCAATGATAACTAACCTCAAGTTTGTTAGAAATAGGGAATACTGAGAGGGGGGGTGAATCAATATTTTGCAAACTTTTACTTTCATCCAATTATGGATATAACAAATTGTCTTAATACATGCATAACATAGTAAGCTAAAGAACATGCATAACAACAAAGCAAAAGAACTCATAACACATTATTTGTTCTCGAGGAAACCCTAGCCAAGGGAAAACCTAGGTGGGGATGCTACCCACAAAGATCCACTAATCAAAAGTATCATGTTAAGGATGTTGACCCTGTTAGGAGCCTGTTACATATATATCGTGTCTTAGTCCTGATTAAGGGACTATAGGCCTTGTTAGAAGCCTCAACCCTGCTAAAAGTTGGTAGTACAAAATGGTATGATGACAAGATTAGCCCACTGCCCAAACATGTAATTTACAATAATTACTGATTACAAAATAGGGAAAGGTACATAACCTTATACTTGCTTGATTGTCTTTCATAACTTGACATCAATACCTTCTGCACATATGTTTTCTATATCATCTATATCATTACAATTACTACTTCTTCTTCGCATTCCATATGCCTCACATTTATACAAGTTATTAGGACTAATAACTCTTACAGTCGGCTTTACAAAACATAAAGATTTACACAAAATACATATTTACCCAAGGGTTAACATCTAGGATGTCGTCCCTTTATATCATTAAGACATTATTTTGATAAACAAAATAATCCCTTAACTCTGTACCAATTCTGTCTTCTTTCTTTATCCGGTCGGCTTTAACACTGTCTTTGGTAATACTGCAATAACTTCATCTGTACATGTCATATAGACTTGCACTCTCAGATGAGTCTTCAATATGCATCATAGTATCTATGTTCAAGTGTGCAAGCACTGAACTTACTTTAATCGACATCGTCAATCAAAACTGTCTTGGGTAACACTGGGAAAATACTACACACACTTAGATAATTTTGCTTTGCGCTCTGTCATACTTGCTCTCTATCATTTGTGGTCTTCATGTAGATCATATGTTTCCATAATGACAACATCTAGATATCTAACTCAGCCAAATTGCTAACAATCTCTCCCTTTGTCATTGGTGGCAACATATGACAAAATTGGCTAAGTCTCAAAACTTCAAAACTCAAAATTGTGGCCATAACAAAAATATATCCTCGATGTCCTTATAACTCCATATATCTTATCTATATTCTATACTCCCCCTAGGAATATACTTCCTTAACATATAAATCAATTTTTGGTTATCATATCATTCCCCCTTTGACAACAATGACAAAAAGGTGTCAAAAACTGTGATCTCAAAAAAAATGTTTACCTTGATTCAAAATTGCAGAGCTGGTAGGCTTGCAACACAATCTATAAAGTTCACTTTAATGCTCTCTATCTCCTTCTCCCATGCTTTCTTTACTATGTCTAAAACATTGAGGATTGCACATAGACCATAAGATGTGATCTCACATGCATGAAGGTTTGCAAAATTGAACTTCTCATAGGATGTCTTGGATGAAAGACATTCTTCCAATTGTCCTTCAACTATGCCAATCTTTACTGAAATGTGCTCTCTAAGAAGAGTGAATCTTCTCAATTTCTTGTCTTTTTCATCATTAAGAATCCTTATTTCATCATACATTTTACCGATTCTTTTCTCAACATCAAAATTGTTCATATTAGGGTTGGCTAAAAGATTTACCTCTGACTAAATTTCTGCCTCTTTAGCCTTAATCTTCTCAACCACTTCTGTAACATGATTCTCAGATTTTGTACACTGAATGTACAAAGTTTTACCTCTGTCTAAATTCCTTCTAAGATCTTTTGTACATACATCCAGATTGTTAATATCATTTTTGATATTATGACTTATATCATGAAATATTTTGGCCTCATAGGCTGCCTGAACCTTTACTGTAGCTATATTTGAGAAGTTAGTGAACTCATTATCAAATGCTTTCATAACTTCTCTATCTCTTTCCAATGGGTCTCCCTCTGCTATCTGGTTAGTCACAACACTTTGTAACTTCTTTGTTATTTCCAGCAATGATCCTTCAAGGATTTTTACCTTCTTATTCTTTCCAATTATCTTGTTTAGGGATGTGATCAACTCCATTTGATCATCATCATCAACTTCTTTCCCAAAGATTTCAAAAATCAATTCAAAATTTGGTTTCTTTGCTACAAACTCAAGTGTAGGACTGATTTCCTCTTTGTTAGGTGCTTCTTTCTATCCTTGAATCTCTGTACTTTCTTGATCTTCTATTTTCTTTTCTTCTTCTTTCCTTGATTCTTTCTTTCCTTCTTCAATTGATCTGTCATGTTCTTCTAGAGCTGAATTGTCAAAAATGTTCTCTAGGTTGCTAAAAGGATTATCATCATTATCCAATGTGATCTTAGTTCCTTCCACATGCATTGATTCATCTTCAATGTTAATGGATGTTGGAGAGGGACTCTTATGATGCTCAGCTTCCTTAGCTTCTTCTACTGCAACACTTGTTGTCATTACTTTTACTATTGCTTGCTCAGTTTCTATGTTTATCTCTTCATAGTTACCTCCCATTATCTGAATGGTTCTTCTTTTTGTTCTCAGATGAGTACCAAGTTCTTTCATAATTTCTTTAAAATGATCTTCATCTCTAACTTCACATAGTTTCCTCACAAAATTTTCTCTGATTTTGTTATCTTCTTCAGTTGCTCTCTTTTTCCTATTAACTAGCTTCTCAAATAGATCATCAAGTATCTTACCTTGGATTGTATCAAACTTCTTATCTGCTAGGATCATATGTCTCACAACTGCATTCTCCAAGTTTAGTCTCTCTGAATAGTTATAGAGATCATAATACTTGTTCATTTTGGAAAAATCTCCATTATGAATGATTTATTCATTTACTCTCTCAATTCTTGGTTTCCATGTCTTCTTTTTCACTTGAGTATCTTCATCATCTTTTATCTCTTCTATTTTCCTCTAAAATGGGGCAACTATTCTTCTCTGCCTCTTACCAAGTTCAGTAGCTATTTCTTTCACTCTTTTTCCTGGTGGAGTTGAGGATGATCTTGTAGACTTCCTTATTTCTTGTTCTTCTTTCTCTACTTTCACCACATGCTACAAATTTCCAGTTTCAACTGCTGATAGGGGTAGAACAAACAAAACTTCCTTTTGTCCATTGTCTCTAATAGCTATTGTTGTCTGCTTTGCAATCATAAATTCTTCTTCTGTCATTCCTGTATCCTTCATAATTTTCTTAATTTTACTTTCCATTCTCTTATTTGACTATTTTTCTTCCTGAATAGACTTTGCGGAGTTGAAGTTCTCCTCAAAAGTTCCAAATCTATTGCTATGTACATCCAACTTGCTCTTAAGAAATCTATTTACATATTCTTCTACTTCAACTTCAGAAATTAGAAATTTCATAGCCAAGAGGGTCTATGAACTCTACTCTAGGTTCAACTGCATCAATGTCGGTAAGTTCAGTGTCAACCATAAAACATATCTCATTTTTATACTTTTCAACAATAGACTGAGGCATTCTTGATCTGGTCTTCATCAAGTTTTGAAATGTTTTGATCACTAATGATGCATTCTCATTGACCTTGTCTATAAGGTGTCTCATGTAATATACTTTGTTGATTCTTTCCATTATGGTGTTTCCATCATTCCAATCATCTCCAATTGTAAATGTAAATCTTCTTATCAAATGGAAAAACATATATGTAATCAATGATGAGAATCTAAAATGGGAATTCTTAATCTTCTTAATCTTTTCTAGGTTCTCAAACAACTGAATTCTCAAAATCTCACACATATCTATTTGCACTTTATCAACACACATTAAATAGGCTGCATGAATCATTCCAGCTACCATGTCATCTTCTCTTGAATTAGCACAAAATTTATCTATTAGGATCTTGCATAAATACCTAACATCATCCTATTGTATCTTGCTAATCACTATGCCTCTGCCATTGTAAGATGATTTAGTGTTGTCCAATACAGTTTTTTTCACATTCTTTTCATTGAACGGTATGACTCCAGATTTAGATAAACTAGTTACTTCATGAATTAGGTCTGTTGTGATGTCTATCACTCTGTCATCTAACCAAAACTTTCCATTATGTATTCTGCTCAAAATTATCTTAGTGCATTCTTCATCATCAAATTCATACTTTAGTGAGTACTTTATGATTTTGTTATCCTTCAAATGTTCAAACCCTACTCTCAATGACATATCCTGATTGTAAAGCTTCTCATACTCTTTAGTAAAATGACTATCACTGAGGGTTTCAAGCTTACATCCCAAATAGCCTCTAACATTCTCTAAATGTAAGAGTCTGTTTGGTATGGACGACAATGCTAATTTAGGGTCTTCTTCCAAAGGTTCTACTAGTTCCCTTTTCATGTTAGGTCTGATTTTATCTCTTATACTCTGAACCAATGAAACATCCATGACTTCTATAAATTCTCTAGCTAACTGATAGATTTTCTTAGTGAAATACCTTAATTCCGTGATTTAGGGCTTTGCATAGATCTGGCACGAAGTTCCTTCACCAAATCTTTGCAAACTTCTCTCAATCACTGCCGCTTGATCTCCTTAACACTTGCATTCACTTTAATAATCAAACAATACCGATCATAAGCTTTTAACCTTTCAATCTCACAAGATTTTGACATCGCATTCAATTCTTTTTCCGCTTCTTCACAAAAATTTGTTCCTGCTTACTTGCAAAACTTAAAACACAAATTGTGGCCATAACAAAAATATATCCTCGCTGTCCTTATAACAATTTTGAGTTTTGAAGTTTTGAGACTTAGCCAATTTTCTCATATGTTGCCACCAATGACAAAGGGGGAGATTGTTAGAAATTTGGCTGAGTTAGATATCTAGATGTTGTCATTATGGAAAAATATGATCTACATGAAGACCGCGGATGGCAGAGAGCAAGTATGACAGAGCGCAGAGCAAAATTGTCTCAGGTAACACTAGAAAAATACTGCACACACTTAGACAATTTTTCTCTGTGCTCTATCATACTTTCTCTCTGTCATCTGTGGTCTTCATGTAGATCATATATTGCCATAATGACAACATCTAGATATCTAACTCAGCCAAATTGCCAAAAAATTTATCAAAGGAGGATGATGCTAAAGAAGTGAATGAAAAAATGTATCGGTCCATGATAGGTAAACTGCAGTATGTTGTTCATAGTAGACCAAATATTGCACATGCAATTGGCATAGTGGCAAGATTCTCTGCAAATCCCAAAGAGAAACATCTAATAGAAGCAAAGAGAATATTCAAATATCTAAGGGGAACTGAGGATTATGGATTATGGTTTCCTCACAAGGGAGGATTCGAAGTAAAAGTATACACCGATGTAGATTGGGCTAGAAACATTAATGATAGAAAGAGCACAAGTGGTGGTGCATTCTTTTTCGATGGAAGAATTATTTCTCGGACTAGTAAGAAACAAAATTATATATCCCAATCTACTACATAGGCCGAATATGTTGCTGCAGCAATCAATTGCATACTGGTAATCTGGATAAAACAACTACTGGAAGGAATTAAAGAACAGATACTTGAACCGGTAGGTATCTATTGTGATAGCACTAGTGCAATTAACATATCCAAGAACCCTATTATGCACTCCAAGACAAAACACATTGCTATCAAGTATCATTACTTGAGAGAGCTGGTATAAGACAAGGAGGTGAGACTGGAGTATGTTCCCACCAAGAAACAAAATGTTGATATCTTCACAAAGTCATTACCAAAGAGTACTTTTGAGTATCTCAGAGGTAAACTAGGGGTGATACCCCTTCATGATCTTTAGTAAACCTGTAAGGGAGGTCATCAGTTCATTATGCTTCAACAGAGGGTTAAACCTCATCTTTTCTGAACTAATGAAAAAGGAATGTTGCTCATAGGGGGAGTAGATTAGACAAAGGTAGTCTCTTTGACTAGCCTTTGGCATCACTATCAAAAAGGGGAAAAGTGTGGCAATAATAGAAAGACGATAAAGAGATACAAGCACAGCAAGGTGATTGCCCATTAGTTTTTCCATCAATGCCAATTGGGTAGATTGTTGGCATTAAGAAATGATAACTGGTAAGCTTGCTACTGGTACTAGTATTATCATTGATTGGAAAAGAGTGTATAGAGACTTGTCACCTCTAGAACCAAGGAGATCTATATGAAAGAAGGATCACTATACAAAGCCTTAGCCACTGAACTATGTACACATGACATGCCACGATAACCGGTCTGATAAAGAAAACATAAACGTTGCTCAACCAATCATATCCTCTCGATACCTGTTGAAGAATGACAAATACAAATATGTTTCCGGCATTAGTTTATACTTATTTTACAAATTCTATTCTAACCAGACACGATGTTGTACCATTTCCCACAACTTGCAAATACTTTGCATTCAAATAACCATGATCAGATTTAAAGATAATCACTGGTAGATGTCTTCTTTCATGTCTCTGTTCAAACTACCCAAGATTTGGTAAGTCGGATGTCTATATGTATTCCTGTTTGTATAATTTGAGTATTACTATTTTGTTAAAGGACCTTTTGACATCAATGACCAAAATCATGTCTAACACTTAGAGTATTCCTAAACAAGGGTGGTGACTTAGCCAGCCTTAACAGTTGATGAGACAAGCCAAGGCAAAGAGAAAAGGATAAGACAATTGGACGCAAGCAACAACTATGATAAAGATGATGAAGTTTTCCCCATTCTACTCGACTCCTGTCGACTTCAAATATTTAATTGAATCACAAGACACACTCATTTTGCTTAAAAACCCCATTTATGCTTGACTCATGGCACTGAATTCATCTCATGCAAGGTGAGACTTATGTTCCCATTTCTCTCTGCACTATGCTCTCATATTAAGGCAAGCTTGAATTGATATGAAATCCATATACATGTGTACCTAGGTTTTTTTTTTGTCACTTTTTAGGCAATGTGATGCATAAAATCTCAGCCCTGCAATAGAACCACCTTTCAACCTCACCTTATGCCCACTTCCTATATCTATCAGGACAAGTTGAAAAAAAGTTACAATTACGAAGTTTCTCCATTCTTTAATTGAAGCTCGCCTTTTGATTGAATGGGATGGGCAACATCAGCCTCCCACCTTCATTTGCCAAATCTTTTACTATTATTTCTTGTTCAGCATGTTTCATGTGCATTTGTGTTTTAAACTAAATGAGTTAAAACTCATAATATTTTACTAATATTATGAGAGCTACTCATAAATTTTATTTTTGCTTAGGGGTGGGAAAGGTGGATACAAGGCCTCCACCCTTTTATAAGTTAGATTATAGAAATAGCTAAAAATAGCCCAACATTAGCAAAGAAACAACCACAAAAGACAAAGGAGAGACCACTTCAAAAACCACCATGAGGCAAGCATTTGAGAATTTTATTAAGTATTATTATGTAGAGCAATAAAGTTGTTGTAGATTTCTCTCTCTAACTAAGTTGTTATTTTTTATACATATTAATATTATAAAAAAATTAGAAGGATTATCTTTGAGAAGTATATAGGACCACATGCTGATGTGAAGAATTATGAAAAACTTATAGAATTAAGCATTTGTGATTGTCATGACAAGTTACCCAATTTTAGTGATTCAATTCTCTCAGAAAGAAATGACGATTATGTTCCACCAAGTCTTTGGGATGGGGATGGTGATGGCAGGAAGCACGAAAACATGTTTCTGGGATAGCAGGAGATGGGAGTGTTGGATTTCATAGTTAACTCCATAGCTACCTCAAATCACCTCAACCAAAACGCCTATCACATCTAAGGAGAAGAAGCCATGAGTGTATGCTATGGAACTTTGATAGAGAGTTGATTCAAGAAAGAAGATGATATTGAGATTAATATGAATAACCAAGATTTATCACAATGGATAGAGCAAATGCCTATAAAAGCATAAAGACAAAACCCTAGATGAAAACCTTGGGAGAGGAATGAATCAGAGCATGACAAATGTACAAATATGACCAATAATTAGCTCAGTCTAATTATAGAAAAGCACTCTTGAAGTTAGCTTAAATGTAATAAAGTCACATGGGACCTAATTAGGGATAAATAATTTAGTGATTATCCTAATTACTCCCACACAAAGTCCATTTTCTAGGGGGAATTGGAAGATGGCTATCATAAATATAGGGGTACTTTAATAACATAGAAAATTTCTAATATTCATATGGTAAAGCATTTCTCATATTCATTATATAACCATAAATGAAACATTACAGCTAATCAGATTTGGATTAGTATTTCTATTGTCTAGTAATAACCTCTGCACTATCCATTTGATAAATGACAATAACCATGCCTTCCGTAAGGTGTATTCTCTGACTTTAACAGTGTATCTCTGACAATCTTACAACTCACAGATCCAATTTGAGTATTGTAATGAGAAACGTTGCATATGGTGAAATAGGTTGTCTATTAGTCTAAAGTTGTTGCTAGAAGATCATCTGTCCACCCTTAGTTTACTTGATACTTTCATTTTACTGGATATTACTAGTGGTTTCAGGAACTGAAGTTATGCAACTTTTGTTGGTTCATATTTTTTCCATAGTATGCCATGGTTGGGTTGTCTCTCTCTTATTTGCTTTCTGTTGGATTTGTAAGTAGTCCCATCACAGTTTGGGAAAATTCACTTGTCAATCTATGCATGTCTATCTCCTTTTATCCTTTCCAGATAGCCTTTTGAGTCATTACTACTCTTTTGCACTGGATTTTGTGGTCCTTTTAAAGCTTATATCTTTCTGAGATGGTAACTTCATGATTACAAAATGGAAACTATTGAAACAAAAATATACCATACAATATATATTGTTGGGGTTAGAAGCCAATTGTGTTGCATGTTTACTAACCATAATATCATAAGGGTCTGTTGTGACCTTTTCACACCATAACCCCATTGCAAATTGGGGACCTATTGGTTGTTTTCTCTATTTTTGAATTTGTCCCTCCGAATTTTTTATTTTTGAGGTCTTCTCTGTGTTTCATGATTTGATCTCCTGCATTTCGCCATCCCAAAGCTCAAAAATTTGTTTAAATGTGTGAAAACCCTAAGTGCTAGGTATGATTGCCTTTGAAAATCTAGAAAAACCCTAAAATTGCTTGTCTAAGTCTATTTGGCTATTACTTTTTGAATCACTTAACAGTCCCTTTAAAGCATGTGCACTTTTTATCTCCAGTTAATCACTTGGTCTCGTAATAGTTTCAACATATTCCTTTTGGTCTAGAGATTACCCAAAAACCTTTGGTCGGATGATCTCCTTAAGATATGAGAATATTCCCTTTCTTTAAACGACTTAGCAATTGCTTTTAGTGGCCCAGTCTCTAAATGTGCATTGTGAGATTTAGCGACTATTCTGATAAATATTACAAAACAATTATAGTCGCCTTGTCTCCAGATCAAAATGCCTTCAGCTAGGCGATCTTTGAATGAAACAATGAAGTCATATAATATTCAGTGATTGTGAGATTCTTCTTTGGTCACTGAGTCTCCAAATGAAAGGTGGCAGTTTATTTCCTCAGGTCACCAAGTCTCCAAGTTCTCAAGCAATTAATCCTTTTGTTCAGCGACCCACCGATTTCAACGGTTGTGTGTTCTCTTGTTTTTGGCAGTTATATTTCAAGTGTTCAACGATTCAATGACAGGGTTACTCTAAGTCTCATGATTCGGTGGTTAAGTTATAAAATATATAGTGATTCAGCATGGACCGTTGGATGAAAATTGATCAACGATTTCCTTTTAATCTCATCACTTAACTAAGGTTAGGCAGATCTTCTGGCGATTTGGAGAATAAAGGTTTTTGCATAATCTCTAAATGTAACCTGAGTTAAAGAAAAGGTCTGGCGACTAGGACATGTCTTCAGTTGCGTGGTCGTCGGATGATGGTGAGTTAAGGAAAAGGTTAGCAGAAAGTAGTTTCCAACCATTGATGCAATCTTGATCGGATGGTAGTTGAGTGATCTCCTAATTAAACCATGATTTAGAGGTCTCCATGACCTTGAGATTCGCTTTGCCACTTGATCTCCAGATCATACCCAGGTTAAGTAAATCTTTCAGTGAATTGGATGTTGTCCTCAGTCATGCAATCACCAAATAGTTAAGAGTTAAGTGTTGACCTAGAACAAATATTTTTAAAAATGTAAGGATTCGGTTGCCAGATTTTGTGACATGTCCTTCTTTGATTGGTTGACGAGGTAAATAAAGTAATGAGCAATGAATAGATTAGACTATAGTTGCTAAGTCTCTAGGTGAAATATATCAAAATTATTTTTTCCTTACAGTCACCAAATCTCTTGACTCGTTAGTCGCTTGATCTCTGAAGAAAGTCAAAGTTAGAACAAAGTTTTTGAGATCACGCAACTACCATTGATTATCTATTATAAAGACAAGATCTAGCAGTTGTCTCTTAATCGCAAGATAAAGGTGATGTCTTCTCAAAACAACTGAGACTAAGCGACTCTCGTTGGATCTTGATCTTGTGGTTGTCATGAAGTCACAAAGTAAAAGGAAGGCTAGTAAAAGTATGAAGCGATCATGAGACTCCCCTTTGATCGCCAGATCTCCAGATGGGCAAGTCGGATAGTCTCCAGAAAAGGTTTGAAAAGTCAACAGGCTACAGGGACTCGAAGATTCACTACAGTCGCTGGATCTCCCAATGAGAAATGAAAAGTTAATGAGGTTTAGAAAGGGCGGTTATTGTCAGGTCTCGAGATGAAATCAATAAAGAATAAATTTTGTAGTGACTGAGAGATTGACTATAGTCGCCAAGTCTCTAAGACAGAGAATTTGAAATATTTAAAAGGTCGCTAAATCTCGAGATATATTCACAAAGTATTAAATCTTTCACTGATTGTGATTTGTTCTATAGTCGCCAAGTCTCAAAGTGAAATAAAATTATCCAATGACTAAAGCTTTCCTTTTAGTCGCTAGATCTCTGAAAATATTGAAAAGGCACCAAGTCTTTCAACGATTCTAAGGAACTGCATTTGCTAGGTCACCAGAAGATTAAATCCTAATTACCTATCATTTTCTTAGCTCACGGCTAGTGAATTAAGTTTAGAGTGTGCCAAGTAATCGCTGAAGTGACATGATTTCTAGCTTTTGAGTCTCAAAAGGGCCGCTGCATTCAATTCTTCAAAATAAATATAGTTAGCTACCACTCATTCTGAATTACGAAGCATTCTGAAGAACTAAGAATTCTTGTGATTTCCAGAGCATATTCAAGGTTCAGTATGCTCAAAGCTTTCAGGAGAATTTGAATTTTCAGTAAAGATGAGTCAATCAACAACCAGTGGAGCTTCTGCCAGCAAAGGTGCCAAGGAGAAAACAAAGGAGAGTTTTTCAGATGAATTCCTTACATTGCTACCTGGATCGTCATAGAACAAAAAGGTTAGTGACGAATGTTTTATTGATGATCTTGCATTTTGTAGAGATGCTAAGACTCCTGGTGTTACCAAAATGTGTTTATTCCAATATTTTCACAAAAATGCTAATAGCCCAATCCCCGTTTCAAACCCTTGGACTTCAAGGTTAGCTAAATTGATTGTTCCAAATATCTTCCTGGACGTAGACTTCTTAATTGTGCTAGCTCATAGATATGACCCCCTATCCAAAATGATTAGGAAGGACGATGGTTCGCCTTTGGTCACCCTTGACCGAAATTCTTTCATGAGGGCCTTTGGTATTCAAATTCCTATGGCTACAGAGATTAACCTACAAGCTCAGGCTAATAGGTATGTTAGGGAGTCTATATTGGTATCCAAAGAAATTCAAAATCATGTTCCCCGAGAGAATAGGAATTACATTGCAGCAGTGGCTAGGTCAACCCCATATTTCTATAAAGACCTTCGTTTCTATATGAAGTATATTGCATATGGATTATGCAGAGTCCTAGGGGTTGATGGTGGGGCAGACATGATTACTTCATATATCCTGATGATGGTACTATATTCATAGAGTTCTCATGTGACTAGGGGATATCATTATATTGGTTACATTATCAACAAGATGCATGAAGGGTTGGAAGCATTGAAAAATCATGGATCTGGTTCTACACCAAGGTTTTTACATTATTCTCTTTTAATGCATCTCATTTTATTTTCCAACTATAATATCATGGACCTAGAAGGCCTTAATCCACAAATGGTGTGGAAGGGACATCCAAATCCAATGTAATTTTGAATAAGATCTTGGAGCTATTCTTCTACAGAATGTGATTTCTGTGCATTCCAAAATTGGATGGTGCAGCCTATTCTCCTCGGTTTGGGGTTGAATCTCTCAAGGTTGTCAACCAAGGCTTTGCAATTAATAAGGCCTCAACAGTTTGTTGACAAGTGGACCAAAGGTCATAATTGGGGGTATTTTTATTATGAGAAAGGCTATACAATGATCAGAGTCTATGGGTGCCCTCAACCACCCCACATTCTACCATTTTTTGTTCCACCTAGAATTGCATTTTTAGAATTCATCTGGTAGCTTATGTTGATTGATAAAGAACACCTAGCTCCACATAGAAAAGGAACTTTCACTCCAAGGAACTTCAGAGTTCATAATTTTACAATTGGAAAGAATGCCTTTAATCAGGTAAATGATTGGTTAGGGCAGTTTAAAAGGTTATGGAGAATGATGTTGGCTCTTCACCATGGAGAGTTATTTTGATTGACAAGCTCCTTGTAGCCTAAATTATGGACCTAGTTTTGATGGGTGGGGCTTCCTCTTTCATCTCTTTTTCTTCTTTGTGTGGGACAGTCCTTTTTGTTTGGCCTAGACAGTGGTTTCTCCTTCTCTTGTGGCCAGGTGAATGTTTATAGTTTTCAAGGACTCACTTTGGGGTTTTATTTTTGGTTAAGTTTGTAGCCAATTTGGGGGCTTTTCCCAACCATTTGGTTATGTGTAGTCTATTGTGACATAGGAGGTGGGTTTGGTACTTTATGTCGGCTTCTTCTTTCACAGTTCCTATGGAGGTGGAGCAGTCTCCTATTGAGGTGGAGATTATTTTTGTGAATTTTGAGTTGGATGAGTCCCATATTGAGGTGGAGATTTTCTGGGCTCCCTGTTGTGGACATGTTGATGGATGGTGGTATAACGGTTTGTGCCCTGACGTTTTGATCTTTCTCCTCGATGTTTCTATTGAGGTGGACCCCTTTACTACTGAGGTGAAAAGGGAGATCACATTTGGTGTTCAGATCGAAACTCAAGGCAATGTTATTCACACGAAGACCTATGAAATCCTTGTCTATACCAAGGGTTGTGGAATGTAGCCCACATTGTGGGAGGCTAGCAATGTGTTGACAGTTGTCTCTCTTGGCACTTGCATTATAAATGGTCAACTGGAGCCTTTAGCTCTTTGTTGTACTTGGCCTTGCGTACTCCAAGTATCATTTCTTCTAAAGTTATTTATTGACTCTGTGTCGTTATTGGCCTTCTGTTGTAATTTCTAGCACACTAGTTTGTGTTGTTGTTTCCTTAACAACCCTATGGTTGTTAAACTGTAAGGGTCAACCCCTTGTTAGGCTGTTGCTAATATAAAAAATAATACATACAATCAATGTAACTATGGACATGTATTGGTGTGGTAGGCGTGTAACTATAAAGATGAATTCATACACTCAATGATTAAAGAGATTACATTGCATTTATAGTATAGATAGCAATTTTAAGAAAATATGTGTACCATTAATGTCAACTAAACAAGTGTTTAGTAATTAATGTTAAATCACATATTCTAGAGCTACCTAAGATAGTTGTAGGGTGGTTAACAACAAAAGTTATTTTTATAAAACTAATGTAATTTCTATATTTTTAATTTTATTAATATTTAAATTGTAAAAAATATTGAAAGTATTCTATTGGAAAATAAAAAATAAACATTTGAATATTTAAATTTTAAAAATTATTAAAAATAACTTTAATATAAAATAAAACATTAAATTAAAATCTATTATTTCTTTACACAATAATATAACTAATACTTATTTGTATAAATAAAAAAAATAAATTGATTATTTAATTATTAAAAATATTCAATAAATATTTTAATAATTACATATCACGTATAAATTAATTAATAATTATTAAATATACTAATTTTAATTTCTTATTTATTAAACTTTTCTTAAATGCACACTTAAAATAATTTAGCTATGTTCTTTTTAATTTCCAAACTTCAAAATAAACATTACATTATTGAATACAAAACATATATTTAATGTTAGAAACTTTATTCTATAAACTGAAATTATTTGATTTGTACATAACTTTACAATAATCATAAAATAACATTAATTATCTACAAAAGAAATCATCTCTGTAGTTTTTACTCATAAATGATGCAACTTATCAACAATTGTACGCAGCACACCCACACATTTCCGCCCTTCACCTCTTTTCATCTCTACCCTAAACCCCTTCATTATTCTATACCTTCTTAAAACATCTTCAATTTGACCGTGAAAATTGACTCTCAGAGAATTACATAATATCATTGTGATTATCCATTCTCCTTCGCACACCTTGTTAAAGGGGAAGTTTGTAGGTGGGATATTTATATCCTCTTCTAAACTATCACTCGTAACCACATAGCATTCGATAATTGTACTCACTTCTGACCCCACGCACTGAGTTTCCTGAGTACCAATTTCAATCACTCTATCGACGCCAATATTCGCGTCAACAAACAAATTTTCGTTTAAAATTGACTCCGCTCCATGCACTGCTCCTCCAATCATAACCATTACTCCTGATGGAACACACTGCAATAAAAGGCAAAATAGTATCAGTTAATCCGCGGCGAATCTTTTAATTACAATCCTCTTCAAGCAACTTGGACGATTCCGAATGCTTAATTGTACAATATTTTTACAACCAATCATTACTGTTCTCAAATTTTTACAGCTATCCAACTCAAAACATTCCATATTCACAGTTCTATCAACTTCTATCCTCTCCAGATGTTTCATATCATTGAGACACGGGAACTCAAACTCAAGCATTTGACAACCAGAAATTTCCAATTCTACAAGCTTTGTGAGATCAGATATTCCTGACACATTTTTCAAATGATTACAGTTTTCAATAGTAATTATTTTCAAACAGCTCAGATGTGCCAGGCTTAGCTCCTCAAACCCTAGACATTGAATAATATTTAATTCAACAAGCTTTGGAAGATTTGACGGCCCCAACACACTTTTCACATTATTACAGTTTTCAATAGTAATTTTTTCCAAGCAGCTCAGATATGGAAGCTCCTCAAACTCCAGACATTTGCAAATCTTTAATTCCATAAGGTTGCAAAGATTGAGCGTTGCTGACAATCTTTTAAATTTTTCACAACTGCTAATGTCAAGAGTTTTCAATGTCTTTATCCTTGATAAATCCACTTGAATAAGATTTTTCATTTCAGATAGTTTGAGAGATTGCAGACACTGACAACAACTTCCGTTAATTAAAATTCTCATTACAAGGCTACAACCGTAAATCTCTAGATCTTCAACCTTACTCATTACTGTTCCCTCCTTATTCAAAACCACTTCCCCCTCCCAAAGCCGTTTGAAATCATAGATATATAGGGAATTAAAAGTAGCCCTGTCTGCAGTATCATTGTCTGCCAGGTCCCCCATTAAAACCTTGTCCTCATCTTTAAACTACGGACATTCATTCTGACCGGTTCAAACAAAGACCAAATATCTGTTTGGATGTCATTAGCATACAAATCTAACTTTTTCATGTTATCTAATTTTCCTAAAAAATCTGGAAACTCTTCCACAAAGGTGTGTTGAATCTGAAGCTCTTTCAAATGGGAAGGTACCTGTTATTCAAAATATACTTGTTTCAAACTTTCGCGTATAAACAATAGTCAGGAAACTACAATAACATAGTGCGCATCTACTGTACCACCGTTGTCTATGCAGGACCCAAAATGCCTCATTTACTGTAACTATTGATTAATTAAAACAATTTTATATTCATTGTATTTCAATTTTTAATTTAACACGATGATGAAAAACAAATACCTGCACATCGCTCTCCCACAATTTTCGGAAACACCCATTGCTGATTCTTAAACACCGCAACTTTTGAATAGGAATCCATGCAGGCAGGCTTGAGTTAATGTCTAAATTATGGTCAAGCCGAAGCTGAGTCTGGCACTCAAGCTGAAGCCATAGCAGAGAACTTTCAGAACTATCTCCCGTTTCCCCTAAAATGTATGTAATTTCACAGCCCATGGATTTGTCCCAAAAGGAATGGAAACATCTACCTTTGGTTTGTGTCAGGATGTTTCGAAATCCCTCTGCTTCCTGCATTCACAGTATGCGGCTTACATTTGTGTGGTAGTGGGAGTTTTAGAATTTAAATATAAATAAAAAATGAAAGCACGGTGGAAACGCAAGCATACCAAAGATTGAAGATGTTGGGGACGCCACACACGACGAGGATGGCTCAATTCATCTGCCATTTCTCTTCCCAAGTCCCGAAGGTGGTCATGCATTCTCAAAACAGACCGGTTCGAGCTAGATTCCCACTTCTCCACTACCCAATTCAGATGGCTTAGTTCCACTTCCTCGACGAGACATTTCTCTTTTAGTGTTTCCAATGCATGACGAGCTCTCCATCCAGATCCCTCCCATATACTCATGGCCTTGGTAAAAGACTTGTCAATGTAAAAGCAAGCTATATCCATGAAAATCTGTTTTTCTTCGTTATCTAGCGCATCAAAGCTTATCTTCAAGCTCTTTCTTACATCTCCAGGGAGTGCCTTTCTGACTTTTTCAAGTTCATCTTGCCAATACCACTGGGGTCTACGAGAAACATGCCGGCCCAGAACTATGAGAGACAGGGGTAAGCCTCCACACACGTTAACAAAGGCCTCAACTAGATTCTCGTATCCACCAAGTGGAAGAAATTGCTTGAAAGAGTGCCAACAAAAGAGCTCTCTCCCATCTTCTCTATCCAGTCCTCTTAAATGATAAGCAATATCAATTTCTGCACTTACAAGAACCCCCACATCTCTGGTTGTAACAATTACCAGATGATTACCATTACCATGCTTATTCAATATGTCCATAGGTAATAGGGCTTCTAACTGTTCTACGTGATCAATGTCATCTAAAACAACTAGGAAACTCAAAGAGCTGCTCCTTTCCAAGAGATCCCTCAGATAGCTCGTCCCTTCCTTATTACTTGAAAAACTGCGATTACCTTCAGAAAAGATATCTTTGACGAGCTGGCTTTGCAATAAAGGTAAAGTACCCCTGGCATAGGCTTCCCGCACGTCATACAAGAAACTTGCACTTCTGTATTCAGATATCTTTTGGTTGAACAACTCTAAGGAGAGAGTTGTCTTCCCAACCCCGCCCATACCGAAAATGCCAACGACATTAGCTTTCCCTTTTGCTGCTTTCTTCATTCCACACTGGCTTTTAAAATCTTGAACAAGCTTATCAAGATACCGCCTTTCAAAATCTTTAACGAGCTTATGAAGTCCGACTGGATATTTGGCAACGGGTAAAGCGTGTTTCCTTCGTACTTCTTTTTGCACAGCAGACACTACGTCTTTGCAGTCACCCAAACTGCAAGAAAAAAGGGGAATGTGATGAGGACGAAATTTTGCTAAATTCACTTAACTGTTTTGCTACAAGAGAACATATAAATTGATTTGCCAAGTAAATTGGAAACATGCAGAAAGCTTACTCTGTAGTTTTGAATTCATAGCCTGCAGTATATGAAACTTGTTCAAGGGCTTCCTTCCACGTGTTGAGCTTCTCCAGGTACCTCCCTTTCTGTTCATATTTATTGAATGCTTCAGCATATACTCCCGTTTCTATGTGGCGGAGATCAGAAGGCTTAACTTCATAAAATACTGGAATAATTTTGGCCGTACTTTGTAACATGAGAAGCAGCTCAACCAAACACCAAGGTGACTATGCATATTTTGGGGAAAAGATTGCTATGTGTACCCTTGCAGAGCGGATGACAGTCTCAATGGTTGAAGGAAATGAGTCTCCAAACTCCTTCTCTTCTGAATCAAGAAATGGCTTTATATGTAGATCCTTAAGGGACTTGTAGAGCTGAGCAGCAAGAGTGTGCTTGACATCGGGGCCTCTGTGGTTGATGAACACATCATGCACTCTTGAAGACTCTTCTATTCTCCTCCTTTTGTTGGGAGGTTCAATTCCAGAGAAAGCATTTTGTGGATGAGATGAAGATGTAGAAGCCATAAATGATAGGGGTTGAAACTTGAAACACAGAGCTAAGCAAATCTCGCAACGATGGATATGCTTTGAGGAAGAATGGGTTGAATCGGAGTAGATGAAGGCCTGCATATAAAGAGGTCGCACTGCATCCTCCTTCGAAGAAAGGATTGGGAAATGAAGGTAACCTTTCCCTGTTTGTTTCTTGCTGGAAATAAGCGGGAAAATGTCTAGAGAAAGACAGAGACAGAGACTATTTATCCAACCCTCCTTCCTCCCTCCTTCATGGAAAGGACAAGGAAAGAAGACAACTCATTTTTGCGCGGCAGCCGTATGAAATTGTGATAAGAAATTAAGTGCCGGATTATTCTGTGGTCATATTTTCGAACTGTGGTAGAGCGTGACCAATTCCCTCCTTACGTGGTGGATTACAACTGTCTTTCACCATTTTTTTACGTTTCCTATCTGAGAAAAAGAAGCTGATTTCGCCGGTTTAAAGTTAAAGTGAACATCTTATTCGTTCATTGCACTGACACCGTCTAATGCTCTGTCTATTTCCTCCTCAGCTCCCAAAAAAAATTTGATTATTTTCCTTCGCGTCAATTTTTCCCGTCCTTTATTTTCGTGTCCCTGCAGTTCCTCGCACATGCAGTTCCTATTTCCAATGCATTTACCACGACGTTTTAAAAAAAAATGGAATGAACAGCATCATAGGTTCGGCGTTTATTATTTTTGAGATTGAAGACCTCTTTTTGTTCATCAATGGTCCACAGTTCTGTAGAGACGGTGAACGACGATTCGACTATCTCCAACCGTCGATTCAAATTCCACCCAGTTTGTTCTCTGGCAAGAAAAACGAAATGTGATGTGATCTGAAACGAAGGCTCGCATTTTTATGAGTTTTTAACTCCCTAATTCTGCAAAAGCACGTTGATGCTTAAAGCTGTCAGCTTTTTTCAGGTATTACCTACCTAAAAGTATATGTATTTTTAAATTTTTTTTATCCTTTTTACTTTTCGCTATCGTTTTCTATGTGTGTTTCTCCATCTAATAATTAAGCCGAGAGGCTTCCTACAGTGGCATCATTCATCAATGCCTTTTTTAAAAAATTTGACGGTCATTTGCATGTATTTGGAAGAATTTGAAGAGTTTGGTAGATGAAACAGGCGTTACAAAACAACAGAAGGCTGAGGGCCAGGTGAGATGGGCGTGCAAAGAATTGAATTGAATTTAATGTTTGATATGCGCGACTGTTACAAATGAATTTGAAGAGTCGCACCTTAGTGAAGGAGGAAGCGGTAAAGATCGATGGTGAAGACATTATTTATAATTCAATAGTCAGTTACATCACAAGGGATTAATTTAGAGACAACTTCATTAGTTTAGTTGGAAGAGACTCCGAAAGGATCACAGCTACTGCGGGACAAGGAAGTAAATGGCGTGTTAGCCCGCCTGGATGAGGGAAATGTTTTTTTATGAATGTTAGATTGATGAATTCGAAATGGGGAAGCATGTTTCTGTGCAATGATCCCGCCATTATTCCACACGAGATTTCTGACTGGCGTTCATTTCGGGATGTATTTTATGGCATTCATTGAAAACATGTTTTGATTGTGTTTTGTTTATTTCAACGATGTCTGGTTCTCAATAATGCAGCCTTCATACTTGATAAATTACCATTTTTAAAAGCTTTTGCGGTTTCCATTCTTAGATCTATTTTCTTAAAAATAAAAATTGATTCTTTCCAGCGGATCTGCACTCATATTTAAGGGTTTTGGCTCAGGACTTGATGCATGCCCTTTCTTATGCTATTTGTGCTTAGGGTGCCGCTCCTTAATTTTTTGTTGCTTTGTGGATTCAGGGTTCTGAAATGCGGAAATGCGTATTATTTCTTTCGATTGATTGAATTGCGGCTGCAAAAGAAAAAACCAGTCTAGATATTATATCACTCACAAAGATTAGAGAAGAAAAGATTATTGGGCTCATCAGACCAAAAATGGTGAAGATAGTTGTAAAGACCAAAATTTCCATAAACAATAAACTTATTACTAGCATGAAATAATCATAGTCGAATAATTAAATTTCAAATCATGAAAACAATATATTCATAATTCGACCATATGCGTTGGTATACAATAAAGTCAAAGGTTTATGACTTACTATATTCGACCATTTTGTCGACAAGTACAACATTGATACAGAATAAATACAACTTTATTACAAGGGTTCGACTTTCTATCGAAATTCAAATTGTACAATAAATCAAGAATAATACATATATATTTCCCAACTGTCAAATAATGGTAACTAGGCACCACACATGTAACAGTCCCTGTCTCCTAAGCCAGACCGCACGTCCACCTGCAAATCCTGAGACGGGAGTGTGGCCCAGGCGCTTTTTCCGCCCAACCGTGGAGTGGTTAGCTCCCTCGGGGCTTACCCTGAAATGGAAGCGCACTGACCCTGCTCGAGAAGACTAGCAACTCGGCCCTGATGAGCTGAAAGAATATGAAGCAACTGTGATTCTATCTACTACAACATTCTTTAGTCGGAAATAGAAATCCTAATCACAGAATGGCAGAGAGAAAAAAATACAAAACTAACCAAGCATATTCATGAAACATAAGTGAAATAATCTTTGGTCAAAAAATCTTTTCAAAAAATTCATTTAATAATGATAAAATTATAACGTTCCATCAATTTAACATATCTACTTAACTTATGCCTTTCTAAATTCAAAAGAAAATAAAATAACGGAGAACACTGAGTTAAATGAAAAACTATCTTTAAGAAGATATCAAGGGTACAAGGAATTATTAAGTTCTTTGATACACATAAAGGTTTTGCCCGGTTACTACTTAATCTATCATTTAGCTCTTATCCAAAATTATGTTTAACTCTGAGTTTTAAGATACCCATTCTCTAAAAATTTTCAACATAACTGAAGTAATTTGCTAGTAGTTCCTTCTGATAGGTTTTGTTGTTTTCAGCATAAATCTAGATCATTCTCCAATTGGTTTACAGTTAACAAATATATATATATTTAAGACTGTAATAGTAACGAAACTTGAATAGAAACAGAGATCTACTAATACGTTTATCAGAACAACAAACACTTTACTATAAAGATTTTTATCAACACCAGGCCTCTACATTCGTTTGAAAACTAAAAGGATTGCAACTAAGGATATCTACTAGTGCGCTGAAAATTTGCACAACTGAATAAAAAAAATTATTTTGCTTCTATTACTTATGGTTTATAAGAAATCTAACAAAGATGCTAATAAAAGAACTAGTAACCAGTTATGAATGTTATGCCCTAGTTTGTAACCAGTCCCAAAGGACCATTTTCAATGTGCTCCTATGGCTTCAACCATTAGTTCGTGATGTTATAATCTACCCATGATACGATTCTGTTGTTTGTTTGAGTTGGGATTACCTCTATCAAATTTAATTTGACACGGGTTCGTAAGTTAAGGAACAGAAGCATGACTATCTTTCACAGATCAATGTAAGATGATAAAAACCGAGGACAAATTGGAAATTATGCTCCATCAATTTATGGTTAAGGATAGAATTGCTTATAAATATCTATTGGCAAAAAAAATAAACACAATGAATGTGTCTTCGTTGGCTACGATGAAACATTGCCTATGTAAATAAATAACTTAATCTCCACCTACGTTCTTAATTCTAAAAGCCAGTCTGCCTACGTTTATAATATCGTGGCTGGAGAAATTGCCAAAACCTGTGTTGAAGTTAACTTCTACGATTTGGGGGGTAAAATTGGCGAAACAGGGTGTACTGGGCTATAATAAAATAAAATATCTATCTCAAAATTCACGGAAGTTTTAATATAGATTCAAAACCCAGCATAAGGTATGGTTTAAAAAGAATTACTTCCGCCCAATGTTTGCATGCGCTAAAAACAATCTAATGGTCCAAATCTTATACGATGAACATATTATGAAAAACTTGAACACAGCAAGGAAAGATTTGATTGACGGATGAAGTTTTCAAACTTACAAAAAATTGAATATAAGGGGGAGATTGATACAGAGGAAAAAAAAATCCAGAAAGCTCAATACAAAGTCACTATCCCAGACTAAATTCATACGCTACACACCCAGAATTGAAAGCAAAGATTTCAACAAATATCCAGATCTACTATTATTTGCTAACCAATTTAACTAAGCATTTTATTGAAAGAGGAATCTGGATATTGACGGTAAGATGAGGGCAATGAATCCTCTCCCTGAGTGTGCTCCTTCTCTATTTTTTCCCACCAATTCCTTTCTGCTCTCGCCACTTCCTTCTTGTGCAAATCCTCAATGATAATTTCCTCTTCCTTCTTGCGTATTCTATATTCCTTTCCCTCAAATCCCTCACTACCTCTTCAAACTCGTAACTTCCTTAATGTTGTCCCTCATGCCCAGATTGACGGTCCCTAACTCCCAGTCTACTCTTAGTTTTTCCTAAATTAAATCACCTCTTCTTAAATTTGAAACCAAATTACTCTCTATTGACGCAACTAACTATAGTCAACTAAAAGATAATAAACTGTTCTTCCCTTACGCACATTACATCATGCCAGCATTACAAGGATAAGTCATAATTAAATAAAAATTACTGAAACATTCAACTTCTCTTAATTGAAAGTAATTACACTTCTCAAGCAATATTATGATTTAAATAACTTTAAACAAAAATGAACAATCACCTCAACCATACTAACACATGGTAACGTTTGTTTTTTTTGAAACACTTAATCAATATATAGAAAATTTGCATCATTAAATTCTTCATATATGGTGGTGTGTGCATGTAGACATATAATTCCGGACTCATCCATGCCAAGGAGCTAGGCTCCCCTACCTCAACCACACCCCCGTCCTCAAATCCTGTCAACAGGTAACCGAACACTTAAATTTTAATCAGTAGGTTAGTCCCAAAAATATATAACCAATTCAACTTGTAAATCTTCATTTTTAAGCATGCATAATCATATCAAGAGAATTGATATATTTACCAACATATAAAACCCATTTAATCATTTTTATTTTATTTTTTCATTTTCCATATTAATCATTCTTAACAATTATTTAATTTACCTCTAATAAACTTAGCAAAACATCTAGCATAATAATTATTGCTCTAAGGTCGCCAAGGTTCGACCAAGTCAAAAAGTCCACACAAGTCACAAAGCAACTACATAGTCAAAAGTCTACAAAATTGATTATGACAATAGTATAGTTCTCCCATTTCATATTTATTTGAGTATTTCAAAATATTATTTCAATGGCTGAAAATTTTGATAAAGTTGTTCAATTCTATGTGGTTTAATGACATAAGAGGCATTTTAGGAAGCGATTCAACAGTATATGAAAATAAAATTAAATCTTAGATGATTGAGAAACAATAAGGAAAAAAAATTAAGACAATTTTCAACCCCATCAAAATCTACAAACTAAGAATAAAAGCTTCAGCTGATTATAAATAGTAATTAGCACTTATTAACGTTATAAATTATTATTTAATCTCATGAATTCACGGCCTAATCAATGTCCTTTGATCTTTGTCTAAAAATAGAACTGGGAGTTGATCTCCATTCGCTATGAAGGCCTGGCGACTTAATCCATTTAAATAAGTCTTCAAAATTTAGAAACTAATCTCCTATAAATTATCCGAACATGTGTAATATGGAGCATAAAAATTGTATTAATATCTAAACTTTCTAGATTGGTTTTTGCATGTTCTCTTTTTCTCTTCTTCAACTATGGCTTCTCATAATGCTTTCTCAACATTTATTCTCATCTTATTTTATTTAATAGAAATTTCAATTTTTAAGATTTAAAATAGAAACATTTATTTTACAATTAAAAAGTGCAATTAAAAAATAAATAATAAGCTGAGAGATATCCTTCTGAGGCGCCTATTGCACTAAGAGCAATTATGAAAATAGGCACCTCGAGAAGGATATCTCTCGGCTTATTATATATATATAAACTATATATAAGCTAGTAGCAGTTGCGACCCATAATGAAATATATTATTGTTATTTTTATTATAGTTAATCTACAATAGTAAATTATAGAGTGAAAAAATAAAGGGATTATATCTAGGTATTGATTAACACATTGAATTAATTGATTGATTAGAGTTATCATTAGGGTTACAATTTGGTTTAGATTTATTATTATGATTAGGGTTAGGGCTTAGTGTTAAGATTGGGTTTATGTATATATAGATATATATGTGTATGTATATATGTATATATGTATGTGTGTGTGTGTGTGTGTGTGTGTGTGTGTGTGTGTCTATATATATATATATATATCTTTTCTTTGTAAAGAGTTTTTTAAAACAAAATTAATTAAATATTTCTTTTAAATTTTATAATAGTTTTAAACCTTTTTTTTCTCTGGTTCAGTAAATATTTGTTTTTATATTAATTTGAAAAGTAATGTTCATACAAAAATAAAGTTTATGCTTTCATTGCCAACCTCGTACAAATTTCACCTTCAAACCCTAGTTTAAATTATTTTTGCATTTACCCTAGCTTAAATTATATTTTGCATCTAATCATAGCGTCTTACAAGCATACAAAACATATGGATTCATAGCATAGTCTATGTACATACCCTGAATTGGTTAATCCTTACAAAGACAAAAAGGACACATTAACAAGTCTGAAGCAAAAAGCCACACTTGTGCCTCACAACCAAATAACTCTCAAAGTTTATTGCAAGTGCCACCCTTAGAGTGAGATCGTAGGATCATATCAAAGGAACCTTTCGTCCCATTTTCCTCTTTTTTCCTTTTGAACTGTTGATCCATCAAATTGGCTTCTTCTTCTCACATAGAAAATGCCTTCAGCCCAAATATTTTAAATATGTCGAATCATGAGAAGGAAGTAGAAGTTTTAAGTAAATCCAAGTTGAAGAAAGTAGCTCATAAAAGGCAATAAAAGTATTTTTAAGATGAATGTCTTCATTGTATATAAGTTTAAAATTTTATTTTTTTTATTAAGCTTACAAATCTAATTTTGAAAAAAATAGTGGGATCTAAAAGGTGGTATTTACTAATTTTTTAAAAATTGAATTGGTTTCTTAATTTTTTTAACCTTTTAAAATTAAAATATTTAAATCTAATGTAAAAGCATGTTAGTGGAAGTCATTGTAAGTTGTGTGTATAATAAGGAATTTTTTTGTTTCAAAAGGTGGCATTGCCACTTGATATATTTTTATTAGGGTAAAAGCACAATCAGGTGTCACCTTTTAGGCTAACTAATACAGCTGAATTTTAGTATTTCTAACTAAAAATTAATTTTGGTCAAACATATGTTAGAATAATAAGCAGAAAATGTAAATATTAATACATAGAAGAGAACACAATAACACAATGTTTAACATGGTTCACCCAATCCCTGGGCTACGTCCACCAACAGCAAGTCCAATATCTTTATTATTATCCAGTGATTACAATCTAAAACCTGCAACTCAATACTGCCACAAGAAGCTACAAAATCCCTCATACAATGAATCACAAACCCTAAGCCCCTTTTACAAGTATTTTGACATAACGAAATTAGGGAAAAAAATACTTCGACTAGTAGAAAATTGATAGCCGACCCTTTACAATATTATTAAGTCATTGTTGGCGTCAAGGGGCGCTGTCCCTCGACCCCTCCCTGGGGCGCTACCCCTTGACCCCATCAGGGGCTCTGCCTCTTGACCCCACCTAGAGCGCTGCCCCCGGACCCCGCAAGGGGCTCTGCCCCTTGACCCCATAGATAAGTCAGGGGGGAAACCACGCCAAAAGAACCTAAGTTTGATTAAGCTCCACATACATAACAATCTCACACTTGGAGACTGATCGGACTCCACAGCAATATCCTCCCACTTAGAGACTGGTCGACCAAACCTGTAGCTCCCACTGGAATAAAGAAACCACCCTGGACTCAGTTGTTCTTGTATTTTGTTCAGTCTAGAAGACCAACCGAAGCTGAAGAGGAATTCAACTTCTCCCTTGTCACTGCCTTTGTAAACATATCTGCTGGATTATCATCTATATGTATCTTCTCCAACTTTAACTATCCATCATCCAAAACAGACCGAATGAAATGATATCGCAACTATATGTGATTTGTTTTTTAGTGAAAAGTAGAATTCTTTGCAAGATGAATGGCACTCTGACTATCTGAATACAAATAATTATCTACCTATGGATGTCCCAATTCTCCCATGAAGAATTGAAGCCATATCATCTCCTTGGCTGCCTTTGTAGTAGCAACATACTCTGCCTCAGTAGTGGACAAGGCAAACACCTTTTGTAACTGAGAAATCCAACTCACTATTGTCCCACCAATAGTAAATACATAACCTGTAGTACTTCGTCTGGTATCAATATCTCCTGCCAAATCTGAATCAACATAGCCATGAACAGTAGTAGAAGAGCCCACAAAGTGTAAACACTTATTGGATGTACCTCTCAAATATCTGAGAATCCATTTGACTGCATTCCAATGCTCAATCCCAGGGTGACTCATATACCAGCTAACAACTCCCACTACATGTGCAATATCTGGCCTAGTACATACCAAGCATACATTAAGCTCCCTATAGCTGAAGCACAAGGTATCTTGGACATTTTTGCCTCTTCTTTTGGTGTCTTTGGACACATTTCTTTGGTCAATTTCAAATGGCCAGGCAAAGATGTAGTGACAGCTTTGGCATCCTTCATGTAGAATCTCTACAACACCTTCTCAACATAATCAGCCTGAGATAGAGTTAATTTTTTGTTTTGCCTATCTCTACAAATTTTCATGCCAAGGATTTGTTTTGCTGCCCCCAAATCCTTCATAGCAAAAGATTTTTCTAACTGTTGTTTCAACCCCTTAATATGATCCATGTTAGATCAACCTACAAGCATATCATCAACATATAGACATTGAATAATGTAGCTGTCGTTATTTAACCTCTTGAAATAAACACAATGGTCAGAATTACATTGAGTGTATCCATTCTCGTTCATAAAAGTATCAAATTTAATATACCATTGCTGAGGTGCTTGCTTCAGGCCATATAAACTTTTCTGTAATTTGCACACTAAACTCTCCTTACCCTTGACCTCGAATCCCTGTGGCTGTACCATATATATTTCTTCATTCAAATCACCATGAAGGAAGGTTGTTTTAACATCAAGCTACTCTAAATGCAAATCTTCAGTAGCCACAATACTTAGAACAGTACGAATAGAAGTCATTTTAACAACTAGAGAAAAAATTTCATCAAAATCAATACCATGTTTCTATGCAAATCCTTTTACGACTAATCTGGCTTTAAATCTTTTCTTACCTCCATCTTCTTCTTTCAACTTGTAAACCCATTTATTCTGCAAATCCTGTTTACCTGCAAGAAACAAACATAAATCCCAAGTCTGATTTTTCAGTAAGGAGTCGATTTCATCTATCATTGCAGACTCCCACTGAAGTTTTGTATCCACCTGCATAGCTTCATTATAACATTCAGGTTCACCAACATCAGTTAATAAGATAGAATACAAAGAAGGTGAAAATCTATTTGGAGGTCTACTTAGCCTTGTTGACCGTCTAACATTCACTGAGGTATGTGGTATTTGTTGTTGTTGTTGTTACAGAGCATAAGGAATTTCTGGAACATTATCCTTTGGAATATCATCCAACACTACATAATCATTTTCTTTCTTCTCATGCTACTGCAACAGATCTATGTACAACACTTTCTCATTGAATATGACATCCCTGCTTCTTACAATTTTATGATTGTCAAAATCCCAAAGCCTATAACAAAATTCATCAATGCCATATCCAACAAATATACATTTCTTAGATTTAGCTTCCAGCTTGGTTCTATTTTCAGAATCTATATGTGCAAACGCTTCACAACCAAAGGTTCTGAGAAAAGAATAACTCACCTTCTTACCTGCCCATGCTTCCTCTGGAATACCACAACCCAAGGGAGTAAAGGGGCCTCTATTTATCAAATATACAGTAGTATTAACAGCCTTTGCCCACATGTTCAGAGGGAGCCCAGCATGCAACCTCATGCTCCTAGCACGTTCCATTATTGTCTTGTTCATGTGTTCAGCCACTCCATTTTCCTGTGGAGTCCTTGGAACTATTTTCTGTCTATGAATACTAGTAGAGGCACAATAATATTCAAATTATTTTCTGCAATACTCACCACCATTATCAGATCTGAGACATTTCAATCTTTTTCCAGTCTCATTTTCAACCAAGCTTTTCCATTTCTTAAAAGTTTCAAATACATTAGATTTATGTCTAATGAAATATATCCATAATTTCCTAGTTGCATCCTCAATGAATGTAACATAATATTGAGAGCCACCAAGGGAAGATACCTGAGCTGGACCCCATACATCTGTATGCACAAGCTCTAATTTTTCATCTTTCTTTTCCTTCCCACTCTTTACAAAACTGACTCTCTTTTGCTTTCCATACACACAACTTTCACAGAAATCCGTATTAACACATTTCAGACCTGGTAGAACTTTCTTTGAATGAAGTAATTTCATACCTTTTTCACTCATGTGCCCAAGTCTGTTGTACCACAACGTTGTTTCAGAATCTCTAGCTACTGTCTCTTGTTCTACCTGCTCAACTGCAGCAACTGTTCCTGAACATTCATTTTTCTCTAAAACAATTAAAGTAGAGGGAACAATATGACTTGTACAAAGATATAAGATGCCTACTTTCAAACCTTTTTCTACTACTAAGGAACCTTTTGAAACCTTCCAATTTTTATCATTAAAAGTAACTATGCAACCCTCATCAACGAGTTTCCCTGCTGAAATTAAATTTCTACTCAGCCTTGGAACATGTCTTACCTCTTGTAGTAGCCAATGATTCCCATTGTGCAACTTAATCTTGATTTTTCCTTTTCTAACAATTTGACAAGGTTCATTATCTCCTAAATAAACTATCCCAAAATCCCCTTAGACATAATCAACAAAATAACCTCTATGGGGTGTAGCATGAAATGAAGCCCCCGAATCTAACACCCATGAATCATCAACATTTTCTAAAGAAAAGAGCAAAGCATCCTCTTCGGATTTGTTACTTACCACATTTGCCTCCTTGTTTCCATCATGTTTGCCTCCTTGATCTTTCTTCCGAGACCAACAATCTTTCTTCTTATGTCCTGGTTTTCCACAGTACCAGCAGTCGCTAGGTCCTCTTCACTGAGACCTCTTTCCTTTTGACTTCCCTCGTGATTTTCCATGATTTCCAGAGTTGTTTCTTCTATCTCTTGTTCTGCCTCTGCTTTCTGCGTTCAATACACTACTCGATGTAGATGCTCTTGAGATTTTCCTATGAATTTCCTCACTCAATATAACAACAATAACATCATCAAAAATTAGGGTATTAGAACCAGAAATAGAATTACTAACAACCATTACCAGGCCATTCCAGCAGAACTGGCAAAGAGCACAAAATCAAGAGAGCCCTAACCTCTTCATCAAAAGTAATTTTAACTGAGGCTAACTGACTTGTAACTGTATTAAACTCATTCAAATGATCAGTGACTGATCCACCTTCTACCATTTTCATATTAAATAAACGCTTCATAAGAAATACCTTGTTTGAAGCTGAAGGCTTTTCATACAACTTCGCTAGGGTATCCATCAGATCTTTAGCTTTCGTTGCTCTAGTAATATTGAATGTCACCGATTGTGCCAGGCATAGATGAATGCTCCCCAGTGCCTTCCTATCCAAAATATCCCAATCATCCTGAGACATTTTTGCCTCTTTCTTGGCTATTCCCTCTAATGGTCACCATAGATCCTTTTGATAGAGATAGTCGTCCATTTTCATCTTCCATAACTGGAAGTTTTGCCCATTAAACTTATCAACCTTCAGCCTACCCTCGTCTGCCATTTCTCCCACTTAACCGAGAGACTCTCCCACTAACTCATGAAACCTACTTCAAAGAATAGATGAAAGAATGAACAAAAAATAACCTCGCTCTGATACCACTTGTTAGAATAATAAGCAGAAAATGCAAATATTAATACACAGAAGAGAATACAATAACACAATGTTTAACGTGGTTCACCCAATCCCTAGGCTACGTCCACCAACAGTGAGTCCAATATCTTTATTATTATCCAGTGATTACAATCTAAAACCTACAACTCAATACTGCCACAGGAAGCTACAAAATCCCTCATACAATGAATCACAAACCCTAAGCCCCTTTTACAAGTATTTTGACATAATGAAATTAGGGCAAAAAATACTCTGACTAATAGAAAATTGATGGCCAACCCTTTACAATATTATTAAGTCATTGTTGGCATCGAGGGGCGCTACCCCTCGACCCCACCGCAAGGGGCGCTGCCCCTTGACCCTGCTTGGGGCGCTGCTCCCGGACCCCGCAAGGGGCTCTGCCCCTTGACCCCGAAGATACGTCAGGGGGGAAATTGCGCCAAAAGAACCTGAGTCTAATTAGGCTCCACATACATAACAACATATGGTCTAGCTAGATTCATTCTAGCTAAGTTAGATAAGCTCTTTAACTTTTCCAATTGGAAATATCTATTAAATGCATGTTTTATACAACTTTGGGTCCAATTACCATAAAAATAAAATTATTTCAGAAATGTGGCATTCCAATAACTCCTAATATTTTTAATGATATTTTTTTAAAAATAAAAAAAAATACCCTTTTGTAGAGATCGGATTCAAGAATATTCTCATATAGATTTTATAGTATTTTAATTAGACATAATTTATTGTAATTAAAAAATATTGCAAGTAGGTATTTTAATAGTCAACGAGATGTTGAATCGGAGAAAGAAAAAAATAGTAAATCATATTAAATAAATTTGAAAAATATATGGTGCACTAGAGGAGAGAGTCATGTTCAATAATATATATTTCTATTTTTGATTGGGATAGAATTGTTATGAAAAATATGTTGCGAGATGAAAACTGTCAATTTCAGTGAGCTGGAATTTGAATTGTTATAAAAGAGAAAATATAGGTCAAAAACCAATTTTTATTTCTTCATGCACTAGCTATATATGTCATCTATGACATATTTTTAAATTAGGGGAAAACATGTTTATTTACATATAATTTTTTGGTGGGAACTAGACCCCTAATTTTCAGCATTTTTAGCAACTAAAAAAACATCTTTAAAATTTAAAAAATATATCAATTCTTATTCAAAAAAATTATTAAAAATATTAATCATAAACTTCATCCATTTTATCACATTTAATTAGTTTACATCAGCTTAAAATTCTGAACATAAATGTCATTTTTATACTATTGAAGTTGAACAACTTTGATTTTGTTAGCCTTTTCCTTTGTAAAAGGTTGACAACTTATTATGCTTTTACCCATTAATAATATATTTTTTACATTTTGATACTAGTTCAAAAAAGGGGCTCCCAGAGAGAAAAACCAGAAAGAAAAACTTCGTTCGTGACCCCACAAAATAGAAGAAGAAGGGAGAGGGGTGACCGTGGGGGTTATAGAAAAATAGATCCCCTTTCACAACCACCATTGATTACATATGTTTCTCAAGAAAATTTTGGTTGTCCCTAAAAGCTACGGATAGGTCTAGCCCATTGGGAAAATTACATAAAGCCCGAAGGCATACAGATAATACATCAACTAGAATCAAAATGATTTACACGAAGTACATAGTTAAGATTCCCAAGGGTGAAAAAAGTTCCACAAGGAAATTTTGTCTTCATACCAACCATTGTGAAGAGGAAATATTGGAGCCTCCTTGAATTATGATCTGCACAGAAAGAAGACCAAAAAAGTACAAAAAGCACAAAATTGACATCATATAATTAGTCCTCCATGAAGCATGTAGAAGCATCGACAATACCTAGCATGAGATTTAGATCAGGAATGGGTTGAGCGGAGGCCAAGCTAGGTTGTGAAGGAACAATTGATTATGAAGGATCAACAGGGAGGGTATAATCTTGCTCTAAAAGGTCTAGAAGAGAAAAAAACAACTTGATGGACACTATTAACACAGTCTTTGGTGAAGAAACCGTCAAATTGTTGCGAGGCTTTCACAGGACAAAAAGACTACTGCTCAAGGGATTTTTTAATGCTTTCTAGGACCATGTAAACCCCATGGATACTCAACACCACATGATGGTGAAAAAGACCACCAATAAGAGCAGCACCTCCCCACGAATCATACTTTTGGCATGCTTTATTAATCTTATTTCCCTGAAGGAATACTGGTTTAACATATCGACCAGTAATTAACTCTAAGTGAAAGGGGGACTGTAACAAGTCAAGGGAATTAGAGAGAAAAATTGAAAGAATTTGTGAAGGATAGATGATGCATTTATCGGGTGAGAAGAGGATGTCAATGCCTATAATTCTCTTTATACCTTGATGGATATGCGGGTGATCACATAAGAAAATAGAAGCAAGCATGTCATCCTTAATACAGCCTAAAAATGGCTTTTCTCAATCTTCAACTTCCAACAACACCCTCTAATTACGAGGATAATAATCCATCTGCAAGGAAGAACATGACCAAAAAAACTCAACTTGTGAACTCACACCCACCAATAAACTAGGACGACCTGACATTTCAGAAGATCACTGACTGATGGTAAAGAAATCAACAAAAAAGAGAAGCGGCCAAAACTAATAGTGGAGAAGAACAATGAAGATGGCATACTAAAGATCTATATGTTTTGCAAGATAACAAATGACAACTACTCATAAATAGCAGAGATCGATGAGAAAAGATTATCTAATTAATCACCACCTACAAAATAATGACAACTCATGCAAAGCCAGATTCAAAATCCCTTACAAGAATTAAAGGATGAAGAAAGCACAAGAGAAGAGTCACTTAGTGAATCAATAAGTGACTATGCACAAGTCATAACAATTATGTCATCTAAAATCTCAAGTGAATATACTATCTTTTATATATTTATTTTTTAAAATAATTTATATTATATTTATTATTATATTATATTTTACAACTAAAATTATTAAATTTAAATATAAAATCATTACAATTAATAATAAATATATTTTTATGTACAATAAAAATTAAATTAACATAGCCTCTTAATGGGCCTAAGAGGGTTCAACCTCCTGAGGATATTAGGATTTGGTCTATTTGGCAACCCCCTGAAAATGGTTGGATCAAAATTAATTTTGATGGAGTGTCAAAAGGGAATTCGGGACACTCAGGGGCAAGGTTTTTTGCTAGGGACGATGAAGGAAATATTCTAGCAATAGGGGCAAAAAGGTTGGAGGATGGTTCTAATAATTCAACGGAATACTTGGCAACTGTCAATGCCATGTTGATGGGTCGAAAACTCAAAGGAAAGCAACTACACCTAGAAGGTGACTCTTAGCTAGTGATTAATGGTATCATGAAAGGGGAAATGATTGTTGGAAACTACAATTGAAACAATTGTTATATTTTCATTGATGTCAAACCTTAATTGGTAAGACAATTTCCATCTAGTAGAGTACCATATGTTTTGATTGATGAAGAGGAGTTGAAAAGAGGAGATAACAAGAGAACCTAAGGAAAGGTTGAGTTATGTGATACTTCAATGGGTATTTGATTAGTTGGAACATTGACAAGGTAATTTGTTGTTTAACTTTAACACTAAGTGAAGAAGAAAGACTGAAAGTATAGGCTTAACCGAGCAAAAGTGAAAAAAATTAGTTTAAGCCGAGTGATGCTAGTGTCGACCGAGCACTAGTATAAGCCAAGAAAATTTAGTGTCAACTGAGCATCATTAATTGTTGAGTAACAAATAATTAACCAAGCAAAGACAACACTTTTTGAGAAGGAAAGTTTTAGCGGTGACTGAGATATCCAGTAATGACCAAGGAGATGAACACGGTATTGATTGAGTGTCAGTAATTTATAGTTTATGAAAGAATTGGGAATCCCAACTGACATAGTTGAATTTTTGGAATATGTAAAACATGTTGAAATTATTAATGAGTGATATGGAGCATTTAATGCATGGCAAACCATTTTCTTATGGATTCAAGGAGAAGTTTGAAGATGTATCTAGAAGGAAAAGAAGGAGAATAAAATGATGAAAGGATTCGATGAATCTGACATAAACCTAAGATCTACGGAAGAGATTAAGTGGAAAATATTAATCTACCTGATCAAGGAGGTATAAGGAAGACATAATTGTGAGGTTATATAGAGAGTGGAAGAGGTTGATGTTATTGACTGATGAATCTAAGCATAAGGCTAAGGTGAAGTTGTGAAGAGTTGAACAGAGTTGTGGTGATTTCTTGAAGATAATTCCAAGAAGATTAGAGATGGATATGGAAATAAAGGTCAGTCAATAAATCAACATATGAGAAAATTGGATTTGTATTTTTAAAGTGAGTTGTATATTTCATATCAGAACCTAGTAACTATTGTATCAGTCAAAATCCTTTAATCAAGGTTGACCTAACAGTCATTTTTGTAAACCCTTTAATCAAGGTGACATTCTAATGGAATGTTCTTAAGCCCTCTGACCAGACCACTCTTAATAGGGTGATTAAATCCTTTAACAGGGTCACACCTAACTGTGTGTGTTGTAAACCTTTAACAGGGTTGGCTTCTCACAGAGCTCACTTCAAAAGAGTGAAAATCAATAGCATGTTACAAGTGGTTTTTCCCAAATTGGGTTTCCACATTAAATCCTGGTGTTATACTTGTTTGAATGTTATTTGATGTGAATGTTGTTAAAAATTTTATATTCTGCAAGTTGATTACTTTTGGATAGTGGACTGCAAGTTTTATGTTACTAATATATGTTATAGAGACCTAGTTGAATTGTTGATTAGATCTAAGTTTTTTGAAGAGCTAGAAAGTTGAATTCATACATCTGGGCATGAGGATAACTGATTCACCCCCCCCCCCCTCTCAGTTATTCTTAAATTATTCTAACAATTGGTATCAGAGCAGTTGGTGCTTGTAAAGGGAAAACGTTTAAAGGTACTTGAAGCTAATGATCAAGATGTACAAAAGGGAGGTACCAAAGATGAACAAGGAGAACTTCCCTACGTGGCAGAGTTTGATGAAATTGCACCTAGCTGGTATTGGTGATTCAACAAAATACTATGTGGAAAATGATTATGTAACACATGTTGCACCTTTGACTACTGAGGCGATGTAAGAAAAATAAGAACACAAGCAGACAATGTTGGAGATTGCATATGCCCTAAGCTATCCTAAATTTGAAGACATCAAGGATTGTACTAATGTAAAGAAAATGTGAGACACTCTAGCAGCTATCTATGGTGGGGACACAAATGTGTTGGAAATATTCAGGAATTAACCGAGTTACTGAGAGGGGAGGGGTGAATCAGTAACTCCAAATTTTCTTCCAATTACAGATGTATTAACATGTAATTCACTTTAACCTTTTGCATATAGAAAACATGAAACTTAAAAGCATTCACAACAATGACACATAGATTTGGTTACCCAGAAACCTTCCAAAAAGAAAGTAAAACTAGGGTGGGGATGAAACCCACAAAGCTTTAATACTACAGAATAAAGTTGGCCGGTTAAGGCTTACAATTGATCACTTCTGATGATCTGCCCTGTTAGGAGCAATAAGGATTGCTAAATCCACCCTGTTAAAGGATTTACAAACATACAATGAAGTATGCACTCGGTAAAGAGATTTTACAAAAGACTGTTAAGTCTACCCGGTTAAAGGATTTTGGTACTGATTCACCTGTTAGAATGAAACAGTAGATCTCTTGCTTTGCAACTGGATTGCTGATTGAGATTCGCTGATGTACTGATCACCTTCTATGATGAATTTGTCTTTGCTGTTCCTTATACTGCTGAAGCCCTTTGTAATTCGCTTATCTCTGTCTTTCTTTCTTTTTCACATTCATACTCATTACATTCATCTTGACATTTTTACAACATTATTTATATACAAGTCTAAACAATTAATTACAATTACAATTACAAATTCGGCTTGACAAATAAACATAAGTGCTACTAAGTCAGCCCAAGTATGGTTACACGGTTCCTGCAAACTAACTCGGTGACTTTCTGATACTCGGCGTCCACTGCATTACTCGGAATCATCATGCACTCGGTAGAAGTGAAGGCACGGTTCATACTAACCACTCGGTAGGTTTTGAACTCGGTAAATACTGGTGACTCGGTAGACATGATGTTACTCGGTTTACACTGTCCTACTCGGTTTGTACTAACTTTCTCGGTTTGCACTGTTGTGCTCAGTTTGCACTATCTTGCTCGGTTTGCACTGTCTGCTCGGTTTGCACTGTCTGCTCGGTTTGCACTGTCTGCTCGGTTTGCACTATCTGCTCGGTTTGCACTGTCTACTCGGTTTGCACTGTCTGCTCGGTTTGCACTGTTTGCTCGGTTTGCACTAAGAATGCAAATAAGTGTTGTCACTAGTGGCAATTCTGCTTAATGCCAACAATCTCCCCCTTTGGCATTAGTGACAAAAACACTTATTGGCCAAAACTTATATACATGAATCATGCTGAGTTTTATTTTGATTTTTCAAAATTTGTCTTTGTTATAGGGCTTTTATACATTATCTCCCCCTTTCAATGTGCTATCTTTTTCTTCTATACAAATCTTCTTGTATACATATATTTCCCTCTATACATATCTCCCCCTTTTTTACGATAATGCCAAAGGTGTATATACAAGTGATTTACAGAGAGAATCCAAAATTTGATAGAAAATCAGAATGTACCTTCATTATTAGTGCCAGGGTTCTGTCCCAATTTTCTTGCAGAATCTTGCATGATTGGATTGCAATTTGGACTTCTGCAGAAAGTTCAATCATGTGATCTGCTATAGAGAACTGATTGTCATGAATCAATGTTTTGGAATGTTCAATGTGCTTGTACATTGTATTCATGATGGGAAGGATCATGTGTTGGATGTCTAGCAGTGTGGACCGGATCCTTGTGTCTTCTTTCAGTAGATCTGACTACATATTTGATAGGTATGAGATTTTCATGTGATGAGCAGAGCTTGAACTTGGTTAAAGTTGCAGCTTCTGTATGCTAATCTTCATATCCTCATCCATTTTATTCATTTTATCCTTGACATCCTTTGTGAACTCGGCAATATTGCACAATCTGGCCAAAAGAGAGGTAGCATTTGAATAGGTAGATTCAATGTTTGACAAAACTGAAGACAATTCTACTTGGTTAATAGCTATGTGCTGAGCAATGTGCTCAAGCACTTTATTGTTGAATCTCTTCTCGGCTCTTTCAACTAACTTTTCTGTTCCAGATGAATCCTCATTGTATTTATTTACTGCTTCTGCTAATTGTAGCAAAACATGTTGGGAGGAGTCTACTTTAATACCTAATGCATCAGACAAAATGTCTTTAGCATCCTTGATGATTTGATATTCCTTGTCTCTCTCCTCTTTAAGCTTCTTTTGCTTTGCTTTCCTTTGAAGGATTTCACCTATATTCTGCATTTGGTCCGCTGATAGATTTGCAAAATCTAATGTTGGAATCTCTATTTCTTCATCTAAGTCTATATCCTCTACTATATTCTTACCCAAAAATCTTATGCTCGGTTGAGCCTTAGGCTTATCTGTACTTAATGCCTTAGTAGTAGTGACAGTAGATATAGTAGGGCTGGCTATAGAGACTAGTACACTTTCTACTGGAGAACTTAAAATATTTACACTTGTAGATTCAAAAACTGGAAAACTTACTGCTGGAAAACTTGATGAAGTGGGAGACTGCAACTCGGTAGAAGAAATGGTGGTTGCTTCTGTTGTTGCTATAGGTGATTGGACAAATGTTGAAGTTGTCACAACCATGCTTGAAGGTGTCTCTGGGCTAGATGTAGAGACTTTTATTGGAGAGGTAGGAAGTGATGCAATGACTTCTGCCGCTATTCTCACAGTATCATCTACCTCAGTGGCTTCTTCTTGTTCATCACTGTCATCTTCAATGTCTTTTATTATGACTGTTTCAATACTCAGTTGGTGAAGATGGTATATGTTTTTCCATGTGGCATTTGCAGCCTTCACAACCGATTTAATGTTGTTGATCAGAATCAAACAAGTATTGAACTTTAATGTCATCTTACTTTCATTTTCCTTCAATGCCTTCTTTACTTCATCATTTTTCAAGCTCGGCATCAACTGTCTCAGGGTTTGATCAAATATGTCTTTTACAGTTTGCTTGGCATTGCTCCATCTCATTTTTATTGGATCTAATAGAACTGCTGGAACCTATGGGGCTATTTCTTCAAGAGAGTATTTCCACTATCCCATCTTTTCAATAACAGCATCTTCTATTTCCTTCTATTTTGTTTCCGATCTGGTTTCATATTTGAAAGATTTTATGTTACTTACTCCAGATCCTGATCCTTCTCTAAAGAGTTTGATCCTCTCTTGAAATTTTAGAGGAGGCCTTTTGAATACTATGTCTTTATCTGCCTTGTCTACCTTGTCTACCTTACCTCTTGCACTTCTCCTTGTAAATACAGCAGTGGGAGGCTTAGGTGCCTTAGTGATGAATACCTTTCCTTTCTTCTTTGCAGGTTCTGGTTCCTCTATTTTCTCATCCTTTTCCTCTTCTTCTTCATCTTTTTCTGCTTTGTCCTCGGTTAGCATTTGCATTTTGGCTATCCTCTTCTTTCCTTTGTTTACCGCCTGTGGAAGCTTTATGCTTAGTTCAATTCTCACCTTAGCTTCATCATATGTTCCAAAATATGGAGCTTTGGGATTGACAGGCTGATTAAGAAGAGCTTCAATGATATTCTTGGTTTCATCAATATTTACCTCATATGGAAGAGGTTTTATATATACAGTCCTCGGTTTAGCTGCTTGAATATATACATTGTCACAATCCACCATAAAACAAATGTCATCCTTGTAATCTTCCACCAACTTATGTGGAATCCGGAATCTGTCATTCATTTTCTCTTTGAAAGACTCAAAATAATTATCCATGATGCTTTCAAAATTTTCACCCATTTCTGAAATGTATTCATTTATTTCATAAAGAACTGGCACGTCTTTTCTCCATACAACTTTTCCTTTGGAAGGGAAGAATTTCTGAGCATAGAAGAATAAACAGACCAGTAAGGATCCAAACTTACATGGATTGTTTTTGGAAGTTTGAATGCTTTCCATGTTTTTGTTGAACTGTTTTAACAATAAGTCTGCTAGGTCAAATGTTAAGTTATTCTTGACCACTTTGTATGCTAGGTCAATAGCTTCACAGGAGACACTATTCTGTCGACTTGAATTGTAAATCTTATGGGCAATTATGTGTGTGCCAAACTTCAGTTCAGCATCGGTAATACTGCTAACTTTCATGCCTCTACCGTCCCACTCGGCTAGGGTTTTCTTCTCTAGTTCCGTCCGACCTAGGGTTTTGGTAGTTTTTGCTTTGTTCAACATGGGAAGACCAGTGATTTGATGAATCATCTTCTTTGTGATCTCTATGGGTTGCTCAAGCCAAATCTTGCCATCATGTACACGATTGAGAATGTATCTAACCCATTTCTCCCGAAAGTTTCGAGGTAGATGTGCAATGTGAACTAAACCTTTATCTTCCAGATGTTTGTGCTTGGGTTTAAGAATACCATCCACACACAGTTCCTCACGCACAATATCTAACTCTAGGTTTCCCATTTCTTGAATTGAACAGTTGAAATGATTGCGGATATCATTTATAAGTAGTACCTTAAGAGGAATCTGAGATTGAGCTCCGTTCGGATCTAGGGCTGCTGCAATTGTGGGCACGATCTTGAAATCTGGTGCTCTCCATTCCCCTTGGACTAACATTTTTTATCCTTTCTTCGCTGAAGTGCTGGATGATGCCATGGTAGCTCACAGAAAATTCCTTTCGCAAAAGTATTTTAATCGCTGAGTTGCTCTTGAAATTTTTTGCTCTCAAAGTGCTAAAAGTTTGTGGTGAAGAATGAGTTTGATTTCTTGCCTTTTGTTTACAACTCTGTCATTAATGCTCAGTACAAATTAGGGTATGAATTCTGACAGACTGTCACCCACTAAGAATTAATTGCTCGGTAAAGACTTCGCAACTCGGTGAACTCGAGAATTCATATTGCTCCGACCTCGCTCGGTAAAGACTGATACCGACCTTGCTCGGTAAAGACTGATACTGACCTTGCTGTGATCTTACTGCATCTTACATGCTGATTTAGATCTTTCTTTTAATTCAGTTCTGGAACTGCTTGAGATTGGTCTATGAGAATACAGTTCCAGTGCTTTCTTGGAAATTTAGTTTGAGTCGGTAGAGCCACCCATTCCATTACTTGGACTGGTTTGCTCGGTAGATTTAGGAATCCACTTTTGTCTCACCTGTTTCCTGACCTTAGTTGCTTCATTCTTCTTTCCATCTTCAACTTCACTAGCATTCATGCAGTTTCTGGCTATGTGACCAAGTTTAGTGCATTTGAAGCATCTTACAGTAGTATCTCTTTTCCTTAGATGATGTTTTATGCAATTCATGCCAATGTGTCCATATTCTCCACAGTAATGACATCTACACCAGGTGTTATAGTCCCATCCAAACATTGCTTTCATAATTTGTTCTGCTGGATTGAATGTTTTGGATCTGCACTCGGATGCCCTGTGACCTTGTTTGTTGCATTTGTGACAATTACCTCTGAATCTTGGTTTTTCCCTGCATTCATTTGCTTTGTGACCATGTTGATTGCAGTTGTAACATTTTCCATTGAATTCTGCTTTTTCATTGCTCCAACATTTATTTGAAGTATGTCCTATTTTACCACAATGATTACAAGTAGGTTTCTGATTCCTTTGAGTACCTTTCTTAGAAGATTCACCTTCTCCTTTATATCCAAGTCCTGCTTTTCCTTTCTGCCTATGAAGATTTCGCTCATACAGCTAATTCAAGTCTTCTTGGCTTTTCAGCATTCCTTCATTGATTTGTTTTTCGGCGTTTAGGTCATCCACCAATCTTAGATTGATTTCCTTTTCAGATCTTAGTTCTTCTCTTGTGCTTTCTATTTCTGATCTCAGATTTAGAATTTCCTCATTTGTATGAGAGATCTGATCAATTAAGTTTTCTAGCTGAAGGGTTTTATTTTGGACTTCAATGTTCCTTCCATCTAATTCATCTTTCAACTTGTTTCTTTGTTCCAAGATCTCACAAAATCTTGTAGAGTGTAGCTCTTGTTCTCTTTTCAATTTTCTCACTTCTTCCTGCAGAGAACCATTCTTTTCTAGGAGTTCTTTGACAGCATTGTTTGCTTCATCTGAGCTATTTGAGGGAAAAAGATCTTCAATCTTTTCTTCAATGTAATTCTGATCATTCATCTGATTTGCAAGTTCCTTCCTTCTTCTTAGGGATTGGGAAAGATGTTCTTTTACTTCTTTAAGTTTAGCTATGGCCATTTCCAGATCTAGCTTTTCATTTTCAATCACCTTGTTCAGTTTGAATACCTCCATTGTCCTGGATCTTTGCTCAAGCTAGTTAAGCTTTGTCTTGAGAACCAATGCTGCTCTGATACCAATTGTTGGAAATATTCAGGAATGAACCGAGTTACTGAGAGGGGAGGGGTGAATCAGTAACTCCAAATTTTCTTCCAATTACAGATGTATTAACATGTAATTCACTTTAACCTTTTGCATATAGAAAACATGAAACTTAAAAGCATTCACAACAATGACACATAGATTTGGTTACCCAGAAACCTTCCAAAAAGAAAGTAAAACTAGGGTGGGGATGAAACCCACAAAGCTTTAATATTGCAGAATAAAGTTGGCCGGTTAAGGCTTACAATTGATCACTTCTGATGATCTGCCCTGTTAGGAGCAATAAGGATTGCTAAATCCACCCTGTTAAAGGATTTACAAACATACAATGAAGTATGCACTCGGTAAAGAGATTTTACAAAAGACTGTTAAGTCTACCTGGTTAAAAGATTTTGGTACTGATTCACTTGTTAGAATGAAACAATAGATCTCTTGCTTTGCAACTGGATTGCTGATTGAGATTCGTTGATGTACTGATCACCTTCTGTGATGAATTTGTCTTTGCTGTTCCTTATACTGCTGAAGCCCCTTGTAATTCGCTTATCTCTGCCTTTCTTTCTTTTTCACATTCATACTCATTACATACATCTTGACATTTTTACAACATTGTTTATATACAAGTCTAAACAATTAATTACAATTACAATTACAAAGTCGGCTTGACAAATAAACATAAGTGCTACTAAGTCAGCCCAAGTATGGTTACACGGTTCCTACAAACTAACTCGGTGACTTTCTGATACTCGGCGTCCACTGCATTACTCGGCATCGTCATGCACTCGGTAGAAGTGAAGGCACGGTTCATACTAACCACTCGGTAGACATGATGTTACTCGATTTACACTGTCCTGCTCGGTTTGTACTAACTTGCTCGGTTTGCACTGTTGTGCTCAGTTTGCACTATCTTGCTCAGTTTGTACTGTCTGCTTGGTTTGCACTGTCTACTCGGTTTGCACTATCTGCTCGGTTTGCACTGTCTGCTCGGTTTGCACTATTTGCTCGGTTTGCACTGAGAATGCAAATAAGTGTTGTCACTAGTGGCAATTCTGCTTAATGCCAACAAAATGTACTGATAGCCAAATCTAAAAGTTTGAGAGGTAAGTTTGATGAAATGAAAATGCAAGAAGGTGAAAATGTTGCTCAGTATTGTGGCAGAATTAAGGAGGTAGTAAATGCTATTAGAGGAGCTAATGGAAATATTGATGATGAAATTGTTATCAGTAAAGTGTTGAGAACCCTTCTTCATATCTATGCTATTAGAGTGTTTGCAATACAAGAATCAAGATGTAATCCTGGTAATGTCCTAACTTTGGAAAGTCTTGTTGGCAATCTTATTGCTTTTGAGTTGTCTAATTTTGATAATTTCACTATTCACAACATTGAATCCGCATTCAAGTCTCAAATGGTTCTTCATAAGCCCAAGAAAGGAAAAGAAAGATGTGTGAGCAGTGACAATAATAGTGACAGTGATAGGGATACTTCTAATGATGATCTAGATGATCTTGAGGCACTCATGGCTAGAAGGCTATTGAGAGGAAAATGAAAATTCAAAGGTAAACTTCCTATTATCTATTTTCATGTAACAAAGTTGGCCATATTGCAGCAAGATGCCTTGACAAGACTGACGAGGATGAAAGAAGGGAAAAAAAGTACAAAGATAAAAGAAATGACACAAATCATAGAAGGTACAAAGACTACAAAGACAAAGTAAGAAATCTTGTTATATTGTTGAAGAGGAAACTGACAATGAAACTAGTGAATATGATGATTGTGATATAGAAGTTGTTTATGTTGCTATGAAAAATGATTCTGATGAAGATGAGAAAACTGCACTTATTTTATGTGTGAGTAAAGGTGATTAATGGATTATTGATAGTGGTTTCTCACATCACATGACTGGTGATAAAAGTAAGTTTGAAACCCTAAATCATTACAAAGGTAGAAGTGTTAAGTTTGGTAATTATGCACCATGTGTTATGAAAGGAAAAGGATCAATAAGATTAATTGATAAGATCAGATGTGATAATGCTTATTGGGTTGAAGGTCTTAACTATAATTTACTTAGTGTTGCACAGCTGAACAGTACTGGTTACTGAGTTGAATTTCATCACATAAAGGCTAAAATATTTGATGCCATTGGTGAACTAATTGGAAGTGGAGAACATACAAGAGGTAAATTGTTTTATCTAGACCTTTATGGCATAAGAGATTGTGTCACGTGAACTTTGACAATTTGATAAATATTAGTAAGATGAAGAAAGTTAGAGGTTTTCCAAGATTGAAGAAACATGATAATGTAATGTGTAAATAGTGTCAATTGGGAAAAATGACAAAGTCTAGTTTTAAGAGCAAGACATATACTTCTGACAATATTTTGGAATTGGTTCATACTAACCTTTGTAGACCTATGGGTGTGCAAAGTTACTGTGGTGATAAGTATTTCATTCTATTTGTTGATGACTATTCTAGAATGATGACTATGATGTCTCTAAAAGAGAAATCTAATGCATTTCAATTGTTTAAGTGGTATTTGGCAAAAGTTGAAAAAGAAACAGGTAAAATCTTAAAATGTTTGAGATCTGACAGAGGAGAGTTTATATCAAATGAGAAAGAGACAAATGTCTGCACCTAGGAAATCTCCAAAGAATGGTATAGAAGAGAGAAGAAATAGATCAATTATGGATTGTGCTAGAACACTGATGATAGAAAAGAATGTTACACAAAAATATTGGAGAGAAGCTATAAGTACAGTTGTTTATACCCTAAACTGAGTACAAATCAAGGAAGGTACAAATGCTACACCTTTTGAATTATGGTATGGATATGCACCTAATGTGAAATACTTTAAAGTCTTTGGAAGTAAATGTTATATATTGAAAGACAATAGGAATGGAAAACTTGATGCTAAAAGAGATGAAGGCGTATTTCTAAGATATTCCACTAAGAGAAAATCTTACAAGTGTTTGAATTCTGATAATATCAAAATTGTGGAAAGTACAAATGTTAGAGTTGATGAATGTGCATAAAAGAATGAAGTTGAGTGCAAGAAAGAACTTGAAGATTATGGATCTTTTGTATACGTGGAAGAAGGAGAGGCTAGTAATTCACCTAAACTAGATGCTGAGCAACAACATGAACCTATCAAGCCACGACAAGAAAATACGGAGCATCATGAGGATGGTGTCAAGCAATCAAAAGAAGAGATATAGAATCTACAAGATGAACCTGAAGATCAAGATCAAGTAGAAAGGAAATCTGAACCTACATTGACACAATATGTAAGAAGACATCATAAGCCAGAACAAATCATTGGAGATAAAGAATCTGGAGTCATGACAAGAAGTAAATTGAAAGATCAAACATCATTACTATGTGAATTTGAGCCTAAGACAGTGAAAGATGCTTTAGAGAATGAGGATTGGATACAAGCCATGATTGAATAAATAGTTTTCTGACAATGTAGTCAATTTTGATCGTAAATATTACTGCTCGTAAATATTTTGAAATGTAAATATATGTTGTTAGTTCTATCAAGTTTATAGATTACTCCATTCTCTTGTTCATCGAAAGAAGGTAAACTAAGATAACATTCATGACTTGAAACAAGGACTAGTACACGTCAATACTTCACACAATATATGCTAAGAAAATTAGTCTAACACTTTTTTTAGATATTTTTCAAGGGATGCATTGAAGTGAAATTCTAGTTTTGGAATAGAAGATGACATCATTTTTGGGTCTAGTAGGATGATGGGGCTAAGTGAAGTACTCCTAGTGGTTCGAGCCTAAATTTCAATGACAAGTTCCTCTTTGAATTACCTTTCTAGATATGTATTCTATATTTCTTTACTAGACCTGAGCTCTGTTGGGAATGGGAACACTAAGAGGGGGGGGGGGGTGAATCAGTGTTCACTACATCTTATTAATTTCTTAACTCTTGAATCTTAACTTGATTACTTAAGTACAGAAATGAACATCAAAGTAAACAAGATAAACAATCACAACACATAACACCAATATGGTTACGGGAAAACCCAAATAAGTAAAAACCCTGGTGGGAATTGACACCCACTAAGAACTGCACTAGTGTCTTATGATCCTTGTTAGAAGATCTGCAACCCTGTTAGGAGTTGTTCTTTACAATGCTTTTAGTACAGTGACATGGTCAAAGGTCGAACCCTGTTAGGAGTCTTTTATAATAACCCTGTTAGGGGTGGGGACACACTGTCCTAGAACTCACTGCTCAAGTGGTGAAGGCTACAACCTTCTGATCTTAGATATACAATATATCTGTTGGATGAACTGGTGTTGTGACACTGCTTGTCTGATTAGTTGCTTTTGTGCGTTGATGCTTTAGCCCCTTGTAAAGCTCTAACTTATTCTATCTTCACTTTGCAAGTCTTTGCTCTACTTATCTCATCTCTATATCCATATCCCACACATATTACAATAGCGCATCTTATATTTATATGCGCTAACAAAACAGTTAAGTAGGTTGGCCTACAACCCATTACATACAACGCTTCCAAGTGAATTAGCTTAAGTGTGTTTACAATCAAAGATGTTTACATGTCTACAACCTAATTTAAATAGATGTGTAGCCTTTACAAAACATTTTTATAATCGCTAATCAAAATAGAAACAGTCGACTGCATACTCTATTCTGTTCTGGCATTCACTGGTTGTACCTCTTTAACTATCTGTATCTTCGTCATACTATGTCATTTGATCATGTGCTCTTAGAGGTAGAATGAATACATATCTACAAGCTTAACTTCAAGGGCACATACCATAACTTGGTCATACACACGTGCGCTGATGCTCTAATCCATTGGTGCTCTGCTAACTGTCCAGTCTTCTATACTTAGCCATATCTGACCTTATGGTAATGTCCTGACTCCAAAACTCTATATGAGTTTTTTTCCATAATGACAACACTATATCTAGTCATATACAATAGTATAGTCAACTTTCCAACAATCTCCCCCTTTTTTATGAATGGCAACAAAGGAATATGGCGAAGTTACTAATTGTACCCTTATTCAAAATTCTCTAACTTATATCTCCCTTATACTCTGTACTATATTTCTTCTTTACATCATATATACAATACTCCCCCTTTGACATTAATGTCAAAGGTGCTTCAAAATTGATGTGCATCTACAAGTACTTACAATGTTAGGACATCCGAATATGCTATTTGCAAATTTTGGATCTCTTGTTTCCAAAATGCTATCAGTGCATTGATAGTCTGTAGATGGGTGCATAAGGCATATTGTAGCTTCTCCATCTTTTCCAAGTCTGTACTCGGACCTTGATCATATTTCACCATAGTGGCATTGATCTCCTTGATGTTCTGATTAAGTACATCTAGAGAGGACACAAGATCATTCCTGAGCTGTGTTTGCCTTGCCCTTATTTTAGACATCTACTTCTCAGCCTTTTCTATTTTGTCTATCTGCCCTTGGTATACATTATTGCACATATTCACATCGGTGGAGGGAACTTCCACTAATTTCCTTACATTATCAATCATTGCTTTTGCTTCCTAGATTTTCTTGTTGTGATCAGTAATCAACTTATCCTGTTTCATGCAATCAGCTATGATATTCCTTCCCTTAGCTACAAAATCCTTCAAGGTTGCTTGACTAATCTTTAATGAACTGATGTCAAGTGAAAAGTTTCCAACTAGTTCACTCAATCTTTTCTTCATGTATTTCTCTTCTGCAACTTGGGATGCAGATTCTTTCAAACTGGAAAAGTTTTCTTTGAAGTTTGTCAATATAGTACTGACATCATCAACTGAATGGACCTTAGACACTTTCTTGTCTAAAGGTAGGAAGCTATTCAGAATGTTGACTGATTCAAAAAATAGAGGGTTCCTCATCACTTGCTTCTCTTTTGCTTTCTCCATAGCTAGGACACTAATCTTAATCAGGTCTTCTTCTCCTCAAGAGTCTAAGCTAGTGGTGTCTGGTGTCAAACTTGACAACAATGATGTTGAGGGAGTGATATGAGTGTTTTCCATCACTTCTTGCTTTATCTTCATAGGCATTTCAACATATGGCTCATCTATTGGCTCACTTATTTTCACCTCTTCTTCTCCTTTTTCCTCTTCTTTTTCATTTTCTAACTCTTTTTCTATTTCCTTTTATTCTTCTTCACCTATTAGATCCTTTATTAACAATTCTTCTTGTAGCTTAGGTGAATTTTCACCGCATAGAGTTTCAAACTCTTGTGTTCTCACAAAGGCTTCCTCAAACTTATCCAAATCTTTGTATGTGGCCACCATGGCTATCTCTACATTATCAATAAAGATTGTGTCATATTTTTGTGTCTCAGTCATGGGCACAGACTTCACTGCCTCTGTAGGTGTTACCATTGCAGGAGTTGAATCCTGAGGACCTATTACGGGTACATTTGTGGTCTCTGACTCCTTGGATTCCTTAGAGGGCACTTGAGTTGTGGACGCAGTAGGTGGGTACATGTGCCTATCTAGAAAGAATTTGTCAAAAGCTTTCTCTATCACTTTAGCTGCCAACTCAAAGTTTTTGTTCATTATGTGCATTGTTCTCAACTTTGTTCTGAGGTGCGGCTTCACCAAATCTAATAATAATGTTTTCTCTTCTAAGGAACACACCGGGAGGCTTTCATCTAGAATCTTTTCCCTTATTCTAAGATCTTCTTCAATAGCTTGTTTCTTCAAGGATTCCAAGATATTCCAAACACTGTCCAGAATGACTGTCTTAAGTTCCAAGACTATCTTCTTGAACTTAATCATATGTTTTATGATCATGCCATGAATCTCTGATTTATCAATTTTATTGTACTTCTCATAAAACTTTCCTATCTGATCCAATCTGCCTTCATCAATAATCCTTGTTCTCAAAACTTGAAGATTGGGTCTGAAACCTACCTCAGGAGGTGCTTGAGCATTTTTCTTACTTCTAGTTGCCTGCGAGGATGGGTGACTTGTGTTGGTTTCCTTATCCCTCTTTGGCATTCTTTTTTATTCTGGAGGTGATGTGGTATCTAGATCAATTGTCTCTTTGGGCGCTGGAGGGATAACATATGTTTTACCCTATTTATCCTTTGGATCATCTGTCTTCTCAATCTCGATTTTCTTTACTTTAGGATCATCTTTCTTGGCTTCTCCTATGGATGTGCTCTCAATTTCCAATGCTATATTTTTTTCTCTTGCTTTGTCTAGGTTTTCCTATGTTACACCATGAATTCTGAGTATCTCAAATGTAACCTTAGAGGATTTCCTCTTAGTTGTTGCGATGTTCAAAACTGCATCAACTTCCCTTGTCTTTTCTTCATAAGTACCCCACCTAGGTTGATTAGGGTCCTTAGGTGCTGACAGTAATACTTGTGCATATGCTTCCAAAATTGGTTCCTCTACCTCATAACCAAGTGGATGGATCCACTTTGTTCTAGGCTCTATGGCTTCCATGCATGTTGTATCAGTTTTTGCCATAAAGCAAATGCTTTCTTTGTATTTTTCAACAATACTCTCTGGTATCCTGTATCTCATCTATATTTTTATCATGAATGTCTTTAGTTCAAGCTCCATGTAATCCTTCAATGAGCTCTTAGTAGATGCCTTAAGAGATATTTGAGGCATTTTAGGTATACTCTTGTCTAAGTACAAATCTAAAACCTTTCCAAGTATATGGAAGTACATGTAAATGATTGAAGACCCAAACCTGAATATTTTGGTCTTATCATGCTTGATGGTTTTAATGTTATCAATCAATTGTGCGCGCAAGATCTCACACAAATTAAACTCTCCATTTTCCTTAACAATTCTGATTGCTGCAAGAATAGTGGCTACATACACACTATTCACCCTATTGGTGTGTTGAAATTTGTAACTTAGTATCATAGACATCAATTTGATGTCTTTCTCTTTAATAGGCTCAATAGTCATACCACGCCTATCACTTATGGACTTACATGCTTGTTCAACTAGATTTCTCACATCCTTACCCACTAGAAGAACGATGCCTATCCTAGAAAGGGTTGTCATTTCATGAATAAGATCTCCAATGATTCTTACTGGGACTTCACCTATCCAAAATAGGTCATCATGGATTCTGCTTAACAAGATCTTGACCCACTCAAATTCGTAGAACTCATATGTCATAGCATACTCAATAATGGGATGGTCTTCCAGATGTGCGAAATCATGTAGGAATGTTCTATCCAGTTTCATCATAGACTCAAGGTGCGACCTTATCCTATCAAGTCCAACTGGTTCCTTCTTACAATAAATGTATGCACGGATGTCTTCAACATGCATTACGCCCATAGGGGTTCTTGAGAATGCACCTTCTAGGTCATCTAGGGTTGACTTAAAAGGGTGCCTCTTAAAAATGTATATATTTCTCTTAGAAACATCAAACACAATTGGTGTAGCCATGAATTACTTGGTTAACACTTCAAAATGGATTCTAAAGACTTCTAAATTGTCGTGTCAGACTAGGGCTTCGTAACTAATCAATCATACTTCTTCACTGTTAAATCAAGCTTCAACACTTCACAATTCAATTGTTAGGGCTTATGTGGTCTCCAATCAATCTAACTTGAATGCAATGAGTGATCTGTAAGTTTATGTAGACTATAAAGTGAAATTTCTACCATTAATGCTTGCCACGTGAACCAGAATTTGACTGAGAATTTCCAACTTCCATTCTGCAATCAATTAGGTAGTGCACTCTTTCACATAGCATCCAATAGTCTCCAAAATGTTAAATCCAAAGGCACATACTCTGAGGGTGAGTATACCAGCTACGCAGGGGTCTAGAGCTAAATTAGGTCCCCCTATGACCCTGAGGGTCATTCATCAAGATGTAGAGGATGTGTCCACTGCAGATTCATCCAATACATACTCATCAACCTTATCCTTCTTTTCCTCTTTCCAAATCAAGCTCACATCTTCTGTGGCTTTCATAAATTTGACTTCTCCTTCTTCATTCAATATTTATACTTCTATCTTTTTAGGGCTTTCCCGATGGGGAGATTGGGATAGACTAGCTTAGTCTATGCTCCCTGATCCTTAACTTGGATCACTAGTGTGCTTAACACACCCCATGGTCTCTAGGACTCCTTTTTGTAGTAGGGTTCCCTGACCTAGCCCAATCTGACCACCAATAGTAACCTCACCTTCTTCCTAGCTTGCTTGCACACTTCCTAACTCTATTCCCTTACATAGGCCAATAAGGGCTCATTAGCTTGCTCATCTCCTCAAGCCCTGACAAGGGTAGAGATGAATTATAAGGTGTTTTTTCATCCAAATAAGTGACTCCAAAGTTTTGGTGAAGTTGGCTTCCTATCTGATTTCACACTTTCTTCCCAAAATAGGGCTACTAGCAAAGAACCCCAATTAGGCCTCCTCTCCGAGTTTATAGGACTTTTGACCCACTTCCTTCACACAACTAGGGCTAGTCTTCCAAAGATACCTCTATTCAAATTCCCAACTCTCAAGGATTTTTATGGTTTTAGGGCTTCAACTGTCCGTACAACACCTCAACCAAAAATGATGATTTCTAGGGCTTTTTAGGCTTGTTTGAGTCACAGGATCTATTTGATTGCATAAACACCTCAAATGGATTGATTGAACTCTCTCCTTCACACCAATGAGTCTTCACTCATCCCTTTTGAACTCAACCAAAGGGTTTGTCTTGAAACTTTCTCCCTTGTCCTCTAGAGCTTCTTCAATGTTGACCACACCTAGACGGGCACTGCTTAGTCTCGCCTAGGGATTGGTCATTAAATAACTTGAATTCACAATCCAAGGCCCTTCTTGCATATATGTACAAGTTAGGGTATTTACTACCATATCCCAAAGACCCATGGTGTTTCCACAGTGGGGATAGGAGCTACAAGCCCTTATCTGCATGCCTCTTCAAACTAGACAAAGGACTGGCAGATTCAAATGAAAAACAAGAACACACACAAAATAACCAAGAAGCTACTCTAAACACACACAAATGAAATTAAATACACCAAAGCCAATGTAAAATGATAAATATTCTATGATCAATCCATTAACTCATCAAATCATGCCATTAATCTTCTCTGGCACACACAACTACTGTCACAGTATGATTCTTACAACTCAAATCCATACACACTAATTTCCAACCCTTGAATTAGGGTTTTTAAGGTCATAAATAGTCACCTTCTTGAGGTTTGAGCCTGGTTAGGGCTTAGAGCCACTTGGGTGAGGTTTAGACTCACAATGAGAAAAGTTGCTAGCAACTTTTTGAGCAACTTTTTCTTGCTCGAGCAACTTTTTCTCTTTTTACATCCAAGGACCTTTCTTAGGTCTAGTGAAAATCACACATGTTCTAAAACCCTCAAAACCCCTATTCTAAGACTTTGACTCATCTTATGATGAAGTGACCTTAGGATGACATCATTCCCTGAGTCACTGTACAACCAAAATCAAAGATCAAATTATAACTCTAGGACCTCAACTAGACCCTACACACACTAAGTGAGCTTAAAGATCTTATTCTAATTACAAGCCTTCATTAGGTAGAGCAACACAACAAAATTTAAGACTATTGGGAGCCCTTAGAAGGGTGCTCCTACACCATACTCCTCCTCAGCACAAACTAAGGCACTTTTGGGTCAAGAAGGGCTAGGTCTATGCCTAGCTTCTTGAACTGTCTTTCCTCTATCCAAGTGGCTTCAGACTCAGGTTGACCTACCCACTTGATTAAGTGTTCCATGTACACTTGATTCCTGGTAGCCTTCTTCACCCTGGATTCCAAGACCTGTTATGCTATGGGTTTCTTCTTCTTTGGCACGGCATTGCTATCTATATCCTGCAGCACCCTTGACTGATCCTCACCTTGCTATGTTATGTCTCCTTTGAAAAAGACCAGGTTAGCAACATTGAACACTAGTGAGATAGCCAAATCTAATGGCAAGTCCACCTTATATGCATTTTCACCATACTTGGCCAGAATTTTACAAGGCCCTACTCTTCTCATCCGCAACTTGGTAGGCATGCCTTTTTGCATCCTTGTTGTGCTTAGATGAACCATCACATAGTCCACTATCTTAAACTGAACTTCTTTTCTTCTTTCATCTACCTTAGCCTTTAGCTTTTGAGTGGACTCTAGTATAGCCTTCTTGACCTGTTCTTGGACCTCCTTGAAAGTTTGAGTAAAGTCCTCTACTTGGCCACTCTTCATCTCCATTGAACCAAGGTCTCTTAGTTCACACACTCCTCTAGGGTGCCTTCCATACACAACCTCAAAAGGGCCCCTTCCTGTGGTCCTATTCACACTATCATTATAGGTATATTCTTCTTGTGGAATGACAAGATCCCAAGTCTGCCCATATTCCTTGGTCAAACACCTTAGCAAGTTTCCCAATACCCTATTTATAACTTTTGTTTGACCATTAGTTTGTGGATGGTAAGCTGAACTGAATGAGAGGTTAGTTCCCAACCTTTTCCATAAGTTTTCCAAAAATGTCCCATGAACTTGCTATCCTTATCTGACACAATGCTCAATGGGAGTCCATGAATCCTTATTGTCTCTTTGAAGAAGAGATGTGCTATATAGTTTGCATCATGAGTAGTTCTACATGGATGAAAATGGATCATCTTATAGGACCTATCTACTACAACATAGATGCTATCCATACCTATTTTGGTTTTAGGGAGTCCAACCACAAAGTCCATGCTCCCACACTCACAAGGCCTATTTGGAATTGGTAAAGGTTGATAAAGCCCTGCATTGCTTGAACCTCCTTTAGCTCTTTGGCACACACCACATTGTTCCACATACCTTCTCACATCTCTTGCTAACTTAGGCCAAAAATAGTACCTTTATACTAGCTCCATAGTTTTTTTTATGCCAAAATTCCCACTTAGGCTTCCATTATGCTTCTCTTGGATCAGATTTTACCTCATGGATCACCTAGGCACACATAGCTGATTGCCTTTGAACAAAAGTCCATTTTGAAGGGTGTAGTCTGCATACTCACCATGGAAATGGTTCTCAAACTCTTGGCACACCTTGTAGGATATTGAGAAGTCTTCATCCTCCTCATATAGATCCTTGAAACCTGCTATTCCAATGCTCTACAATTGAACTTCTTGGATAGTCAAGAGCTTCCTACTTAAGGCATCTGCTACCTTATTGAGCTGCCCCTTCTTGTGCTTGATAGTGAAGGTGAAGGATTGAAGATACTCCATCCACTTCAAATGCCTACTGCTAAGCTTCTCTTGAGTATTAATATAGCTCAAGGCCTGATTATCTGTGAACACCACAAATTCTTTTGGAAAGAGGTAATGCCTCCACTTCTTGAGGGATTGTACTAATGCATATAGTTCTAGGTCATAGGCTAAATACCTCCTCTTTTCTTCATTGAGTTTCTCACTGAAAAATGCCATAGGCCTTCCCTCTTGGCTCAATACACCCCCTACTACAACACCACTTGCATCACATTCAATGGTGAATAATTTGTCAAAAGTAGGTAAGAGTAAGATAGATCTGGTAGCTACCTCTTGCTTCAATGTTTGGAATGCTTTATCAGCTTCCTCAGTCCATTTGAACTTATTCTTAAGTCCTCCCTTGATGGTTTCAAGCACTGGTGCACATATACCACTGAAATTTCTCACAAATTTCCTATAGAACTGGGCCAACCCATGGAAACTCCTAACTTCAGTCCCTATTTTAGGGGCAGGCCAATTCAAGATTGCCTCCACCTTGCTTGGGTCCATTTTCAAAGTTCCCTTGGACACCAAAAATCCCAAGTAAACTAGTTCTTGCTGCATGAACTCATATTTTCCAAGGTTGATAGCCAATTGTTCTTCATGTAGCCTCTTCAAGACTAACCTTAAGTGCTCAAGGTGCTCTGCTTTAGTTTTTCTATAGATGAGTATGTCATCTAGGTACACCACCACAAATCTGCTAGTGAAGTCCTTCAAGACCTCATTCATCAAACTCATGAAGGTTTTTGGACCATTAGTAAGCCCAAATAGAATCACAAGCCATTCATATAACCCATCTATGGTTTTAAAAGAGGTCTTCCACTCATCACCCTCCTTAATTCTTATTTGGTGATAACCACTTTTGAGATCTAGCTTAGAAAAATACATGGCCCCTCCTAAACAGTCCATCAAATCCTCTATCCTAGGAATTGGAAACCTATACCTGATAGTAATCCTATTGATGGCCCTTGAATCAGTGCAAAGCCTCCATTTTCCTCCCTTCTTTGAGGCCAATACCACTGGAACTGCACATGGTCTAATGCTTTTCTTGATCAGTCCTTGATCCAATAGCTCTTGCACTTGCCTTGCTACTTCTTTGTTTTGATCAGGGGTGAGCTTGTAGGTTTCTTTGTTAGGAAGAGATGCACTGGGTACAAAGTCTATCTGATGACTTGTAGCCCTTCTTGGAGGAAGTTTTGTAGGTTCCCCATCACTTACAATGTCCTTGAACTCCTCTAACATTTTCTTCACCTCTATAGGTGTCTCTGCCTGCAACTTATGTTCCTTCTCTTTTGGTTTCACCAGAATGGCACATCCCACTATTTCATCTTCATGCAATGAGTGTAGGAACTCCTTCCCACTACTAAGAAACACACTAGGTGTCCTTGAGGCTCCTTCATCACTCTCTGTCAGAGACTGAATCTTGAATGTCTTACCATCCTTCTTGAAAGCAATGGAGTTCTCTTCTCCATCATAGAGAACTTTCCTATCAAATTGCCAAGGTCTCCCCAATAGGAGATGGCAGGCATCCATGGTAAGGACATCACAAAGAACCTTGTCCCTATAGCCTCCAATGGAAAACTCCACCCATGTCTACTCATTTACTAACACACTCTACTCATGATTCAACCAAGTCACCTTGTAAGGGTTTGCATGGGGAATCTTTGTAAGTTTTAGCTTCTTTGCTACTTCATCTGATACGATGTTGTCATTTGATCCTGAATCAACTATCACCTTGCAAACTTTGCCTTGGATCTTAAATCTAACTCTAAAAAGAGCCCTCCTTTGCTTGGATTCTCCTTGGGTAGGTTGCCTTATGAGCACTCTCCTAAACATCAAGTTCTCCCCCATCTCTGATTCTAGTTTTCTTACCTCATTGGTACATGAACTACTTCTATCTTCTTGGGTATAGGCTACCCTCTTTTCACTGCTTGAGCTACTAGGCTTGTCAAGACACCTATAGGCAGGGTGTCCAAGTTGTCCACATTGATAGCACTTCATTGTGGCAAAGTAGGAACTACTTCTTCCTGCACCTCTTCCTCTACTACCCTGAGATCCTCTGCCTCTACTGAATGTACCTCTTGTACTGGTCTCTGTAACTTGTTCTAGGAGTCTACTCTCTCCTTGGATTCTTGAGTCACCTCCTCTTCCACTAGAACCCCTCTTTGACCCCCTCTAGAGTCTCTGCCTCTGCCTCTATTCTTTGAGTTAGGTTCTTTCTTCCTTCTCTGCCTTTCTTCTATCTTTTGTGCCATATGTTGACACCCAAGTACTGTGGCAGGGATGGACAAGTTCATCTCCTTTGATATACTCCATTTTAGACCACTCAAGTACCTTGCCACCTTGATGATCTCCTCTTCCTTTACTTTGGAGCTTAGGCTCAGTTTATGAAACTCTTCAGTATAAGTGGCAACATCCATCTCCTTTTGCCTTAGATTCAATCTCCTTCTATGTTGTTGAATCTCATAATCTACTGGCAGGTATGCTTCCCTTACTTTATTTACCATGGCTTTCCAATTAGCAATAGGGTTCTTTCCCTCTTTCTCCCTTTCTTCTTGGAGATAGTTCCACCAAGTTAAAGCTTGGCCTCTTAACCTTGATTTGGCCACTTTGGCCTTTTCTGCCTCAGAGATCTCTTCACATTCGAAGTGATTCTCCATACCCTCTATCCATTACATAACAAATTATGTGTCCATTATGCCAGTAAGAAGTGGAACACCTTTAAGTGCCTTGCCAGTGATGGCCTTTATTGCCTTCAAGAACTTCTCATCTTGAGTAGGAGGATTAGGTATAGGCACCTCATCATCTATGGTCTTCTCTTTCTCTTTAGCATCTTGTTCCTCCATTCTATCATTCACTTTATCTACCTTTTCTTGGACATCATCCAAGAGTTGTTCCATCTGATGCAATCTTTCTTGCAGGAGTCTATTCGCTTCCTTCTGATCTTCTACCTTCTTGGCTAGCTCTGCATTAGTCACCATCTTCTTCTTTTGAGATGAACCTAGTGATTCCTCTGGAGGTTGAAACATCCACTCTCCAACTATGCACTTCTCAAGCCTTATTAGGCTCTGATACCAATCTGATGGGGAGATTGGGATATACTATCTTAGTCTATGCTCCCTGATCCTTAACTTGGATCACTAGTGTGCTTACTCACACCCTATGGTCTCTAGGACTCCTTTTCATAGTAGGGTCCCCTGACCTAGCCCAATCTGACTGTGTGATGATGAATATCACCTTCATGAAATTAAGATCTAATAACAACAATTTAAAGAAAATACAATGCAAATCTACTTTAAAATGCAACTATAATCTAGAACATCTCATGGTTCTCTAGAAAGAAGTCGTAAGTGAAGCTCTCAGCTTAAATCCTCACTAGTGACACCTCTAAAATGAGAGATTATGCTTCTACTATGCTGCTATTATGGTTCTATGATGATTCTACCATGATTCTAGCTCAAATTGACAAACTTCAATGATAATTGCTCTAAGTGCACTTAAATTGCTCTTAGAATGATCTCAATTGCCTATAGTAACAATGCTTTGCAAATGAATTCCAAGATCCTTATTACTCTCAAAATGCTCCATATTTATAGTAAATTCCCAAGGGTAGGGGGTAGAGTGAATTAATCATGATTAACCCATGGTTGAGTCAAAAACTTTGCATTGTCCATAAATGGGGGGACAATTTAAATGCTTGTCTCAAAGCTTTGGACAAAAGGACAAGATTGAGTGGCTAAGATTCAAACTTTGAAAGGAGTGATTGAGATTCATCCTTTTTTAAGTGATCCATGTGCAATTGTTTGTCAATTTTCATTGGTTGCTTCACTTTGTTGAAAGAAAATAGGGAATATTAAATTCAATTAATTAATTAAATTTAGCCATGTAAGGGTAATGGGTTCATTTGAATTTTTTATTTAAAACAACTATACAATTAATTGATTAAAATCAATTATATAGTATTTTTGGTCCCTTTAAGCTTTTATTTAATTATTTAACATCATTATTTAATTTCTTCTTTATTTTAATTGATTTTGAAGCATTTTAATGATTTTGTGCATTTAAAAAATACTTGTCCAATTTTATGTGTCTACAAATGCCCCTCTTTGAATTGATGTGCGAAGAACATTGATTCAAAGATTCTTGTAAGTCTTGATTGCTTTTAGGTCCTGATTGCTAGTTCACTGATATGCCTCTAATGTTGATTGATCGATGCCTTCGATTGATATGATATGATATTGATGCCCCACTGATGATATGATGTTTGATTGTGACTTCAATTTGATACCCTGATGCCCCCTCAGAAATTAAAACATATTGATATTTTGATTTAACATGTTGGGCTCCATTTGTGTGATGATGAATATCACCTTAATGAAATTAAGATCTAATAGCAACAATTTAAAGAAAATACAATGCAAATCTACTTTAAAATGCAACTATAATCTAGAACATCTCATGGTTCTCTAGAAAGAAGTGGTAAGTGAAGCTCTCAGCTTAAATCCTCACTAGTGACACCTCTAAAATGAGAGATTATGCTTCTACTATGCTGCTATGATGGTTATATGATGATTCTACAATGATTCTAGCTCAAATTGACAAACTTCAATGATAATTACTCTAAATGCACTTAAATTGCTCTTAGAATGATCTCAATTGCCTATAGTAACAATGCTTTGCAAATGAATTCCAAGATCCTTATTACTCTCAAAATGCTCCATATTTATAGTAAATTCCCAAGGGTAGGGGGTAGAGTGAATTAATCATGATTAACCCATGGTTGAGTCAAAAACTTTGCATTGTCCATAAATGGGGGGACAATTTAAATGCTTGTCTCAAAGCTTTGGACAAAAGGACAAGATTGAGTGGCTAAGATTCAAACTTTGAAAGGAGTGATTGAGATTCATCCTTTTTTAAGTGATCCATGTGCAATTGTTCCTTAATTTTCATTGGTTGCTTCACTTTGTTGAAAGAAAATAGGGAATATTAAATTCAATTAATTAATTAAATTTAGCCATGTAAGGGTAATGGGTTCATTTGAATTTTTGATTTAAAACAACTATACAATTAATTGATTAAAATCAATTATATAGTATTTTTGGTCCCTTTAAGCTTTTATTTAATTATTTAACATCATTATTTAATTTCTTCTTTATTTTAATTGATTTTGAAGCATTTTAATGATTTTGTGCATTTAAAAAATACTTGTCCAATTTTATGTGTCTACACTGACCACCAATAGTAACCTCACCTTCTTCCTAGCTTGCTTGCACACTTCCTAACTCCATTCCCTTACATAGGACAATAAGGGCTCCTTAGCCTGCTCATCTCCTCAGGCTCTAACAAGGGTAGAGATGACGTCTAAGGCATTTTTGCATCCAAATAAGTGACTCGAAGGTGTTGGTGAAGTTGGCTTCCTGTCCAATTTCACACTTTCTTCCCAAAATAGGGCTACTAGAAAAGAGCCCCAATTAGGCCTCCTCTTTGGGTTTATAGGACTTTTGACCCACTTCCTTCACACAACCAGGGCTAGTCTTCCACAAAAACCTCTATTCAAATTCCCAACCCTCAAGGATTTTTAGGGTTTTAGGGCTTCAACTATACGTACAACACCTCAACCAGAAATGAGGGTTTATAGGGCTTTTTAGGCTTGCTTGAGTCATAGGGTCTGTTTGATTGCATAAACACCTCAAATGGATTGACTGAACTCTCTCCTTCACATCATTGATTCTTCATTCATCCCTTTTGAACTCCTCCAAAGGGTTTGTCTTGAAACTTTCTCCCTTGTCCTCTAGAGCTTCTTCAATGCTGACCACACCTAGTCGGGCACTGCTTAGTCTCACCTAGGGCTTGGTCATTAAATAGCTTGCACTCAGAATCTAGGGCCCTGCTTGCATATATGTATAGTTTAGGGTCTTACTACCATATACCAAATACCCATGGTGTTTCCACAGTGGGGATAGGAGCTACAAGCCCTTATCTACATGCCTCTTCAAACTAGACAAAGGACTGGCAAATTCAAATGAAAAATAAGAACACACACAAAATAACCAAGAAGCTACTCTAAACACACACAAATGAAATTAAATACACCAAAGCCAATGTAAAATTCTAAAGATTCTATGAGCAATCCATTAACTCATCAAATCATGCCATTAATCTTGTCTAGCACACACAACTACTGTCATAGTCTGATTCTTACAACTCAAATCCATACACATTGATTGCCAGCCCTTGAATTAGGGTTTTTTAGGTCATAAATAGTCACCTTCTCATGGTTTGAGTTGGGTTAGGGCTTAGAGCCACTTGGGTGAGGTTTAGACTCACAATGAGAAAAGTTGTTAAGCAACTTTGAAAAGTTGCTAGCAACTTTTTGAGCAACTTTTTCTTGCTCGAGAAACTTTTTCTCTTTTTACATCCTAGGACCTTTCTTAGGTCTAGTGCAAAGCACACATGTGCTAAAACCCTCAAAACCCTTATTCTAAGACTTTAACTCATCTTATGATGAAGTGACCTCAGGATGACATCATTTCCTGAGTCACTGTACAACCAAAATGAAAGATCAAACTATGACTCTAGGACCTCAACTAGACCCTACACACACCAAGTGAGCTTAAAGCTCTTATTCTAATTACAAGCCTTCATTAGGTAGAGCAACACAACAAAATTTAAGACTAGTGGGAGCCCTTAGAAGGGTGCTCCTACACCATTTCCTGACTTTGCATTCTTGATCTACAAAACTTTGAAATGTGTCCAGCCTTGTTACAAGAGTGACAAATAACTGGAGGCCGTAAATTCATTGGCGCATTGATATGGGTTACCATTGTACACTGTCTAGCTAAGTGACCATTATAATTGCATATCTGACATGTAATATTCTGAGAACTTCTTGTATTTGGTTGATTCTAACTTCTCCAATTATTCTGAGTCTTGTTCTTCTAACTTGTTCTACAATTCATAGCTCTATGACCAAATTTATTGCATGAATAACAATAACCATTGAAAGGTATTACCTCTTTACAATTCCTTGCTATATGTCCATGCTTATTACATGCATAACAACTTCGGTCTACTCACTTGTGCTCATCCTTAGATGGTTCAACATTACATCTTTAGTCTGATTTCCATTCTCCTTAGCCTCTGTAATGTCTTTTGGTGCTTTCATTCTTGCTCGCATTTCATCAATCTAATTTTTTTCTTCATTGAATCCAATATAGTTGATATCTCCTTTAAGCTTCCTTGCATATAACTGTGACTCTATCAAATTAGAACTGGTGTGTAATTTATCAATGTGATTCTTTGCCTCTTTTAACTCAGATTCCAAATTTTATTTGTTGCTTCTTAGCTCCATGATTTATATGTTTGCTTGCCTCAATTCTTCATTCAGTTGAAGGTTCTCTTTGATCTGTTCATCATAAAATTCTTGATTTTTAGTTAGCTTTTCATCCAACTCTTCAATCTGATCTTTTAGAGACATGTTCTCCTCATTTAGCTTCTTAACCATTTTCCCTAAATCACTGTTTGAATAATCTTTCAAATCTTTTCTTAGCTTCTTGATGAAAACTTGTGCACCACTGATTTTCAATTTCATTTCTTCAACTTCTTTCTTAGATCTGTCAAGGTCTTCAAGAGCTTCCATAAGATTCTTCTTCAAATTCTTTTCTTCTTCTAAACCCATTGATCCCCTCAAGTGGTTAAACTTTTCTTTAGAGGACCAAAGCTCTGATACCAATTGTTAGGAATGGGAACACTGAGAGGGGGGGGGGGTGAATCAGTGTTCACTATATCTTATTAATTTCTTAACTCTTGAATCTCAACTTGATTACTTAAGTACAAAAATGAACATCAAAGTAAATAAGATAAAAAATCACAACACATAACACCAATATGGTTACAGTGAAACCCAAATAGGTAAAAACCCCATCAGGAATTGACACCCACTAAGAACTGCACTAGTATCTTAGGATCCTTGTTAGAAGATCTGCAACCCTATTAGGAGTTGTTCTTTACAATGCTTTTAGTACAGTGACCTGGTCAAAGGTTGGACCCTATTAGGATTCTTTTATAATAACCCTATTAGGGTGGGGACACAATGTCCTAGAGCTCACTGCTCAAGTGGTGAAGGCTACAACCTTCTAATCTCAGATATACACTATATTTGTTCGATGAACTGGTGCTGTGACACTGCTTGTCTAATCAGTTCCTTTTGTGTGCTGATGCTTTAACCCCTTGTAAAGATCTAACTTATTCTATCTTCACTTTGCAAGTCTCTACTCTGCTTATCTCATCTCTATATGCACATCCCACACATATTACAATGATGCATCTTATATTTATATGCACTAACAAAACAATTAACTAGGTCGGCCTACAACTGATTACATACAACACTTCCAAGTGAATTGGATCAAGCGTGTTTACAATCAAAGATGTTTACATGTCTACAACCTAATTACAATAGGTGCATAGCCTTTACAAAACATTGTTATAACCTCTAATCAAAATAGAAACAGTCAGCTGCATACTCTATTCTATTCTAGCATTCACCGGCTGTACCTCTTCAACCGTCTATATCTTCATCATACTGTCTCATCTAATCATGCACTCTTAGACATAGCATGAATACATATTTAAAAGCTTAACTTCAATGGTACATACCATAACTTGGTCATACGCATGTGCGTTGATGCTCTGATCTACCGGTGCTCTGCTAACTGCCCAGTTTTCTATACTTAGCCATATCTAACCTTATGGTAATGTGCGTTGACTCCAAAACTCTATACGACTTTGTTGCCATAATGACAACACTATATCTAGTCATATACAATAGTATAGTCAACTTTCCAACAAGCTCTCTATTCATGTTGATAATTTCTCAATTTCATATCTTTTACCTAGTCTTAGTTACACATTAATAACAAAATCTGATAAAAAAAACAAATAAGGGGGTATATCTTCCTAAACCACTTTGCATTCAACTCTTTCCTTCTTAAATTGGCTTGAAGTTGAATCAAGCATCGATGCACCCTAATGAAAAGAAGTGATGTACTTGATTAGGTTTGGACTCTAAAGTGCATAATTGGAATAACCAACATCTCTTATGTTTGCATTGTTTACTTGGATGTTTAGAACTGAATTTCATTACATCCTACGATTTCAATTTGAAGAAGAATTGGAGGACATAGAATGCCTAATCCACTCTATACTCGGGTATAGAACACTTAAGTCACTATATACCTTGCACTTTTGTCTGAAACTTTATGGGATAGTATGCAAGATCTTGTACTTTCCATATTTGCAACAAAAGATTTGCCACTTATTCCTACACATAGAAAAATAAGGAAGAAGGTTGTGAAAAGGGGTTCAACTTAGTCAAACCCTTGTTTGGAATCATCCTTGGAAAGAAATAAAATGAATGAAAGCATGTTATCATATAATAGAGACTAGATTTGAAGAATGAAGTATATCATAACTTGGTGGCCCAATGCAAATGCATCTTTGAATGTGATCAAGTATTTTAATGCAATAGCTTTGACTTAACACAAAAACACAAAAGAAAATCATAAAAGAAAAAACCTTGTGTAATGGATGGCGTAGGTTTTTCCACAATGATTGATAGAAGAGCGAGAATAAAGAGCTAAAGACTTGAATGAATGGATGCTTGAATGTGTGTAGATCTTCTTACTTGATGGTGAACTCATTTTCTTGGCCTTCAATGAGGGAAAGAATTTTGAACCATGGAGAAGGTTTCCTTGAAAAAACCTCGAATGCTTGAGATCTTGTTTGAGAATGCTAGGATGTGAAATTGTAGGAGAGCTCTTGAATCTTGATATTGGTTACCAAAATGAAGGGAGATAGCATGCTTATATACCTCACAAATTTCGAGGGTCAAAACTTGGAAGAGCTGACCACAAATTCTAATTTCCCACCAAAACATTGCAATGGGTTACCGATTTAAATTTGGAGCCAAATGTCAAGGTATATAATGCCCAAGGTGTTCTATACCCCAAGGTAATAGACCTAAAATTGAATGGGAAGCTAGAAAAAGTGTTGAAATAAGAGGCACAACTAATTTTGAGGTTGAGAAGAAGCACATAGGCCACAAAATGGTAACATAGGGCCTATGTGAGCTAATAAATGATGCAAATAGAGAAATAATCAAGGATAACACCTAGAAATAAGGGATTACTTTGATTTTGGGTGAAATTGTAATACAATACGACCCAAAATATTAAATTAAAGGTCTGATGAGTGTTAGGAGAGTGTGAAATTAATGTGGGAACCCATACATGCTAAAATGGGGATAAATTAAGCTTCTAATTATAGATGCTTACAATCTAGGATGGTACATTTAACCCCCACTTTAGTAGAAGTTTGAGTCAACCTCATGCTTATGATAAAGTAGAAGAAATAGAGAGAGCAAGAAATAAATATGTGATCATGGGAAAACTACAAAAAGATAAGATATCGCTGAAGAATAAGGATAGAAGCCCCCCAAAACCAAGGATCTTATCTTCTATAACCATGTGCAAGGACACATACAAAAACAAAAGCCTAAAGATTACTAAGATTCCAAGTCAACTAGTTAAAGAGACCTTGATAAGGAAGATATCTCAACCACTAGTATCATGTTCAAAAAGCTATTGCAAAAGAAAAAGTGGTCAAATGAAAAGAGAAAGAGCACACATCAAAGATAAGACAAGACTCCATGATCCAATCTACTACCAAAATGTGTTATGATATAGAATAATGGAGGAAAGGAAAAGACAACCATATATGACATATGATATCCATTTATGTTGTGCTAGGTGATCCAAGAGAGGGTTTGGTCAAACGAGAGTCGATGGCCTAGAAAGTTGTGTTATGCTAATCAAATCATCTTGGAGAGAGAGAGATTTGGAAAAGAGAGTTGATGGTCTAGCAAGTTGTGTTATGCTTGTCAACTCATCTTCAAAAATATAAACAATAGAGAGGTCAAATGGGCTAGAAAATTGTGTTATGTTAGTCAACCCATGAAAAGGATAACTCAAATGGTCTAGTGAATGCTAGTCAACCAATCTTCAAAATTTATGCAAAGGAGAGGTCAAATGGTCTTGCAAATTGTATGATGCTAGTGTACTCTTCTTGAAATATTTGAAATAATCATAACATTAACAATAACGAGGCCACATATATCTTCTACCCCTTAAGATGAAAAAATAGGACTATTTTAACATCTTAAAGAAAAGAAGAACAAGGATAAAGGACCTTTAACACCAAGGAAGTATCTCTTAAGCAACACCAAATCCAATCCAAAGAGGCCACAACTCCTATGAAGTCAAGGAAGGGACGAATGCAAAGAGATATCATGCAATAAGTGTAAAGGGATCTTTTTGAAGGATGTTGACTAGAGGATGAAGAAATCATGAAAATCATCATCGACCAAAAGAAGGGAAGAATTCACACCTTCCCCATTAATATGTAAAGGGATTCTTGATGAAGGAGAGCACACTTTAAACACCTCAAACAAGGGTATCTATTTATTGGGACATAAAATCACAAACAAAGAAAAGGTTGTGATAAAGGATTCACAGATCTTGCATAACAAATAATCCCTTATTAAAAAAATTGTTCCATGTAAGAAAAGACATCGCATGATAAAAAAAAATACCACTAAACAAAGGGGAAAGTGAGGACTATTATAGTACTCGTAAAGTATGATTGCACTTGAAATTGTACCACCATGAATGAAAATGATCCCCTAATGGAGAGAATAATAATGTCACATAGTGTGGAGAAACATAATAGGAACTTAAATATTATTAAATGTAATCATAATTGAAAATGAACTCATTGTGACAGGTTATGTGAATGGTATCATAATCAATAAGTTTCTAAATATAATAACACAGATCTTGACATTTGTTCATGATATCGATGATGCATGAAAAAGGGAAGACTGACAATATTTTGGCTATGTTTCTTCTTAAATTTTGTTTGAGTAATCAACTTAACACAATGGAGGTGAGGAAAAATGTTTTCTTGATTAAATCTAGGCATAAACGAAGTGATAGATGATAATGTTACAAGTAGCGGTTACCGTTGCACCAAAAGATCGACCTGGTAATGCCCGATACAACCACTAGACTTATAGAAGACACAAGAGGCTGTTAAACCATGTCACGAATCCTGAGGGGAGTGCTGAACATTTTTCCAACAATCTCCCCATCAGCGTTACCTAAGGGGATTCAAACCTGTGACCAAGCTCTGATACCACTTGCTACAAGTAGCGGTTGTCGTTGCACCAAAAGATCAACCTGTTAATGCCCGATACAACCACTAGACTTATAGAAGACATAGGAGGCTGTTAAACCATGTCACGAATCCTGAGGGGAGCGCTGAACATTTTTCCAACAGATAAGAGAAGGAATTTAGACAAAGGAGGAGGTATAATCACCTAAAATTGGTCTAGTAAAACCTAAGCCCCCCTTTTCGATCGAATTATGTCAAATTAAATCCTAAATACTAAAGGCATATTTACTGGGCATAATTATGTAGAGTAACCCTAAAAATCCCCTTTGCATAATTAAATAAAAAATCTTGTATCCAACTTATACTATGGTCTAATTTCTAGAGCTTGCATATTTAATTTCTATAACATTTATTTTAATAAAATGTCTCTACACTTTTATTTAAAAGAACACATTCACATGTGTACACATACTTAATCTTGATTAATTAGCAATTAAAAGGGATTTGTGCTTTCAAATTTTCCATTTTTTCTTATCCCACCTAACATTGCTTTTGCCTCTTAATCCTCACCACCCATTTCTACCTAACCTTGCATCTCCTTCACCCTCCATTTGCCTCTTAATCTCAATCTCTCATTCTATTGCCTCTTAATCTCCACCCTCCATCCTTGAGTCAATTCCTTTAAAAGGAAGCCCTTCCTTGGCTCAAGGGTTCCATATTGAAATCTTGTTGTCCCTAGTCTCATAATATAATCTTGTTATCTTGAAATCTTGTTGTCCTAATCTTGAATCTTGAAACCTTGGTCACTTTACATACTTACATTCTAGATCTCTTGTTTTCTTACATTCTTAGAGTAATATTGTTAATTTTAATTCTTAGTTGCTCTAATTTCTTAGCTTAGCTTAATTTCATAGAAGTAATCTTGCATTGTTAACCTAGTTTGCTTTCTTGCATTCTTATTCTATACTAATAGTTGCTTGCATTCATTCTAGTTTAAATCTTTCATTTTTAGCTCTTAATCTTGCATCTTGGTTCATTTCTAGCTTTGCATTGCTTTGAATCTTCCATTTTAGAGTTGTCAAGTCACTAATCTTCATGCCAATTTGATGATCATTCAAAGAAGGATTAAACTCACTTCAAGTAGGAAGCTATAATTCGCTTCTTGAGAATTCCTTCTTCATGGATTCCCTCAAGTGTAATGGTTTATAGAAGTGTGTCACACTTTCATCACACATGAAGTTTTAGACTGAATCCTTACATAGGTAAATATGATATAGGTTTCTCCTGAGTCTCAAATCTTTGGTGCACACATCCTAAAAGATGTTGAATATTATTAATTGAAATTTTAAGAGAATTAGGTAGAACAAATCTTACACTAGGCCCTTTATAGAGTCACATGTTAAACTCAGGAACTTTGTATTCTCCCAAAAATGATGGGGTAAAGTCTAATGAATCATATTATAAAAGAGGAGTATTTTTAGGATGAGATGTGTTTTGTTGAAATGGTGTAGGGATGGATGGAGAATCAGATTCAGTTCATAGGAAACTTTGTGATTTATTATCAATGACAAGGGTATACATGATACTGTTATATATGAACTTAACTTTGCAATGAAGTGTTGAAGGAACATATTGCATGACATGTAACCACAGTCATCCTAAGAGAAGATTATAAGTGAGAGTAGCATGAATGACATGAATAGGTGTGGGTAAAATAACATGGCCTACCTTATTTGGTAAGGTTATAATACCTAAGGTTTTTTTAGTAAAACTATCAAAGCCATAGATAGTAAGAGAATCAGGTTGAATCAATAAAGTATCCACCTTAATTTTATAAAACAAATCAATGATACAACCATTAAGACCATATCTATTATCAATTAAAGTTTGATAAGTAAGATTATCATTAATAAGGTCAATAACCAATAAGAGAATCATGTTGATCTTGAATTTACTCAGAAGGCAATGCATCTTGAGAAATCACAATTTGAGCTTTACTATTAGTCGCATTCTTACATTCCAATACAAAAGTTATATTAGTTTGTACAGGAAGTGAAACAATTGTGTTTCTTAAGGCTTGTTGTAATACTTCATGGTGTGTAGATGAAGTTTGGAGAAGCTCCTAGATGGATATCTTTCCAAGAGTATGATGGAGTTTTTCTACTAAATCATATTCTTTTCTAAGATTTTAAGGAAGAAAAAGTGCATGAGGAAGCACTGATTGAGAAGCGGGAAGATAAAGAGGAACAAATTGTTGTCTATTATTCCTCGTGTTATATGTGTGAGCAATTGCATGATAGACAATGATTGTTTTTTTTAAGGTGGAGAGGTATCTTAATGAATATGGACAACAACCTTAGGCTTTTCACTACCCAAAACATTGACAACATCGACTTGTTTAGGATCTTGGTTGTTCAGAGTTTTATCACTAGAAGGGAGAGCATCAAGAAAAGTGGTAATGATATCATCCTCATTTTACAAGGTGCCCTTATGAGTAGGACAATATTTACAAGGGGAATTAGGCATTTCCATCAATGCATCATCTATAAAAGGGATGTCATATAAGGAAGACAATGTGATGTTAAGAAAGGTGTTTTAATATCCTTCTCTTGCACTAAAATATCTTCATAAGTTAGATGCATTTTAGGAGAAGGATCAACATCATCCTTCTGTTACCATAACTAAAAAGTAATGTTGAAGATTGATTATCTGATGGTGATGATGATGAAGACCGACCAAGATCAAAGGAACACAAGATAGTAGGAAGGTTAGTGTAATACCCCAAAAATGGGTTATAAGTTCATTAACCTCTTACATCTACAAATCGATCAAAATCGACATCAAATTCCTAACCTAAGGCACATCTGCACATTAGTTTATCAAAAACCTAATTGATTTTATCTTAATTCTACACCGGGGAATATTCCTTAAATATTCCTAATTTATCATAATTATCTTTAATTGAATATTATTTGGCGATAAATGTCATTATTTATCCTAAAGTTGATTAATTGAATATGATGAATATTTAATTAATTAATTTAATTCTGCCACTTAATTATTTAATTAGATTTAATTGCATTTATTCCTAATTAATATTGTTTTTATTTTGACAATAAATCAAAATTCCTACAAACAATCAATTGAATATTTATTTAATTGATTTAAAATCAAAGTTGTCAAATTTAATAATTTAATTGGAATAAAGTTTGATTTAATAATTGATTAACCCATAAATCAATTGTTTTAATTGAACAAAATCAGTTAAGTTGAAAATAAATCACTTTATTTATTAAATTAATTCATTTAAATCATGCACAATCAGAAAAGAAGTTAACTTTAAATCAATTTTCAATTTCAATTTGTTAAACTTTCTAAACTTGACATCTGATGATGAGTTGAAAAAGAGATCTAAACTCTATTTTGAGATAAAAACTGCTTTTGCATGATTTTATGAGTTATTTATTCTTAATTTCTTGTTAACTCAAAAATCAACCTGAGTTTATCAAGAGTGATTTATGGTTTTTCTTATGCATCCTCAAACCCTGGATTTCTATAAAAACAAGGCTCAACTCTTCACAAATATATCTCTCGAATTTGCACAATTACTCTAGCGAAATTACATACGAAGAATCAAGTTTTTGCGACATGCGACTTTGTGAGATCAATTCATATTTTTTCATAGTTTTGCACTGTTTTTCATATCAGTCCATATCATTGTTAGATTAAATCTGCATATCATTTTCAATCAATTCTAGCTTAGATTCATACAGTTTTGCATCCTAATTGCATAGAAAGTACAAAAATATAGATTAATCTCACTAGTATATTTTAGCTTGTTTTTCGATGAGGTTTAGTCAATTATTAGATGCCCTTTCGTTGGCTAATCGACCATAATTGTCGTCAGAGTTTTTTAGTTGATAATACAACTCATGAAATATCCGTCACAATTGCGACGTCAACAGTGGTTGAATTATCGACGGAAGCGACGTCGAAATCATTGCTTTAACCTGGAAGAATTATCGACTATATCGTTATCTCTGTGACCAATGTTGGTCAAAATTGTGACGTAAAATCATCGAAAGAAACGTCAAATGTATAGCTTTCTCGTCGATATGTCTATTCTTTGTTGGTCAAAAAAGAGACAATTTTTTTTTTTAATATATATATATATATATAATCAAATTAAGCACAACAATATTATGTCACTATTGTTTACTATTTACAAACAGTCACACATTTTCTATCTTATTTCACACAAACATGTTCTTTCTCGAGGTCATTAACCTTTCAATAAAACTTTCCACTTCTAAAGACAGAAAGAATAAGCCTCATAATATTTCAATGACATTCATAGGAGATGACTAAGCAATGTATAGCTATGCCAAAAATAATACTTAAATATTATATCTAAAACCAATCTCCCAATTTATTAGCCAGCTGGCTATTTGCCTTCTTCTTGTTTGTGGTCGGTTGATTTTTCGGGTGATGAGAAAGAGGGGGATACTTTCTCAGACTGCCACTCTCCACCACCCGTCATTTCCACCTTAGCATTCCCATTTCTTGGGGATACTTCTCACCGCGTATGACAAGGTAGAGCTCCTTGTCCATTTCCGGTTGTACATCTTCTTTCCTCAATCCTACATGCAATACATATTTAGTTCCACCAAACTTACTTTGAAATTACAACCTTTTAAGGATAGGAACACAAAAATAAGAGAGAATAGATCCACCACTAATGTCAAACCCACAAATTTTTTTCAATACTATAGAAACTAAGATAAAGATATTTGTGAAGGTTTTATAGACGTAGGTTACTGAATCATCATCTCTGCACTCGTACTCAATCTGGAAACCCTCGTATGTATATAGCCACTCTAGAAAATCTCCACATCTAGAAAATCTCTACAAACATCCCTTCTGGCCTCCATTGCATATACGTCTTCTTAGAATCTAAAAACTCTGGCCCATCATTGATTCTCATCAATGTACCAATTTGGATAGTAAGTCTAATTTAATTTATTCGTGGACTAAGACCTTGCACTACAACATTTGGGGTTGAATTTCGATGCCAATTTGCAACGCCACTACAATTTGTGTTTTTTTTGCAAGTGTGCCCGACAGTGTCGTAATAGCGATGATAACATTGTAATTGTGACACCCTTTAGTCATAAACAAAAAAAAAGAAAAATAAAGTGTCATTTGTAATTTTTGTGTTAATTCGAAGAGCTACCGCGAAGACGGCACTACACTTTTGTGTGGCGCAAAGAGGCCGACACCGTGTGGGAAGAGGGCACTAGCACTTTGTTGGTGTTTGAAAATGCTTACGCCATTTAGGGCTACCAATATGCCTTGAGACTAATGTTAGGAGTGGTTAGTTCCAAGTATGGGAGCTCTGCAAGGCAACTGGACCAACTATAAGGACTTAATATGCCCTCTTCTACTTCTGGCTCTGCAAAACCAAGGTGGGTACACCTAATCCAGATAGAAATCAAACTCAATACACACTTTGTACATCTAGATTCATAAGGCAGATCATAGTAAAGGATTACTAAATGCTAACCAGGCATTCATTGAATCAACTCTACTATGCAAGGAAAATGGACTTGTGACCTCAAAACTATGAGGGATTGCAGGATTGGAAATATTAAATAGATCTGGTTTCCTACAGGATGCAGTCAACCATGCAACACTTTGCATCAGCACAGGGATACTAACTTAAGATCAGTGCCTTATCCATTGGGCATCACACCTGAAGTGAACCTAAAACACATGGACAACTACTAGATTCATCCGAGAATCCAAGCCATAAACACAGCTAAACATCTCATACACTGCTTACAAATATCCTTACTGATTGACCCTAAAGAATCTATGCTTCACTCAGAGACTTTTAACCTGATTCTAAATCAAGGCTGAGAGATGAAACATATACATAAGCAACCAAATGCAATGAGCCAGAAAACTCAGAATTCATTAAGAGCAACTAAAGGAGAGATCCAAGAATGAAAAAACTATATTAAGTATGTGGATTCAAATCCCTGCATTAAAAGTTGACTCAGAAACACCATAGACAATATGCAAAAGATCAAAAGGTTTTTCCCTAATGTTGATACAACCACTAGAACTGACAAAAATTTAGAACCCCTACTGGAACTGAAAAAATCCAAAACCCTCAACAAGTCAAAAACATCCAACTATATACCACTAGCTGCCTTGGAATTCTTAGAGAGAATGCAACAAGCTACAAACAGCTAGGTCTAGGGTTTCACCCACCAAACCAATCAAAATTACATAGAATTTATTACAGGGGCAGGAAACCAAGCAACCTGGATAATCAGATCCAAGAATGATCTATAATCATGAGAAACTACGAGCAAAGTGCAGAACACTAGGAAATGCCATGAAAATCAATACAAACGGCCACCTGCAAACAGCTCCTCGAGCTCAAAACCACATGGCACCAAGTACAAAATCATCATGCCACCAAGAAACAGGCCCCTGGATCACCTCGCAATACCTATCGCCACCAAACCAAATCAAATTTGGCCGCAGAGCATTGAAAACCAGTCCTTTTGGTCGTAGGAAACCCTCTGCAGATTTTGAATTCAAATCCCAATGGTAATTTCCTCACTTGGCACCTGCAGAGAAACAACGGCCCACATTTAAACCTTTATCAACTTTATATCCCCGCCGTCTGATCAATCTTCCTTCGCAGGCTCGGCAACTTAACCCTCATCTTAATCACGCAACCACGCGGTCACCAACCTCACTGCCACAGGAAATGGGCAACACAATATGCTTGGTCACATGATTGCATAACCCAGAAATGGGTTATGCAAACATGCGACAGCCCATGAACATTAACCACCACCGCAACCGCCACTGCAAACACCGGCCCCACATATTTGGCGAACTGGTGACTGAAGAACTTTCTCCAATTCGCGAGATGCTTTACACCATCGCCAAAAGACTTAGCGACCACGCGACCATTGTTCACTGAATCGCCAAATGAACTAGTGAATCACCTTTTTATTGCGCGAACGTGCGAACACATTAAATTTTGTCGGCACCACCAAATTTTTATCCATTCCGCCAAATCTCAGACCCCACCTGGGTCCGCCCGATGCCACATGTCACACCACCATTCACCGCATACCACCCCATCACTAACACCGGACCCACGCACAACAAGCCTTTGAAATCGAACGGCAGGTGCATGATCACAAGGGGTCGACACCTCCCATGAGATCATGTGCCAACCACTAGATCTGCCACGACATCCTCTCCGCAGAATCAATCGGGCCCACCAAACAATTGCCAAGCATTCATCGACCACGCAACTAACCATTCGCCAAGTCATGAGATGTTAGCCGCTAACCGCCAAGAATGAGGAGATTGTGCGATTGAAGAGAAAAGACCACTCGCCAAGTCGCTGAATGTTAAGGGAATAACCACCAGAAACTAGCGAACAGGAGAAAACCTCCAGTCGCCAACTCGCGGAATGAAGACATACCGCCAGGTAGCCGAACATAATGAAGAACTGGGACCACGCGGACAGGTGGCAAGCAGTCACATGATCGCATGTCAAAGAATTCTGACATGCGGCCATGCGATAGCCAATCAGGAAAAGCTTTTCAAGGCCCGGGCCCACCTGTCATCGCACTTGCTCACCTAAGGAAAATCGACAAACAGGGAACTGGTGCGAGGTCGAAAACCCATAAAATTTTTGACACGGAGAGAGACCGAAAACACATAGAGTTTTCGATGCTAAAGGATAAGCGCACAAAAGCATGAAACACAGGGTTGAAAACACATAGACCGAAAAAATCATGGACTTTTGAAAACACTGTGGGTTTTCGACACTAAGGCAGATTTTGAAAACAATTCCCGCGGGCCTAAGAATTTGAATATCTTTTTCAATTTTTTGATTCAGCACATGCAATTTGGACCAGGGCAAGGTGACAACATGGAGAACATAGGGTAGGAGGCAAAAACAAAGCTTGCAGAGAAAATAGGCCATTTTCACAGGATTTTGCTATGACAAAAAATGGGCCTAACACACTTGACGTAGGTATTCGAGCTTTGTCTTCTCATTAACTCAATTTCAATAGAATTTTTTACATCTTAGCATTGTTAATAGTGGTATTATTTACATCTTAGAATTTGGAATGCTCGATGACCCACAAGCTTTGAGAGCTAGGACATCGTTTCTATTACCTTCAAGGCATTGTGTGAAGTGTTTTATCTCTCTTTATTTGTTTTTCTATTGATATTCACTATGTGGTACTCCCTGTTTATGATCATTTCATGAGGAAATGCCTTAATGGCTCGCAGGATGCAAGCTAGGGCATCATACATTGTTCATGAGCTCACTGTTTAATACTGGCATTGTTTACATCTTTTCATTTGGAATGCTTGATGACCCGCGAGCTTTGAGAGCTAGGGCATTGTTGCTATTACCTTCAAGGCATTGTGTGAAGTGTTTGATCTCTCTTTATTTGTTTTGTTGTTGATATTCACTATGTGGTACTCCCCGTTTATGATCATTTCATGAGGAAATGTCTTGATGGCTCGCAGGCTGCAAGCTAGGGCATCATATATTGTTCATGAGCTCATTGTTTAATACTGACATTGTTTACATCTTTTCATTTGGAATGCTTGATGAATTGCAAGCTTTGAGAGCTAGGGCATCATTTCTATTACCTTCAAGACATTGTGTGAAGTGTTTGATCTCTCTTTATTTGTTTTGTTATTGATATTCACTATGTGGTACTCCCCGTTTATGATCATTTCATGAGGAAATATCTTGATAGCTTGCACGCTGCAAGCTAGGGAATCATACATTGTTCATGAGCTCACTGTTTAATGCTGGCATTGTTCATGAGCTCACTATTTAATATTTGGCCAGGCCATGTAAATGGTACCAGGCCAACCCAATCAGCCCAACAAAATGTGTCATGTTTATGTTTGTCAAATACACTCGTTCACCATTTTGTTCTTGTTCTTCACACAACTATTGCATTAAAAGTAATTGTAAACAATGATTCAAAGAAAAAAGAAACAATTACAATAGATTACACCCCAAAAGAATATAGTCAAGGATAAATAGTGCCCTAATAGTGTCCTTTGGATCTAATCCCATCTTTTCCTTCCTTGCAGGTTTTGGATCATACAAGAGCATACTGGATTGAACCTTGAGTCAACACTTCATTACTTTAGGCAATGTTTGGTACCTTCATTATTTATGTTCATCCACTTATGTATGTTTGCATATTCATTCATATTCTTCTAAAATTTGGCTATTAGTGACCATATAGGACCATTCTTGATGAAATTTGGCATGAAATTTTATAACATAGTTTCTTAGCAGTTGATCTTTATATAACAGCCATGACTTGAGATAGGCATTTGAGCTTTGTCTTCTCATTAACTCAATTTCATTTTGATGGCATTTGTTGATTTAATGGCAAAATATGAATGTTAATATTGGCATTATTTTCATCTTTGCATTTGGAATGCTCGATGACCCGCAAGCTTTGAGAGCTAGGGCATCATTGCTATTACCTTCAAGGCATTGTGTGAAGTGTTTGATCTCTCTTTATTTGTTTTGTTGTTGATATTCACTATGTGGTACTCCCCATTTATGATCATTTCATGAGAACATGTCTTGATGGCTCACGGGCTACAAGCTAGGGCATCATGCATTGTTTATGAGCTCACTATTTGAGCACCTCATGTCCCTATTTGATTGGCCGGTGATTTGTTTGTTATATTGATGTTATTAGATCAAATAGGGACATCAGTAATAAAATAATACACTTACTATTTTGAATTTGAGCTCTGGCATCATGAAATGTTATTGTTGTCAAAATAGTAAGTGTATTAATGTATGATCTAATAGCAACAACCTCATTGATCATTACCTTTCACTCCTCCATCATTATAGAAGAGATAACTACCTACAACTATATTTCATAATTCTTCCTTTGAAGTCATAGGTTAATTTAAAATGGAGAGGGGTCTCGAAATATCATAAGTAAAAACATTACACAGTGGCATTCAGGTTAAGTACAATATGAATTCACACGCCTTTAATTATGTTACACTTTTGAAATTATCACTCATTGGTCATTTGACAATTCAAGATATAAGTATCAAAATATAAACTGTTGTAAAAGGAAGAAACACATATGTATCATCATTTAATACAAAATATAAAAGTATCCCATAGACACACAGTTGCTATTATAACAATCATCCTCTAATCCCATGGTGTACTAGTCTCAAGGTAAGAACAATTTACTTAAGCCATCATATAAGTATCATCCTAAAGTTTAAATAGACATTGACTATGGATATACAACACTGAGCCATAATAAATTATAGAGTTTCACTGCAATTTCTATGTCCACTTCCATTAAAATATATCATCCCTCCTGTTATATAGGCATCCTTCTCATTAAGTGTTTCCATTAAAATATATCACTCTTGTTATATAATATATATGCATACTTATTTAAGCCATACTTGACGTTTCCCTTAAATATTATTACCATTTCAATCAAATTTACATGACATTAAAGTCAAGCCCAAAATGTATACATACGTGTAAGTATAGGAGAATCTAGAATCTGCAACTATTGAAAAAAAAAAAACTATACCAACAACAGCTTACGAGAAACTATACTTGTGCTTACCACACCATACCTTAGCATCATAATGCTTATCATTTTCAAGCTTGAGCGAGACTTCATACCACACACCATCCGCAGATTTGTATGCAACGCTGATTTAGGCTGGAGGTAAACTACATGTGTCATGTAAACAACATGGTTGAATTTCAAGAGTTTTCCCACCAATACAAGTGTAAATAATGCATTGAATGTAATCTACTAACACTGCGTGGTATGAAGTCTCGCTGAAGCTTGAAATATATCACTCCTCATGTTATTGTCAAAATTAAATTCAAATGTTTCTCAAAACATGTATTCTTATAGAATTAAGATATCCTTATCTCAATAATAAAATAATCTTCCATAATAGTTTTTGAATCACATTAACACACACCTATATTCTGTAGCATAGTTCATTTTAGAAGTGTATGGGTTGACTATGCACATGCATAATTGTAGATGAGGATCAGTAATAGGGTGCCAGACATTTCTTAGATCCTTTGGATCTAACCCTATCTTTTCCTTCCTTGCAAGTTTTGGATCATACAAGAGCATACTGGATTGAATCTTGGGTCAACACTTCATTACTTTAGGCAATGTTTGGTACCTTCATTATTTATGTTCATCCACTTATGTATGTTTGCATATTCATTCATATTCTTCTAAAAGTTGGCTATTAGTGACCATATAGGACCATTCTTGATGTTTTTGGGTCATTTGATGAAAAGATGTAAATAGGGACATTAGTAATAAAATAGGGATATCTTAATCTTTATGAGCTCAAATTCAAAACAGTAAGTGTATTATTTTACTACTGATGTCCCTATTTGATGTCCTTATTTTATTATTGATGTTCCTATTTTGAAGTGTTTGATCATTTCTATTACCTTCAAGGAATTGTGTGAAGTGTTTGATCTCTCTTTATTTGTTTTGTTGTGCATATACCTTCTTTGATCAACTCTGATATGCACAAGTGATGAATATTCATATTTTCCTAAGCAGTACTTTGAGCTTTCCTTCAACACATGTACTATTGTGAAAATCATCACAAGTCCATTTGTTGCAGGAAAGCTCACAGTCCACATGTCTGGATGACATTGTTTACATCTTAGCATTTGGAATGCTCGATGACCCATGAGCTTTGAGAGCTAGGGCATCGTTACTATTACCTTCAAGGAATTGTGTGAAGTGTTTGATCTCTCTTTATTTTATTTTCTATTGATATTCACTATGTGGTACTCCCTGTTTATGATCATTTCATAAGGAAATATCTTGATGGCTCGTGGGCTGCAAGCTAGGGCATCATGCATTGTTTATGAGCTCATTGTTTGAGCACCTCATGTCCCTATTTGATTGGTTAGTACTCTGTTTGTTATATTGAGTTTACATCATATATTTAGTCTTAATAAATATCTTATAAAACAACATAAAAATAACCCAAAATACTTTGTCTTAATAAAATCTTAATAAAATAATATATTTAGTCTTAATAAAATCTTATAAAACAACATATATTATGTGAAGTGTTTGATCTCTTTTTATTTGTTTTGTTGTTGATATTCACTAGCTTTGTGGTACTCCTTATTTATGATCATTTCATGAGGAAATTCCTTGATGGCTCGTGGTCTGCAAGCTAGGGCATCATACATTGTTCATGAGCTCACTATTTAATACTCACATTGTTTACATCTTTTCATTTGGAATGCTTGATGACCTGTGAGCTTTGAGAGCTAGGGCATCGTTTCTATTACCTTCAAGGCATTGTGTGAAGTGTTTGATCTCTCTTTATTTGTTTTTTTATTGATATTGACTATGTGGTACTCCCCATTTATGATCATTTCATGAGGAAATGTCTTGATGGCTCACGGGCTACAAGCTAGGGCATCATGCATTGTTTATGAGCTCACTGTTTGAGCACCTCATATTCCTATTTGATTGGTTGGTGCTAAAAAAGTGAGCTCATAAACAATGCATGATGCCCTAGCTTGCAGCCAATGAGCCATCAAGACATGTCCTCATGAAATGATCATAAACAGGGAGTACCACATAGTGAATATCAACAACAAAACAAATAAAGAGAGATCAAACAATTCACACAATGTATGTTGTTTTATAAGATTTTATTAAGACTAAATATATGATGTAAACTCATAATTATACTTTATATATATATATATATATATATATATATATATATATATATATATATATATATATATATATATATATATATATATATATATATATATATATATATATATATACTTCAAAGGAGGAATTATGAAATATAGTTGTAGGTAGTTATCTCTTCTATAATGATGGAGGAGTGAAAGGTAATGATCAATAAGGTTGTTGCTATTAGATCATACATTAATACACTTACTATTTTGAATTTGAGCTCGGACATCATGCAATGTTATTGTTGTCATTGCATGCTTGCTGCTGTTGTGCACCATATATTGTTTTATACATTGTTTATTTCATTGAGACTGTGAGCTTGACATTTTTAATGTATTTTCTGTTATTGGATTGATGTCGCCATGTTGTTGAGGCTATAGATGCATTGAATCACCACTTCCATTCTATTTTGATAGCAGCAATATAACAAACAAAGCACCATCCAATCAAATAGGGACATCAGTAAGACATTTAATGCATTATTATTTCATCATAATGATAAAAAAAATTATTGGCTCAAAGCACATATAATGTGGGTAGCTTCATTACTTCAGTAGATTTGTACCTTTGTTAATTTGACTAGCATCATGAAGCTTTCTTACTTGTCCTTTAAAATGCAGATTCAAATATACTCTATGCCATAACATTAATGTATAGATGATGCAGATTTGTGTACCTCTTTGTTTTGATGTATCTTACTCACTGCATGCAATGGGGCCTCCTTGGGGCTGCCAACCATGGTGTGATGTTATGATCTTTACTTGAAATCCATGATGTACTCCTCCCTTAATATGGCTTTTCTTTCAGAAGTGTATGACTTGACTATGCACATGCATAATTGTAGATGAGGATCAGTAATAGGATGCCATTCATTGCTTAGATATTTTTTTATCTAACCCCCATCTCTCTTTTCTTTGCAGGTTCTAGATCACATAGGGGCACACTAGATTCATACCCAGGTCAAAAATTCATCACTTCAGGCAATGTCTGGCACCCTCATTATTTATGTTCATCCTCTTATGTATGCCTGTATTCTTTCATTTTCTTTTGAAAGTTAGTTTCCTTGTATAGTATATACAAGTTATTTTTCATATATATACATGTAATCTTTAGATGTAAAAATTTATTTTCCTTTACATGTATCTTTGCATGAAATGAACACAAATTAAACAAGATCATCTAATAATGCAAACTAGGGTACTGTAGTCACTCATCTAGTAATTAGTTCCCCAAACCATTACTAAGGATTGAACATAAGTCTAAGTCCCCAAACCTATTGTTCTATGTGCCCTTATTGCCTTCATAATTTTGGTTCAACCCCTATAGGATGCCCAAGCCTAGAGGCCAAGGAAAGTACCCAAGAGCACTTGAAAGAAACATGAATGAAACCATTGTCCTTATGTGGGTAAACCCATATAAGTGTTCTTCCTTTGCATCACAACTCCTACTTGAGGATCCACAATCATGCATTTATGTTCAAGACTTATTATTACCTTGGTCCTTTTGAATCTTAGGATGACATCTCAATTGGGAAAGGCAAACCAAAAACTTTCATAGAACAATAACAACCAAGGCATGTGGGTGCTTTTCTATTGTACAGTTATACTCATAAAATATATGTACAGTTATAAAATTTGATGCCTTGAAATTTTATAACATAGTTCATCTTCATCAAAATAGAATGGAAGTGGTGATTCAATGCATCTACCCACATTCTATGTGCTTTGAGCCAATAAAATTTTTATCATCATGATGATGAAATAATGCATTAAATGTCTTACTGATGTCCCTATTTGATTGGCTAGTGCTCTGTTTGTTATATTGCTGCTATCAAAATAGAATGGCAGTGGTCATTCAATGCATCTATAGCCTCAACAACATGGTATCATTGATCCAATAATAGAAAATACATTAAAAATGCCAAGCTCATGGTCTCAATGAAATAAACAGTGTATAAAACAATATATGGTGCACAACAGCAGCAAGCATGCAATGACAACAATAACATTGCATGATGCCCGAGCTCAAATTCAAAATAGTAAGTGTATTAATGTATGATCTAATAGCAACAACCTCATTGATCATTACCTTTCACTCTATCATTATAGAAGAGATAACTACCTATAACTATATTTCATAATTCCTCCTTTGAAGTATATATATATCAAGTATAATTATGAGTTTACATCATATATTTAGTCTTAATAAAATCTTATAAAATAACATAAAACTAACCCAAAATACTTTCTCTTAATAAAATCTTAATAAAACAATATCTTTAGTCTTAATAATATCTTATAGAACAACATATATTATGTTTATTCAAAAACTATATTATTAAATATTGACAACTGACATTAATTAATTAAATAAGAATTTAATCAATCAGTCATGAAATTTTTGATTTATTGTCAGAATTAAATAATACAATTTAGGAATAAATATAATTAAATCTAATTAAATAATTAAGTAGCAGAATTAAATCTGATTAATTAAATATTCAGAATATTCAATTTATCAAACATTAGGATAAATAGGATTTATCGCTAAATAATTATTAAATCAAAGATAATTAGGATAAATAGGAATATTCTAAGAATATTCTCTGATGCAAAATTAAGATAGAATCAATTTTTGATAAACTGATGTGCAGATGTGCCTTAGGTTAGGACTTTGATGTCAATTTCGAGTGATTTGTAGATGTAAGAGGTTAATGAAACTATAGCCCATTTTTGGGGTATTACAATAAGATGCTCCTAGGAGGGGCCAAATGAGCTTCCACCTTCACGTGATTGGCCCTATTAAGTAGAGAATGTTAAACTATTCTCGAAACAAAGAGAAGCTTAATATTTTAAGGTTTCCATGAATGATATATATATATATATATATATATATATATATATATATATATATATATATATATATATATATATATATATATATACACACACAACATACAGTTGTAATTATGACAATCATTAGAGAATGACCAACAACAGAGCACTAGACATGATAGATACCAGTCAGAGCTCTCTGACACGAAGTCGTCACTTACACAACATTTTTGTCACGTCGACATCATAATTACAAAAAACACAACTCCTGACATCAGTCAAATTATGACCGATGGCATGTTGACCATCTTTGACTATGTTGCCAGACCCTTCTACCCTATATATTGCGATGGTGCGTATCGTCACAATTATGACGAACATCACAGCCGTCAGTGCTATCAACACTAAAACTGCAACAGTGGTTAGTGTCATTGGGTCAATGGTGGCGTGTCATAATTGAGATGGATAGCCATCGCAAAAAGGACTCAAATGTACTAGTGGTTGGGCACCAAAGATGTGTGATCAAAAGGTGACACACTTCTATAAACCATTGTACATGAGACAATCCATGAAGAAGAAAACCCCAAGAGGTGGATTATAGCTTCCTATCTATGACGTGCAAGAATCTAAATAGTATCGAATTGTGGCTCTCAAATGAACCTCAATAAGAAACCCTTGCAAGGTACACCATAGAATGGAAGATTCAAATGATAATGCAAATGAAAGTAATCTAAGATGAAATGCAAGAACTAAGCTATGATGCAAGTGCAAGAACAAGAAAGAAAATCTAATCTAACAAGATTACAATACCTCCTAGTTAAGCTATGTGATCTAAGCTAGATGCAACAAAGAAATGCTAAGCTAAGAATGCAAGTAAACTAGAATGCAAGATGCAAGATAAGTGCTCAAGAATGCTCTAAGAATGCAAGTAAAAATGATAGCATAACTGTTAAAATAATAATAACAAAATATAGAGTTAGGAAATTATTTAATCAATGAGCAAGGAAAAAAAGATTTACCATGAATAATCACAAAACTAGGAGCATTCACCAAAGCACAAGGAAGCAAGGAGATAATATTTTGAAGGGGGAAAAGCATAAAAAAAACCCTGTGATATAATGAAAGTGGCAAAAAATGCCTAAGAATGAGAGAGAGAGAGAGAGAGAGAGAGAGAGAGAGCTTAGCTCATACAAAATAATCAAGAAGAAGAAGTATCTCATAAGATGAGAGAAGGAGAGTCATCTCTTAATAGAGATGTGAGAAAGGAGTTACATTGTAACTCTCATTTATGTGTATGCCACATTTCACTAGTGTGTGAGACAAGTGTAGGATTCCTCATAAGGAGGAATATCTATTTTCCTTAATAAAAAAAATTATAAATATGAGATGTCCTCCCACTTGGACTAGAGGACGAATACAATAGGATACCTTGGTTTATCCTTACATATTTACCAAGGAAAGATTAAATTCTAACACCCCCCTTTAATCTTTACTTGGGGTAATTACATTAAGGGGTATCAAACCCAAATTGTTACAATGAAATTCAAATTTCTCTCCAGAAAGAGGTTTTGTCAAAATATCTGCAACTTGATCTTCACCTTTGCAATGGAAGAGGGAAACATTCTTTCCTGCAATGTGCTCTCTAATGAAGTGGTGGTGGAGAGAAATGTGCTTTGAATTTGCATGGTAAACTGGATTCTTGGTCAAGGCTATTGCACTTTGATTGTCACAATACAATGGTGTAGGTTCTTGTTGAGGTAGACCCAAATCTTCAAGTATTCTTCTAAGCCATAGAGCTTCTTTAGAGGCATGAGTACAACTTTTATATTCAGCTTCAGTAGAACATAGAGACACAGATTGTTTCTTTTTTAACTTTCCAAGATATAGAACCTGAACCAAGAGAAAAACAATACCCAAAAGTAGATTTCCCATCATTGGGGTCTCCACCTAGATCTGAATCAGTAGAGCCTTTTAAAGAAAAAAATGAATTTGCATCATAAAATAATCCTAAGTTAATAGTACCTTTAATGTAACGTAATATTCTTTTAGTGATTTTGAAGTGAGTTTGTTGAGGTTTGGACATGAATCTTGAAACTAAACCAACACTAAAAGATAAATCAGGTCTAGTGAGGGTTAGATAAATTAAGCTACCTACAAGTTCTCTATAAGGAGTAGCATCTATGAAAGGAGATTCTATATCTATCATTAACTTAGTTCCTAAATCACATGGAATTGAAACGAGATTAGCATCATTCATATGAAATCTATCTAGGAGATCTTTAGCATATTTACTTTGAGAGATAAAAATACCCTTAGGGGTTTGCCAAATTTGCATTCCTAAGAAATAATGTAAAAAACCTAAATCTGTCATTTGAAATTTTTGGTTGATTTGGATCTTAATATCAAAAATTAACTGGTTAGAACTAGAAGTAAGAATCAAATCATCAACATACAAAATGATAATAATAATGTCATCTTCACTATGCTTGATATACAAGTTAGGATCATTTTGACTTCTTTCAAAACCTTGAGAAATAAAGAAAGCATTAATTTTGGAATACCACTCTCTAGGAGATTGTTTTAAATCATAAACAGACTTCTTTAGTTTGCAGACTAAATGTTCATTACCTTGTTGAATAAAACCAGGAGGTTGAGACATATAGATTTCTTCATGCAAATCACCATTTAAGAAGGCACTTTTAACATCCATTTGGTGAATAGGCCAATTCATTTTAGCAACTAAAGCAAGAACAACTTTAATGGTAGGCATTTTAGCAACAAGAGCAAAAGTTTCATTATAGTCTATTCCTTCAATTTGAGAAAAACCACGTGCAACTAATCTAGCCTTAAATTTACTAATTTTATTATTGGAATTTAACTTAGTTTTATATAACCATTTACAAGAAACCAAATTTTTACCATTACGTAAAGTAACTAAATCCCAAGTATTATTAGAAATTAAAGAGTCATATTCTTCTTGCATAGCAATTTTCCAATGAGATTGATTTTTAGCTTGAGAAAAGGTTTGAGGATCATTAGAATTAGAGAGAGAAGTCATAAGAGCATAATTACAGTAGTTTATCCTTCTAGGTTTAAGTCCACCCATTCTAACAATGTAATCATCACCCTCATTAAGTAAATCTTTAAACCATTTAGGAATTTCTCCTAGAATTAACAAAAATATTACTAGGAGGAGTAAATAGATTATTACCATCATCATCATCATCATCACTGCTACTACTAGAAGGAACAAAATCATTAGAAGGAGTATCATTACTATCTATTTGTTCATCATTATCCTATTTATTAGTATTATCCTTAGTATTAGGAGCAGTAACAGAAGGAACAAAAACTTTAGGAGCATAAATTTGAGTAGGGTTGAGAGACGAAGGTTGGTCCTCCACAAGAACTATTTTGCTATGACTAAAATCAGAATCTGAAATTTGAGAACAGTCATGGACACCATTTTTAGCAATGCAAACATCTCTAGCTATGTGAACTTTATTAGTAAGAGGATCATAAACTCTATAACCTTTAGTGTTCTCAGAATAACCAACAAATATATGAGGGGAGGATTTAGGATCTAACTTTTTTATTTTCTGTTTAGGTGTGTGAACATAAGCAGTGGAGCCAAAAATCTGTAAATGAGACAAATTGGGTTTTCTACCTAACCAAACTTCTTTAGGAGTTTTATTTGGAAGGGCCTTAGTAGGATTTCTATTAAGAATATAGGTGGCACATACCATAGCTTCAGCCCAAAATTTATAATCCATATTTTTAGCATGTAAAAAACATCTACCCATTTCTACTATTGTTTTATGCTTCCGTTTTGCCACATCATTCTGTTCTGGTGTATAAGGAACGGTAAGCTCATGTTTGATACCAAAATATCTTAAATAAGAATGGAAAGCATGATTAACATATTTAGTACCATTATCAGTCCTAAGAATCTAAATTTTACAACCACTTTGTCTTTCTACAAAAACATGAAATTCAACAAAAATATCAAGGACTTGATCTTTACTATGTAAGAAACAAATCCAAGTTCTATGAGAATAATCATCAACAAAGGTTAAAGCATATTTACAGCCTGAAAGAGAAGTATTTTCCATAGGTCCTAAAAGATCACTATGAATGAGAACTAACTTATTATTAGCTCTCGAAGATGATTTATGGGGAAAAAATTCTCTATGCATTTTATGACTCATACATCCATTGTAATCAAACTTAGAAGTAGTAAACTTAGGTAGCCCATCTACCATATTTTCTTTTTGCATTAATGAGATATAATCAGAATTTAAATGTTCTAGCCTCTCATGCCAAATGTGAAAATCAATAGTAGTAAGTAAAGAGTATCTAGGAGAGGCAAATTGATAAAATTTAAAGAGATTATCATCATCTAATTTAGCATCAGCAACTATCTGATCAGTGTTAGGATCAATGATATGACAATTATTTTTATGAAACTCAACCTTATAATCTTGACATAATTGAGGAACAGAAATAAGGTTAGCTTTCAAATCAAGAACATAAAGCACATCATGTAATTTACCATTTGGAATAGAAACATTACCAGTTCCTTCAACTTGACAACAATGATTATTAGCTAAAGAAATAGGAATATTCATAGAATCAGGTCGCAAAGAATCAAAGACTTCCTTATGAGATGTAACATGTTGAGATGCACCACTATCAATAATCCATTCAAGTGGTTTAGAAGCATTAAAATAGACAGTAAAAGTAGAATGAGATTGATTTCCATTAGGTTTTCCATTTGAGTAGTTTTGAGAATTATGTTGATCATCCTTTTGTTTCTTAAAATAGTTATGTATTAAGTGACCATTTTTACTGCAATAGGTGCAATGTGGCCTATTTGACTAATTATTATTATGATAGTTATTGGAAGGCCTAGAATTATACTGATCATTAAATTGTTGGCCTGAGTTATTATTTGAATTATTAGTATTGTTAGATCTTTGATAATTTTACTTATTTTGATTAGTGTTAGAAGATCTATTGTTATTGTGACTTTGAGAGACATATGCATGTTCGTGAGTTTTAAGTATACCAAATTGAATTAATTTAGCTTCCTCTTGACGCAACATATTTTGAAATATAACATAAGTTAGTTGAGATGCTAAAGAAGGAATAGCTAATTGAGAGTAAATATTTGTAATAAACTGTTGGAACTATCTAGGCAAACATTTACAAATAATAATGTGGATTATCCTTAAATCAGAAAGAGAAACTTGTAAACCAATTAGTAAAACTTTAATGAAATCAAACTTGAGCAAGAAATCATCAACATAGTTGAAATCGGTATACCTGAGGTCTTCAAGTTGGTCTTGAAGCTAGATTTTTTGAGTCTCATCTGCACTGTCATAGGTATTTTTTAGGATGTCCCAAGCCTAATGGGCTTCTGTACAAGTAGAAATTAAGACATACAATTCAAGGCTTAAAGAGATCCTGATTAAACCAAGTGCTTCCTCATTTTTAGTTTGCCAAGCAGTTTGGTCAGCTTGAGGAGCAGAGGCTGTGGATTTTGAGCTGACATTTGTTGCAATATCTAAAATATCAGAGAATCTAAAGATGAAGGTCATGTGCATTTTTCATGCATGATGATTTGTACTAGTTAACTTTATTTCTGGCATTAGGGTGGTCATGGTTAAATAAAGAATTTAATGTAAAGAACACTTAAAAGAATGAAAAACCTTAACAGAACCTTGAAAGGAACTCAGATCAACTATATGCACTTGCATGCAACGACAGAAAGCTATAAAAGCTTACACCAAGGAGGCATGCAAGGAAAAAACAACCAAGGAAAAAAAAGGAACAAGAACACAAAGGAGATAACAGATCTTGGTTAAACTATTATTGATTAACAGATAACACAAGAATCTCTTGCATGCAAAGAGAAAAAGAACTAATTCTATTGCATGCAAAATGAAAATAAAAAAGTTTCGAACATGCAAAGAAACGTTAGAAAACAAAATGAATCTAACTAAAAACTTAATCACTAAGATTAAAAGAAATATGAAAGAAAGTAATATAATATTAGACTAAAAAAAATTCAAATATGATTTTAGTTAGCTTTCTAGAAAAAAACTTAACAAAAGGAAAATAACTAAAGATGCTTTAGATTCTATACAAACTCTATCTAGAACTAAGCAAAGTATCAAAGTATCAAAGTATCAATTACTACTACACATAAACCAATAACTAAAATTTATAAATGCTCTGAACTGAGATAAAAAAAACTAGAGCTAATGCATGCAATAAAAATTACATAAATAATTTATAGCCCCGAGCATGCAATAAAAATTAATAGAGAAAGATTAGATTAAGAATTAAATTGCACTTGCAAACAAAAACCTAAGTAATGCCAAATTTACCATGGGCGATGACCAGACATATCAAGATTTACCGCCGTTTGCAACAAGAAAAGACTGAAATGATCAAGTACAAAAACACTGCAAATAATTACCCTTTACTATATTCTAAAATTTTCATTCAACAAATACATCAAAATAACATTACCGATCCGCCTACAGAATCAAAGTAAACTGAGAAAATAGAAGGATAGGTAAAGAATGAGGACCATATAAACGGTTTGAAAGTAAAGAACATTAATACCCGCAACAAAAACGTTAGGAAAAAACTAAAAAATGGAAAGATTTAGATAAAGAACCGTCTATATTTATATGCAAATTCCTTTCTATACTCCAAAAAAGAAATATATTATCTCTTAATAATAATAGTTATTCCTCAGACATTTGGTGGCTAATGCGTGAATGTTAGAAGAAATATTGCCCAGGCATCATAACAAAACAAATGCTCGATAGCTCTCAACCACTCACAAAGACTATGAAGCAACTATGGAAACTAGCACACGATCTCTCAAAATTTGAGATGATATGTTTCGTGACTCCTTAGCACGCGATCTCTCAAAATCAGAGATGATACAAAGAACAGAGGACAAGGCACGATAGAACAACTATCTATGGCTTGGATTGTACACACTATTTTATAGTGACTGTAGAATCACAAGCTGTGCCAACAAATTCAATTGGGAAGAAAGGTGTCAAAAGAGGGAGGCAAACTGCAGCAAAGAAAGAACCATCAACCTCTTTTGAAAAAAAAGATGAAAAACCAAGGATTGACATGCACAATAATGGCCTGGAATGAAAAAATAGCCTTAAGATGTAAATCAAGAGGCATGCAAGCAATAAATGATTAAACGAAACGCATGCAATGAATAGAACAGAGCAAAGAATAGAAAGAAACGTTAAGATAAACCCCTGCAAAGAAAATGTTAGGATAAACCGAAAGTAAATTATCTAACCTTCACAGAGCAGAATAAAATGCATGCAACCAAATATGGAAACAGTGCATGCATTTTTTTTTTAAAAGTATGCAATGATAAAAAACCAAAATTAAAAACAATAATTGCAAAGAATATCCTATACATGCAGCAAAAAAGATTCTTTACATGTATGAACCGATATAAGAAACAAGGAAAAAAGAATAGACTTTTAAATCTTTAATTTTTTTTTTAATATTATAATATTAAATTTTGATTATAATATTAAGATTTTGATAAATTTAATTTTGTATTATTTTCTTTATCAATAAAGTATCCAAACCTGCACAAAACAATTCAATAATGTATCTAATAGATAAATCGGGTTTGGCGGTAAACTAGCCAAAACTAAAAAAAAATTAATTTTTTCACTCTTAATCAGATTAGTCAAAAAAAAATATACTAGCAATAAACTCTCTCAATAGTCTCCGATATTAGAGTGCTCCAAGATATGGTAGCTCCTTCACCTGTACACTCAATAATGGATTAAACCAACCTACTCTGATACTATGTTAAAATAATAATAACAAAATATAGAATTAAAAAATTCTTTAATCAATGAGCAAGGAAAAGAAGATTTACCATGAATAATCACAAAACTAGGAGCATTCACCAAAGCACAAGGAAGAAAGGAGACAATATTTTGAGGGGGAAAAGCATAAAAAAACCCCCGTGATATAATGAAAGTGGCAAAAAATGCATAAGAATGAGAGAGAGAGAGAGAGAGTGCTCAGCTCATACAAAATAATCAAGAAGAAGAAGTATCTCATAAGATGAGAGAAGGAGAGTCATCTCTTAATAGAGATGTGAGAAAGAAGTTACATTGTAACTCCCATTTCTGTGTATGCCACATTTCACTAGTGTGTGAGATAAGTGTAGGATTCCTCATAAGAAGGAATATCTATTTTCCTCAATAAAGAAAATTACAAATATGACATGTCCTCCCACTTGGACTAGAGGATGAATACAATAGGATACCTTGGTTTATCCTTACATATATACCAAAGAAAGATTAAATTCTAACAATAACAATAGCCTAAGACTAAGATATGCAAGAGCTAAGAATGCAAGAATGAGGAGAGAGTCTCCTTTTAAAGAGCAATGGACGGTGAGAAATTAAGAGGCAAAATCCAATGGTAGAGATTGATCCTCATCTTAAATTAGGGTACACAAGATTCTCAAGAGGCAAAAAAGAGAGTGAAGGAGATGCAAGGTTAAGTAGAAATGAGTGGTGGAGATTATGAGGCAAAAGAGATTCCACTCATGTGAAGACAAAAAGTCTTTTTCTTTTTTATTAAATTAGGAAATTCTTTTTTCATGTGCACACATAGGATAAGTAGATCTTATTTAATTAAAAGGGGACATGTTCTTTTAATTAAATAAAGCTTAGGATAAAGTGGTCAAACTTTAGGATATTATCGAATAAATGATAAATGATGATTTGATCAAGAAATAAGAGATTAAATCAATACACAAGATTGATTAAATATGAGACAGAGGCTAGTATTTAAATTTTAATGTTAAAGTGGAGCTTATAGTTTACTAGACCATTTTTTGGTGATTACACTCATAATAGTGCACTACTATATGTTGTTTAAGTTAGACCTCCCACCTTATTTTTAACATTAGGGTTTTACTTAGGTAATTAGGGCTTTATTTAGGTAACAACTCCTTATACCTAGCCTACACAAGTTTTTGGAGAGGCTTGGAGCTTATCCCAACAAAATGAGGCCAAGGATTTATTTTTCTCAGTGCTTGACCATAGGAAGTTCTTTTGGATTTTTTTAAAAAAATTTAGCAATGTGTATAGGGACTTTGAAAAGAGAGAGGAAGTTTACCAAGATACATTAGAGGAGGCAACAAAGAGTTATAATTTACCTGCATTACTCTTGATTCTATCTTTCTAGCTTGCTAGTTTCATTTGGAGATGCCCTAGGATAGAGTTCCAGAAGGGGAGAGAAATATATTTGACAGTGAGGGAGATGCCCAAGTAAACTCTTGGGAGTCAAAACATTGACAACTTGAAATACGTTAAATTTTTCTTCATTAAACAAGTGAAGGTGTTGAAAAAGTAGATATTATTTTTCTCACAATTGATATGTTGGCCCGACACCTCAACATGCTTAGAAAGGCAGTTCTTCCATGTCTTAGCCTTCACCACAAAAGCGGTACCAAAAAGATTGGTATCATTCACAAATTATTGTAGAGCTAAAGGAGGGAGGATAGAGGTAGCTTTAATACCCTTAAGGGCTCCAATATCAATAAGATTCAGAATGTTCCTTCTTTGGATCTCAACCAACATGATAAACTGGTAAGGAGATATGGGGTCCCTTGTTTAATTCTCCCCTTAGTCACAAATAGTCATCTTGAAATCCAATTCATGAGGGATTATATACGTAATATTAGTCACACATTCTCTAATGATCAAATGCTCTTGGAAATCCAACTTCGACTTTGACTTTAAATAAGAAATCTCATTTAACCCTATCATATGATTTTGAGATATCTAGTTTGAGAGTCATATTGAGGAAGATGCTCCTTTCCATCGAACTCAAAATCTCACAGGTTAAAATAGATGCACCTAGAATTTGGTGACCATGGACAAAGCCTCTTTGATTCTCATTGATTAAGGATCCAAGTCTGGGTTTGATTATGGTCACCAAGACTTTGGAGAATATTTTGAAAATAGTATTGCATAAGCTTATAGTTCTAAAATTTGAAAATGGGTAGGATCTTGAAGTTTAGGAACAAGAGCTCAATGTATGTATCATTGAGCTTTTTCAAGATTTTACTAGTAAGGAAAAAGTTTTTGGCTACCAGAGTGATGTCAAAACTAATTATTTCTCAAAATTCTTGGAAGAAAGCTAGGGAGAACCCATCAAGCTTTGAAGCTTTATAGACTCGTGAAAAAGATAACATGTCAAATGTTTTCATTAAATATACAATAATAAATATATATTTGACATTAGCTATAACTACTCTAGTTGATATGAAACTCTCCTCATCTCCTAGGTAATATTGTACCTACTTTTACAAAACATAAAATTGTAAGTATAGATAGATATATTTGATAAGAAGTTTTTAAAATTATTTAGCATCTCAATCATCTCTAACCCAAAGAAAGACCAACCATAAAAATCATAAAGCTATATAGTATTATATTTTAATTTTAATAATTTAATATATTAAAAAATTTAATATTTGTATGCAAATTAGATGTCTAACAACTAGAAATGATAAATTAACTATTAAAGCCAATGAATCTATCTAATGCAAACACAATGAAGAATGCAAAGTAACTATGAAATGATGAAACTAATTTAATTACCTTCACCTACCATGCAGCTTGTCTCCATTGTCCTCCTAGCCTTGATTTCTTGAAGATCTTGAGCTCTCAGATTTCCAAATGAAGCCCTTTCCCAAGATGATCACCAAAGTGTGGAGATTGAATGAAATGAATGCACAATAGCTTATGCAAACTAATGGATGGAATGTGAATGAAATGGTGATAGTATGGATGCTTGATTGCTTTTAGAATGCTTGGATGCTTGATTACTTGAATGCCTATTATCAAAAATACCTATTAGCTCTCAAATGAGAAATGTGGCTCTTTTTATAGAGTTTTGGAGGATCTAGGCCTAGGTGGCGCAATCTTACGGTTGAGAATGAAAGGTGGAAGATCCTAGGGCTAGGATTGACTTGGTTGAAGGAGTTGAGAGAAAGGGGGATGTAGTTGGAATGTGAGAGGAAGAATAGGGATGACGTTCCTCTCACATTGACATGGAGGAGAAGAAGGTGGAAGAGAAAGACACATGTCAAGTGTCTCACAAAGACCAAAGAGAGAAAGAGGGAGAGACCTTTTCCTCATGAGGACTTTTTGCACAAGTGTCCTATGAGTCACCTTTGACCCTTAGAGGTGGCTTGAGAAGCCCCTTAGGAATAGGGATTGTCTCTTGACTTGGTTTAAGAGAGGACATGTGGTCATGAGACTAAGTCTTATGAGGCCACATAGCCCTTAAGAATAGGACGTGTGGGTGAGGATAATTATCAATAAATAATTAATAATTATTATTTATTTTAGCCAAAGTGATGTGTCAGGTGACTAGGTAGGTGAGGTGGACTAGGAAACTTAGTCATATTTAGGTGATTGTGTATTTAATTAAATCACTTTAATAAGACTAATTAGAAGACTTAGGACAGAAGAATAAACTAAGTGAATTCACTAAATAAATTGAATAATTTATTTAATAAATAAAGGACTAATTATTAATTAAATAATAAATATTTAATTAATTTATCAAGTCAATAGTAATTAAATAATAAATATTTAATTAATTAATGAAGCCATTTTTAAGTGTATACAATATTCAATATGTTATATTATAGATACTTTTAATATATATTATAATCTGTATTAAATTAGATTAATCTAAATAGTATTATAATTTAATCCAATAGATTTAATTATATATTATAATATATAAAATTGACACATATATTTAATATATTAAATATTAATTTGATATATTTATATAATATATTATATTATATAATAAAAAATCCAAAAAATCTAACAACATAAACTATTTAATTTAAACATATAAATCTATTGTGTAAACGTATAATATTAATATCATATTACATAATACATTAAAAATCATATAGTTTATTAAAAAATCAAAATCAAAAGCGCAGCCCTTGTTCATTTATGTAAATGTACATTTAAAAATCATAAACGCATGAAAAGACAAAACAGTTAAAAAATTATTCGAACGGATACAGGCTAGAATAAAAGGATGAAATCCTCTTTAAACAATTTCATTAATTTTTTTTCTAAATTACATAATATTAAATAATCAGCGAGATTAAATCCAAATTAAAGAATTTAATTAGAAAGTAGAGTTACTTACGGCAGTTATGCATTAAAATCTTATAAGTGCTGACTCCTGCTGTGCTGCCAGGAACGCCTCTGCACTTGATGGCTTCTTCATTCTCTCCCTAATTAAGAGACAGTTTTCTTGCATTGTGTTTTGCAATGAAGCAAATCTTTATTAATAGCTCTTTAATTCTCTTACTATTTCTGCCCCCCTCTCGTCTTGAGGCAATTCTTTCTCTGTGACGATGCAACAAGCAAAACAAGAAGAGCAGGAGAACTTGAATTTGATGTCTGATCATGATGTTTGGCAATTCATATTTGAAGCTTACGCTGCTGCTGCCGATCCTGTTCTTGATCAGAAGCTTGGACAATCCTTTAATATTGACATCAATTCCAAGTAATCCTTTTAAAAGTGGATATTTTAAACATGCTTGATTGTTACAGAGAACTTTTTAGATTATGATATTGTAGAATTCAATTGTGTAATTTTTCGAGTCAAATTTATTATTTCATATTTTCTGAAAAGTGGTTCATATAAATCTGTGTCACATGAAAATAAATGATACATGACACATGAAAATAAATAATACATTCAGCTTTTTTTGGTGGTTGTATGAAATGTTCTCTTGTTAAAAGCGATGAAACTTCTTTGGATGTTAATTAGTTTTGCACAATCTACAATGCTTGTTGCTACTGTTTCTATTTTTTCATCAATGTTTCTCTCAATTTTTTGATTTATCATAAAATATTAGAAAGTTCAAAAAGAATAAAATCATTTTTTTTATTTATCATAAAATATTAGAAAGTTCAAAAAGTATAAAATTAGATTGTTAACAGCAATCCAAAATGATTAAAAAAATATGAAAAAAGAAGAGAATACAGGAGAGATTGCACGCTGAACAATTTGCAGGAATGAGACATTAAGAAACTGAAAAAAAAAATGAATGAAAATAAAAGAACAAGACAACTAAATTAAGACTTAAACAGTTAAACTGACTAAACTATTTTTTTTGTTTTGTTTATGATTGAATATACTATGGATGTTGAAAGGTTCTGTTATTATAATTGAGATAAATTCTTAGATTTGTTATTGAAATGTTTTGTGGGTGTTGAAGGAATGTGCTTGTTAGACAGAATAAGGTACTTCTGATTCAGGATGCAAGTTAAAATGTACTGAATGCATGAGCAGTCCAGCTTCATTTTTTAACAATTGGTGTTGTAATTCACTACATTTTAATATATAAATATGGGGTTCTCAATAAATTGTACTGCAGTGAACTGCATGCAACCTCTGATCAGTTATGGGCAGCTTCAGACATTAATATCATGGAGGAAAATGAAGCTACTGGTGCAAAGCACCTGCTTGGCAATGAATTTGAGCTTGGTTTGGAGCGTGTTCCAACATTAACTCTATGTGATCCATTAGAAGATCTACAAGGGTGTACTCCTCGGGATTACCATACAATTAAGGCTTGGAATTCACAGATTACAATTGCAAATGATGAGGAACTACCTTACACAAATGCAGATCACGAAAAGTTTACTAGAGTGGAAGTGGATGAGAGTGTTAATGGGGAAAACATTTGGACTGATCAATGTGAATGGGAATCAGGGTATTATTGTGACAAATCATCAGGTCAGGAAGTTTTACCAAATCCAAATTCCTTACTTTTGGAAGGGATCAGTTCTAAACATTCCATTTTCTATGAAAACCAACAGCAAAAAGCTTGTTCTAGTTGGAGTGGAACAGGGGATTGTGAGAGCAGAGCTTCATCTAGTAAAAGAAATGCATTGATGCCTTGTCAACAGAGACCCGATATCAGTTACAGTGAACTGTCTCAATATTTCCATATGCCCATTACACAAGCAGCCAAGGAGCTCGAGGTTGGCCTCACTGTTCTCAAAAAAAGGTGCAGAGAGTTTGGGATTCCTAGATGGCCACACCGTAAAATGAAAAACCTTGGAAATCTCATAAATAATATTCAGGTACCATTGTTGATATTTTGTTATAATTTGAAAATGAAAATATTTTCAATGTTGATTGCATCGAAATGGAACCGCATCTTATTTGATATAATTCATCTTCTTTGATTTCAAGATTTTGTTTTTCAAAACAGAACAATCAATATGTTGTAAGATCCATGAAACGAAATCCTAGCAATCACTTTTTTTTCCCTAATAATATTTAGGGTGAATGTTTCACTTTTAAAAAGGGCTCTATAAGCTGTGTACTGTAATGTAGAGTTGACTGTGAAAGCCTAATCTTTTCTATATTAGCTTTTATATTTCATCCAATCTTTTCTTCTATCCACATTGTACTCTGAAATCTCCTGAATGTTGGGATATCTTTGTGATCAGGAACTGGCCAAGAACAATGCAGGGGTTAGCCAAGCTCGATTGATAAATGCAACAGAGATACTGAATGAGAAAAAGAGGTTGATGGAAGAAATGCCTGGGATAGAACTTGATGAAAGAACAAAAAGGCTGCGCCAGGCATGTTTTAAGGCCAATTACAAAAAGCGTCGTGCAGCTCAAAACAGTATTAGTAGCAGTAACAGCAGCAGCAGTGGTTCCAGTCAGATCACCTGCTTTTCATCTGCTTCAGCCTCCACCAGTTCCCTTTCATCTTCATCTTCCTAATCTCTTCAATATGTATATGTGTAAATAGCATCATATTTAGCAGAGACATTGTCTCCATATTGTTTTATTTAATTACAAGAGAATTTAAAAAAGCCTTGATAGTTTGTAAGATTTGATTGATTGTTTTATTGTCTGGAGTGGAAACAGAGGAAACAAATGGGGATTATAGTGTGTCAAGAGTGTATTCTTCTCTGTGAAGATGATATTTATGATGCAGGTCTGTAATTGCAGCGCAATATCACTTTTAGTGAGTAATGTATACAGTATTAGAGGCAGAGGGCATTAATTGCTAGATTTTTCTTGCTCTTGAGTGAAGACATGAGAAAAAGTGAAAAAATTATGAAAAAAAAAATTGTGATACTACAATTATAGTTTGGCTATTTGGAAATATGAAAGCATTTTTGGACAGCAACTTTGATGATGTTATGGTTGAAAGAACGTTGTTTTTGCTGAAGATTGACTGATGATGTCATGGTAGAATGAATGTTGTAAAAATTGAAAAGAGGCTGTACTATTGTCATTCTTGGAAGCATGTTATAATGCTGAACTACTTCATGATTTGGTGGCAAAGAAAAGTAATGTATCTTGGGTTTTAAACCACCAGCTTGGTGGCACGAGTCCTGTTTTAGTTAGGGTCTTGTTATCATGTGGTCATGAATAATGTAAGGCCCTCATACTGATGTTATTTATATAGATTTTAGAATGTGCAAATGTTCTTCCAATCACCCATATACTGATGGCACACTGTAAAATAAAAGACAAACTACATGCAATTGAATCACAAAACCACTGCTGCATTACTACAATATAAATGTTGCATACTTGTCAAAGCATGCAACTCTTCAATGCCTGCAACATTCTCCACCTTCGTACAAGACTTACGAGTCAATCACAATCTGCTCCAAGCAGCTCGGTCTGGAAAATCTCAGAACTCCTTAAGTTCGGGACTCTGTTAAATAATCAGTTGTGTAGGCTTTGTAAGATCACTGATTCTTACCACTTCTCGTAATTCTCTGCAACATATCAAGGTAAGTCTAATGAGTGTCATTTGCAGCATTATGTTTCTATAACTTCTCAGAAGAGAAAATCTCAATTTTCTCCGAGCAGCTCAGTCTTGAAAGATTTGGCAACTCCTCAAGCTCGGGACAATCATTACTGTACAACTTTGCAAGCTTTGTAAGATCACTTGTTCCTGCTACTCTTAGCAAATCTCTGCAACTTGGTACCTACATACTGATAAATGTTTGTTGGCAGTGTATTGTTCAGTGCCTTCCTACAATGCTTATTCTGAATTTTCTCTAAGAAGCTCAGTGAGGCAAGATTTGGCAACTCCTCAATCTCAGGACGCTCACTAATAATCAGCTCTTTGTGCTTTGTAAGATGACCATTCCAATTTCCTTGTACTCTCATAAACATGTCAGCATGGGACTGATGAGTGTTGTTGGAAGAGTAATGTTCTGTAGCTTCCCACAAGACTCAATCTCAATTTTCTCCAAGCAGTATGGAAACACTTGGAAACTCCTCAAGTTCAGGACACTGGTTAATAATCAGTACCATGTAAGTTTTGTAAGATCACCAATTCCTTCACTCTTTATAATTCTTTGCAGCATATCACGGTAAGTCTAGTAAGTGTTGGTGGCAGCATAATGCTCGGAAGCTTCATACAAGAGTCAAGCTCAATTTCTTCCAAGTAGCTCAGTCTTCTAAAAGTTGGCGACCCTCCAATCTCAGGACAACCAATAATGGATAACCAGCTAAGTTCAATGCCACCTGAGACACTTTCCAAAATTTGAAAACATTCAATTCAAGATGTTTCGAATTTCCACATCCATCAATCATAATCAAGAGTACACGGACACATCCCCTGACCATTGCAGACATCCCCATATCAAGGATGTAGGGATGCCTCATAAACGTCCTCCTACCATCTTTTAACCATATCAGTGTGGCCTTCAAAGTTCATTGTATTTTGAATTTTAAAAATGCTTGATTTAATTTATTTGATTATGACAGGATATTAATATCAGGATTCAATTGTGAATTTTTGAGTCAAATTCATCGTTTCATATGTCACGAGGAGTGGTTCATACAAATTTGTGTCTCATGAAAGTAAATGATCCACTCAACAATTTTTTGGTGGGTGTTTGAAATTTTTTCTTGTTAAAATTAAGAAAACTTCTTTAGTTTATTAATCATATCAGTTATCCACAATACATAATGTTTATCGCTGCTGTTTCTGAATTTGAACGTGTATGTATTTTTGCATCAATGTTTCTATTACACTAATTTATCATAGAATATTAAAGAGCTCAAAAGATAATAAATAAGATTATTTTAGATCCAAAAAGACTAAAAAGAGATGAGAAAGAAAAGGAAGAGAAGTACGTGAATAAATTTGCACAGACAAGACACAAAAGAAAAGAATTAAAAAAATTAAAAATTAAAATTAAAAGAACAAGACTAAATCAAGACTTAAACTGACAGAGCTAAATTCTTTGGTTTATGTTTAAATATTCTATGGATGTTGAAAGGTTCTGCTTATTATAATTGAGATAATTTCTTAGATTTGTTATCAGAATATTTTTGTGGGTGTTGAAGGAATGAGCTTGTTAGAATAAGGTACTTTTGATTCAGTATGACCAGTCCAGCTTCACTTTTTAACAATTGGTGTTGTAATTCACTATATTTTTATATATAAATGCTTTTCAATAAATTGTATTTCAGTGAACTGTACGCAACCTATGATAGGTTATGGGTAGCTTCAGACATTAATATCATGGAGGAAGATGAAGGTACTGGTGCAAAGCACCTGCTTGGCAATGAATTTGAGCTTGGTTTGGAGCATGTTCCAACATTAACTTTATTTAACCCTATGTGAGCCATTAGAAGATCTACAGGGGTTTACTCCTAAGGATTACCATACAATTAAGGCTTGGGATTCACAGATTACCATTGCAAATGATGAGGAACTACCTTACACAAATGCAGATCATGGAAAGTTCACTAGAGTGAGAGTGTTAATGATGAAAGCGTTTGGAGTGTGGACTGATCAATGCGAATAGGCATCAGGGTATTCTTGTGACAAATCATCAGGTCAGTAAATCCTACCAAATTCAAATTCCCAACTTTTAGAAGGGATCAGTAATAAACATTCCGTTTCCAACGAAAATAAACAGCAAAAACCTTGTGCTAGTTGAAGTGGATTAGGGGAGTTTGAGAGCAGGCCTTCATTTAGTACAAGAAATGCATTGATGCCTTGCCAACAGAGATCTGATATCAGTTACAGTGAACTGTCTCAGTATTTCCATGTGCCCATTACACAAGCAGCTAAGCAGCTCAAGGTTGGCCTAACTGTTCTCAAAAAAGGGTACAGAGAGTTTGGCATTCCTAGATGGCCACGACGTAAAATGAAAAGCCTTGGAAATCTCATAAATAATATTTAGGTATCATTGTTTCTTATTAGTTTAATTTAAATATATTTCTTAAAATTGAAGTACAATTTTGATTGTGTTTTTAAAAATTTGAAATGGAACCACATCTTACTTGATTTCAAGAATTTGTTTTTAAATATGAAAGAATCAATATCTGGTAAGATTCATGAAACAAATTCCTAACAATCACTTGTCTCTTCTTCTAGTAAAATTTAGTGAAAGTTTCATTTTTATACTGTAATGTAGACTTGACTGTGAAAACCTATTTCCTTCTATATTAGCTTTTATATTTCATCCAATATTTTCTTCTATCCACATAGTAGTCTACAATTTATTGAAATTTGGGATATCTTTGAGATCGGGAACTGGCGAAGAAGAATGCAGGGGTTAGCCAAGCTAAGTTGTCAAATGCAGTAGACACACTGAAGGAGCAAAAGAGATTGATGGAGGAAATGCCTGGTATAGAACTTAATGTAAGAAATAAAAGGCTGTGCAAGGCATGTTTTAAGGTCAATTATAAGAAGCGCCGTGCAGCTCAAAACAGTATTAGTAGCAGTAACAGCAGCAGCAGTGGTTCCAGTTGCAGTTCAAGTCAGATCACCTGCTTTTCACTGCTTCAGCCTCCACCAGTTCCCTTTCATCTTCATCATGTTTATCTCTTCAATATGTATATGTGTAAATAGCATCATATATAGCAGAGACGTTATCTCCATATTCTTTTATTTATTTACAAGAGAATTTAAAAAAGCCTTGATACCTTGTAGGATTTGATTGATTGTTTTATTGTCTGGAGTGGAAACAGGGAAAACAACTGAGGATTATAATGTGCCAAGAGTGTATTCTGCTTTTGAAGATGATATCTATGATGCAGGTCTGTACTTAAAGCCCAATATCACTTTTAGTGAGTAATTATAAAGTATTAGAGGCAGGAGGCATAAACTGCTAGAATTTTCTTGCTCTGGACTGGAGACACGAGGAAAAGTTAAAATTAAAATAAGACATTATGGTGATGCTACAATTATAGTTTGGTTAGTTTGGTCATTTGCAAATATAAAAGCATTTTTGGACAACAACTATGATGTTGTCATGGTTGAAAGAACTTGTAATTCTTGAAGACTGCGATGATATTATGGTAGAATGAATGTTGTAAAGATTGAAAATAGACTGCATTACTGTCATTGTTGGAAGCATGTTATAATACTTAACTACTTTATGAATTGGTGGCAAAGAAAACTAATTCATCCTGGGTATTAAATCACGAGTCTGGTGACATGGATCCTGTTTTAGGGAAGGTCTTGTTATCGTGGGGTCATGAATGGTGTAAGGCCCTAGTACTGATGCAAATAAAATAGATTTTTTGTGCAAATGATGTTTGAATATTGTAAACTCTTGTGCTCCTCCATTCACACGTGTAAACCCTGATAGCACACTCTGAAGTAAAAGACAAATGACTTGCAATTCATCGAGGGTGAATTCTTTTCATTTACAGATCACATAAAATGATTATGTGAGAAAATATACACTTATCATGTGAGAATAAATGATAAAACTAAGGCGAAGGTTAATATTGAAATTAAAAAAGCTACAAAACGAGATCTATGTTTGGTTGTTTAAAGGAGTCTCAAGGTTCTTAAAGAGTCCACTAGGGATAAGTTTTGTTGAGTGCAAGGCTTTGACATCATAAAAGATGAGGTCAGGATCATGCACTCGGCAAATTTGGTGGAATAGACACCTCTCAGGCTTTGGCTCTTAGCCGAAGAGGTTCAGCCTAATGCTCATGCTCGGGTATTGGGTAGCTAAAATGACTTTGTAGATGAAAAACACTCCATCAAAAGAAAAGGAGGCCGAAGGTCAATATTTAAATTTAAAAAACTACAGACTGAGTTTATGATTGGCTGTTGAAAGGAATCTTGAAATCAATACCTTCAACTTGGGAATGCAATTCTGAATTGCTGCATTGCTACAATATAAATGTTGCAGACTTGTCAATGGATGCAACTCATCAATATCTGCTATGTTCTCCACCTTCTCACAAGAATCAATGAAATTTTGCTCAAGCTCAGGACACTGGTAAATAATCAGTTTTGTAGGCTTTGTAAGATCACCCATTCTTGCCACTCTTTGTAATTCTCTGCAACATGTCAAGGTAACTCTAGTTTCTGTCATTTGCAGCATAATATTTCTATAACTTCTCACAAGAGACGATCTCAATTTGCTCCAAGCAGCTCAGTCTTGAAAGATTTGGCAACTCCTCAAGCTTAGGACACTCATTAAAATACAACTTTGCAAGTTTTGGAAGATCACTCGTTCCTGCTACTCTTAGCAAATCTCTGCAGCTTGGTACATCCTTACTGATGAATGTTTGTTGGCAGTGCCTTCCTACAATGCTTGTTCTGAATTTTCTCTAAGCAGCTCAGTGAGGCAAGATTTGGCAACTATTCAGTCGCAGGACATTCACTAATAATCAGCTCTCTAAGTTTTTTAAGATCACTATTTCCTGTACTCTCTGATTGTTTGAAACATGTCAGTGATGAGGCATATTAATGCCATATTTTAAGATACCCTAGGATGATATCCGCTAGACCTATTTCCTTATTTTGATACATTTACCTTAAGACTTCTATGTTTTTGCTGTTATTATATGACATACTGCCATTAGACTTATAACTCGGTTTAAACGTAATTAAATATGCTATGCTTGGATGAATTACTGTATTTCTTGTTTTAAAAGAAATGGTTGTGTTTTAAATAAGTGGAGTAGTTGTTTGAATATGAATGATCATGCGTGTTCTGATAATTGTTACCATAAATGTCTTATCCTAACTCTTGAAGGTGTAGCTCATCAAAACAGCAAATGTTGTTTTGACCAGGTATATCGCATTCATTCATGGAGTGATCAACCCGATCTTCCTGCAACTTCCAGCGGAGAAGCATTCAATGCAGCACTAGTTGAAGGTTTCCAAAGAACAAGGTGGTAGTTCCAGCGAAGAGCAAGGCAGTGTGATAAATACCTGAGAAGATCTAGGCGCAAGTGAGAAGTTAGATTTGTTGTCACGACAACTCTTTCCTCCATTCTGGATTTAATCTATTTCATCCTTAAAAGCTTTCATTCTTTTTAGTCAGTAGTGTTGTAAATAAGACCCGCCTATTTATATGGCGCGGTTAGGAAAGTAGTTAGAATTTTTCCTTTAAATAAAGCCTCGCTCCTGCGTGAGAAATGAGGGCATTGTCAAGTTATTATCAATACAGTTCTCAGTTACTTTTCCTATTTTATGAATTTCTTGTACTCCATCATTCAATCAATAAATAAATGAAGTGTTGAGATTCAACTGAGCATATTTGTGATTTAGGATACTCATCCAAGGGGGCCCACTTGGTGAGAAATCCATAGTTAGATAGATTCATACTAGTTAGAATCATTTCCTGTATTTCTGCTATTTCAGTGCCAAGTGTTGAACTATTCCTGCAGCCAAAGCCACAGGTCAGCAGACACTTCCTGCAGCTAAAGCAGTGGAGCAACAAAAGTACTATGGCATAGTTTGTAAGAGTCTTCATGTCTTGCTAGCAATAATATTTATGTAATTTCCATTCTAGCACTTACTTTTCTGCAACTTTAGCTTAGGCATTATTATAGCATTCATTTCCTACAATCGTAGAATAGTTTCTCTTCAACATTTCTTTCCTGCAACAACAATAAAATGTATGGCTGAGTGATACATGGTGCATATACTTTGCTGGCACATTTCAAGTAATACGTCCCTGGTTTGACATACTAAATGAGTTTTTATGAAGAGGATAAACTGCTATGTCGGATGTTTAATCCCTGAGTCTGGAATTACACCTAGCTTCTGAGCCTTTATTAAAAGCGATCATTTTTGGTGCCGTTGTCGGGGACAGTGCCGAACCAAGTCCTCACTAAGCCATTCTTAGAATTTGTTTTATTTCCAGCTTTAAGTAGAATACATTTTTCATTAGAAGAACTCTACAAATCGCATCACTCCCTACTACCTATATGCATAATTGAAGAAGAGACGCTAGAGGAAGGTACTTGCCAAATCAATCCAATCAGCCCTTTGAAGAGGAAAGTTCATTTGTTGATGCTACCATTGACCTCCTTGAAACTACGTCCTCCTCCTCATCCTCTGAAGACAAATAGTTTGAAGAGCAACCTGAAATTAACACATTTGCAGAAGCCTTTGCTCATCTAAGAACTCGATTACCTGAGAATCCTGACAGAAAAGTAAATTCCTTACAATTGGTCGTCTACCAACCTCCTCATCATCCACCACCTCCACGGCCTATAAATCCTCCAAGGATGGTGAATCTCGCCACATTTCCATTTCCTATCTCTGACCAGTGAGACAACAACAACCTTAAAAACATACCTTCTTCTACCCTACCAAAATTCTATGGTCTAGTAACTGAAGACCCGAATACCTTTCTCTTTGAATTTGATATCTTATGTAGAAGTTATGACTACACCACCGATTCTCACAAGCTCAAACTCTTTCTTGCAACCCTTAAGGAGTTTTTTTGAGTTGGTTTGTGGGCATAGGATGGGATGTTGTTCATGATTGGGCAGAAATGTAGGATGCATTCTTGCTCAAATATAAGGATTATTGTTGGGGAACCGATATGCGAGGGGAAGATATTATTAAAATGACTCAAAAAGAGGATGAGACACTTGAATACTATGTGTAGATACATAAAAATCCTTTAGAAAATAAAGTATTTTTATTTTCTGAAAAACTCCTGATGACATCATCATTAATTAATTAATTAATTAGTTTTCATGTCATTAATCGCTTCTCCTAGTTTAGCTAAACATCTTTAGTTAAAGAATCCCTTCCCAAAACCATTTAAATCAAGTTTAAATGATTTCCTCCATTTATTAATTATTTAATTAATAAATTGACCAAAAACCTTTTAAATAAATTATTTATTTAAATCCAAAACCTTCAAAATCTCCTAAAGATCATTAACCTCTTCTAGAATCTCCTAATCTCACTTTAATTTTTAATTAAAGGGTGATTCCCCCATTTCCTAAGCCTAATCCCAACTCAAAAACATTTAATTAAGTTTAATTGTTAAATCCTCTTATTTATTAAAGCAATTTAATAAATGAAATCCTAAACCCAAAATCCTTTAAAATAAATATTTATTTCTTTCTTTCCTAAAACTCCTAAATATCCTAGAAAGCCCTAGACTCTTTTAGAAAGTCAAACTCTTGACTCAACCTCAAACCCTACCCCAAACCCCAACTCATCTTCCTAACCCAAGCCCTTCCAAAATCCTATAAATACTCCCCCTTTCAAGAGCAATTTATTAGCTTAGTCTTTCATCTTCATGCATTGTTATCATGCTAATTTAGTTCTAGCTTTAGCATAATCAATCCTAATTGTTAGATTTCATTATTTTCTTCAAGCTTTCTAGCACATCATAGCTTAGCAATAATGGATTAACCTAGTTGTTTTCATTTTTTTGCATAGCATATCATCATCATCCCATCTCATTTGGTCTAAAATCAATCATAGATTACTCATTTCTAGCTTAATCTTCATTTCAGCATTGTTTGGATCCTTGAGGCCTTAGGGGCAAATCAGGTGTTCTATACCTATTTTGTGCCACTATGAGTTTCTCATGGTATCTAATCATTCCAAATCCCCCTAATCATCATTAGGGACATGCTCCATGCGAATAGAGAGCACACCCACATCCCTAAAGCAAGAGCAAATCAAATGGTGACAGGGTGCTCCCATTTTAGCTCTATCTGAATGACTTTGTGAATTATTCTCTGCTTTTGTTAGGTATATGTTGTTTAGGCTAACGTTTGACATGTCTACACCTTTCAAGACAGATTAGGTTTTCTCTGCTCACACTATGTTTCACGGTTCATGTATAATGTACAAAGGAATACAGAGCATGCGCTTAATGAGGAATCTCAAAAACTGCTTTTTCTGATAGGTATACAAGATGGATGCACTGAAGCATTAGACTTGATGGCAGGAGGAGACATAACCCAATCTACTTAGGGCGATATAAAAAAAATATGCCTCAAGTACTCCAGAGTTGCTGGTAAAAGAGGAAGGGGATACAGAAGCACAATGGGGAAGACAAATGGTACATGCGCTTCTAGATCAGAGATAACACATCTCTTATCCAACTTTAAGTAGGATATCATCAACAATATGGCCATGCAATTGGATACTTTGTAGGCAAAGAAGAAGCACGAGGAAGTAGAGGCCATGTTGGCTGAATTCTGTCCACACTATCGACGAAAGAAGAAAGATTGCCTATGTAAACTGGTTTCTAATATGGAGACTACCCAGATGCCAACTGACTACAAGCCAGTCGAACCAGCGGATGAACAACTATTCTTCATTGCTCAGAGACAACCATGGGTGCAAAGACAAGGTATGCCTCAGGACCCACTTACATTTAGCAATCCATTTTATAACAATCAATGGCAACCTTCTATGAATTATCAAAATCCTCCCTGGAACAACTATCAGAATTAGTGGCAAAATTACCCTAGTTCATAGTGGCAGAACCCTCAGGGGAATTGGCAACAACCCCAAGGGACATGGCAACCACCACAGGGTAACTGGAAACATAACCCTTAGTGGTGAGGAGGCCAGTAATGGTCAAACTAGCCTCAGGAATATCTAAATCCACCTCCTTAGCCACCACAACAGCAAGCACTTTTACCACCACCAGAAACCAATAATCAGCCTCCAAAGCCTACACAATTGCCTACACAACCATAATCAAACCCAAACAATAGGCCTCCCACACCTCAACCAAGTGTATATGCTACTGACCAAACACATTATCCCATGCAGTATCCTACCTATGCAATCACACTTGATGATATACACCTTCGGTCTGGGACTACTATACCTACTCTTGAACATCCAATCATAACTAAAGTACTCCGAGGAGCCTACCCACATAGAAAGCACTATTCCCCTGCCAGTAACACAACCTATAGCTGATAATAGCCACCTTGTCGGACCACCTTTCCCACAAAGGCTGTAGCAAAACAATCCTAAGCCTATTGAGGAAATAAAATTTAACATTCTTGATCAGTTAAAGAACATCAATGTCCAAATACCTTTATTTCAAGCAATTAAGGATGTTCCTACATGTGGAAAAGCCATCAAATTTGCTTGCTTCAAGAAATCTGGCCGCAAGAAAAAAGATCCTCAAACAGTGCATGCATTGGGGAAGCGAGCCAACATTATGTTAGGAAAGCTTACCATCCCAAAATATTCTGACCCAGGCAGCCCTGTTGTTGAAGTCATTATTAATGGGAAAGCCATTAAAAATGTGTTGATAGATCTTGGAGCCGCTATAAATGTAATGACCAGGGATATAATGCAACAACTTGGTATAAACAGCCTCCGAACCACCCCCACTGTCCTGCAGCTCATAGATAGTTCCATTATAAATCTTGATGAGATGGTTGAAGATATAGTCCTTGACCTTGAGTCTTGGTCGTACCCAATTGATTTCATGATCCTTTCACCAAAGACTACACTAGGAGGATACCCGATTATACTTGGCAGACCTTGGCTAGCAATTGTTGATGCTTACATTGGATGCTGTTCAGGGGATATGACCATTTCAGATGGTCAGCATACAAAGACTCTAGTCTTGTAGCCCCCTGCCCAACCTCAAATGGAATTAGCCTCAACAATATGGCCGGACATAGGGGAAGAAGCCGAGGTTATCAATTCAGTGTCTCAACTAATAATGTTAAAAGGAGATCCCTTCCTGCAGCTTTAGGACGAAGACAAGGTGATCACCAATATCCTGCAAAACCAGTATAGATCAAACCTGGATTCTCTAGGTTGTTCTTCCAACAATTGCTCTCTGCAAGTTTTAAGCCCTGGTTACAAATGGCCTTATCCTCCAGCCAAAGAACTCTATCACCAATTGCTTCCCCATGAGATACAAGCACCCTCATTTACAGACGCATCCATGATAGAGTTGACTAAGCAAATAGAGGTGTTTCCTGGCCGTTGCTTGAACATCAATAGCAAATTGACCACTCAACATCAAACATCACTGACTAAAATGTTGACTGCCCATACTAGAGCATTTGTGTGGGATTATTCTGACATGAAAGGCTTGGATCCAAAACTATGCACTCATAGGATATATCTAAAAGAAGATAAACCTCCTGTGAGGCAATTTCAAAGGTGAGTGAACCCATCATTACGAGAAATCCTTAAAACAGAGCTGCAAAAACTCCTCAATGGTGGATTTATTTATCCCATATCTGATGGCCATTGGGTTTCCCCATTAGTAATTGTGCCAAAAAAGGAGGAAAATGGCGTGTGTGTGGACTATAGAGAACTCAACAATGCAACTAAAAAGGATCACTTCCCTCTTCCATTCATTGACCAAGTATTAGACTCCTTAGCAGGAAAAAAATATTTTTCCTTCCTAGATGGGTATAGTGGGTACAACCAAATCTGAATCTTTCCAGAAGATCAGGAAAAGATATTTTTTAAAGTTGTCTTAGTATTATGACAGTTCGAGTCTAAGATTGAACTTTTCAACTAAGACACAAAGACTGAGAGCTATTCATTAAGTCAAATTCATCTGGGTCCAATCCTAGCCTCACCTCTTACAATGTCAAAACCTTGCATCTAGCAAAACTCGATCTTTAGTGAGCTCTTTAAGAACCTTTCAAGTTCACCAGAAGAGCAAAGGCACATTGAACTGTCTTATCTTTCATCAAAACTTAAGATAAAGGAGAAGACCTAGTAGTCATGCAACTTAGTGCATCCTAATTCCACATTTCTCAAAACTCAACATAATAATGTCAAAAATATTTTTAAAAAAATTCATTAAGGTTTCTTGTCATCATCATCATTTTTGTCTTCATTAGGCATAGTTGTAAAAAAGTGTCCAAAAAAGCCTCCTCTCTAACTTCCAACTCATCATACTCAATTGATACACCCACATCATAGTCAATTGATACACCCACTCTTTGATTGCAATTGCACAAATGATTGAACATATTTTCATGGACAAATTCACTTAATCATGTTCATTATTTGAATGCACAATGCTAATTAATTATACTACATAACAATAATAATTAGATAAATATATTCTACCTTTATTTCTTGATTATCCATTTATAAAATAAATTATCCTATTACTAGATAATTTAAATTTATAAATTATTCATAAATTACATGCTATCAATTATTAAACCTAAATTTAACTATCCCAAACATTCTTCACATTTCAACCTAATATTTTTTATATGCTTGGCCACCTCAACCCTTTATTCCCCTATTGCCACAATGTGCTACTTCAAAGAGATCATGTCAACCATGGAAGCGAACATGTTGACTAGTAGGAGAGATGTGACCATGGAAGGGTACACGTGGACTACGTGAGGTTTATCTTTTTTTCTCATTGTATCATTTTGTCCTAGTTGTTCTAACAACATTATTTTGTTTTGCAAGTCGTAGCTCCTCTTCCTAAATTCTTGATTGTTGATGACAATTGTAATTGTGTTGTGGACACAACAACATTATTGGGTTTGGAATTTTTTTTTGAATAAGGCCTTTTTAGACTTTACAAGAGCTTTGAATCATTTGTTAATGTTGAAATTTTCATAGAGATCTTTTTTATTTCTCAATTTTGTGTAGAGCTCATATTAGCTACAACATATTTTTTTCTCAAATTTGTGCTCTACCCATATTCTTATTAAGGATTTAGAAGCTTTAATGACGTGTTTAGATTTTTCCACTTCAACAATAAAGGGTTTTTTAGGATTTAGGGTTTGAAAACCAACAGTTAAAAGCTTGTATTAGTTGGAGTGGAACAGGGGATTGTGAGAGCAGAGCTTCATCTAGTAAAAGAAATGCATTGATGCCTTGTCAACAGAGATCTGATATCAGTTACAGTGAACTGTCTCAATATTTCCATATGCCCATTACACAAGCAGCCAAGGAGCTCGAGGTTGGCCTCACTGTTCTCAAAAAAAGGTGCAGAGAGTTTGGGATTCCTAGATGGCCGCACCGTAAAATGAAAAACCTTGGAAATCTCATAAATAATATTCAGGTACCATTGTTTATATTTTGTTATAATTTGAAAATATTTTTAAAAACTAAAGTACAATGTTGATTGTATCGAAATGGAACCGCATCTTATTTGATATAATTTATCTTCTTTGATTTCAAGATTTTGTTTTTCAAAACAGAACAATCAATATGTTGTAAGATCCATGAAGCGAAATCCTATCTATCACTTTTTTTCCCTAATAATATTTACAGTGAATGTTTCACTTTTAAAAAGGGCTCTATAATAGTATAAACTGTGTACTGTAATGTAGAGTTGACTGTGAAAGCCTATTCTTTTCTATATTAGCTTTTATATTTCATCCAATCTCTTCTTCTATCCACATTGTACTCTACAATCTCCTGAATGTCGGGATATCTTTGTGATCAGGAACTGGCCAAGAACAATGCAGGGGTTAGCCAAGCTCGATTGATAAATGCAGTAGAGATACTGAATGAGCAAAAGAGGTTGATGGAGGAAATGCCTGAGATAGAACTTGATGAAAAAACAAAAAGGCTGCGCCAGGCATGTTTTAAGGCCAATTACAAGAAGCGTCGTGCAGCTCAAAACAGTATTAGTAGCAGTAACAGCAGCAGCTGTGGTTCCAGTTGCAGTTCCAGTCAGATCGCCTGCTTTTCATCCGCTTCAGCCTCCACCAGTTCCCTTTCATCTTCATCTTCCTAATCTCTTCAATATGTATGTGTAAATAGCATCATATTTAGCAGAGACATTGTCTCCATATTCTTTTATTTAATTACAAGAGAATTTAAAAAAGCCTTGAAAGTTTGTGAGATTTGATTGATTGTTTTATTGTCTGTAGTGGAAACAACTGGGGATTATAGTGTGTCAAGAGTGTATTCTTCTCTGTGAAGATGATATTTATGATGCAGGTCTGTAATTGCTGCCCAATATTACTTTTAGTGAGTAATGTATAAGTATTAGAGGCAGAGGGCATTAATTGCTAGATTTTTCTTGCTCTTCAGTGAAGACACGAGGAAAAGTAAAATTTTTTTTTTTTTTTTTGTGATACTACAATTATAGTTTGGCTATTTGCAAATATGAAAGAATTTTTGGAGAGCAACTTTGATGTTGTTATGGCTGCAAGAACATTGTTTTGGCTGAAGATTGACTGATGATGTTATGGTAGAATGAATGTTGTAAAAATTGAAAAGAGGCTGTACTATTGTCATTCTTGGAAGCATGTTATAATGCTGAACTACTTCATCATTTGGTGGCAAAGAAAAATAATGTATCCTGGGTTTTAAACCACAAGCTTGGTGGCACGGGTCCTGTTTTAGTTACGGTCTTGTTATCATGTGGTCATGAATAATGTAAGGTCCTAATAGTGATGTTAATTAATATAGATTTTAGAATGTGCAAATGATGTTTGGATATAAATGTTCTTCCAATCACCCATATACTGATGGCACACTGTAAAATAAAAGACAAACTACATGCAATTCAATCACAAAACCACTGCTGCATTACTACAATATAAATGTTGCATACTTGTCAATGCATGCAACTCTTCAATGCCAGCAACATTCTCCACCTTCGTACAAGACTGAAGAGTCAATCACAATCTTTTCCAAGCAGCTCAGTCTGGAAAACCTCAAAACTCCTTAAGTTCAGGACTCGGGTAAATAATCAGTTGTGTAGGCTTTGTAAGATCACCGATTCTTACCACTTCTGGTAATCCTCTGCAACATATCAAGGTAAGTCTAATGAGTTTCATTTGCAGCATAATGTTTCTATAACTTCTCACAAGAGACAATCTCAATTTTCTCCAAGCTTGGTGGCGCGGGTCCTGTTTTAGTTAGGGTCTTGTTATCATGTGGTCATGAATAATGTAAGGCCCTAATGCTGATGTTATTAATATAGACTTTAGAATGTGCAAATGATGTTTGGATATTGTTCTTCCAATCACCCATATACTGATGGCACACTGTAAAATAAAAGACAAACTACATGCAATTCAATCACAAAACCACTGCTGCATTACTACAATATAAATGTTTCATACTTGTCAAAGCATGCAACTCTTCAATGCCTGCAACATTCTCCACCTTCGTACAAGACTTAGAGAGTCAATCACAATCTGCTCCAAGCAGCTCAGTCTGGAAAATCTCAGAACTCCTTAAGTTAAGGACTCAGGTAAATGATCAGTTGTGTAGGCTTTGTAAGATCGCTGATTGTTAGCACTTCTCGTAATTCTCTGCAACATATCAAGGCAAGTCTAATTAGTGTTATTTGCAACATAATGTTGTTATAACTTCTCACAAGAGACATTCTCAATTTTCTCCACACAGCTCAGTCTTGAAAGATTTGGCAACTCCTCAAGGTCGGGACAATCATTAATGTACAACTTCGCAAGCTTTGTAAGATCACTTGTTCCTGCTACTCTTAGCAAATCTCTGCAACTTGGTACCTACATACTGATGAATGTTTGTTGGCAGTGTATTGTTCAGTGCCTTCCTACAATGCTTGTTCTGAATTTTCTCTAAGAAGCTCAGTGAGGCAAGATTTGGCAACACAATCTCAGGACGCTCACTAATAATCAGCTCTCTGTGCTTTGTAAGATGACCATTACAATTTCCTGGTACTCTCCCTGATTCTCTGAAACATGTCTGCATGGGACTGATGAGTATTGTTGGAAGAGTAATGTTCTCTAGCTTCCCACAAGATTCAATCTCAATTTTCTCCAAGCAGTATGGAAAGACTTGGCAACTCCTCTAGTTCAGGACACTGGTTAATAATCAGCCATGTAAGTTTTGTAAGATCACCAATTCCTTTCACTCTTTATAATTCTTTGCAGCATATCACGGTAAGTCTAGTAAGTGTCGGTGGCAGCATAATGTTCGGAAGCTTCATACAAGAGTCAAGCTCAATTTCTTCCAAGTAGCTCAGTCTTCTAAAAGTTGACGACCCTCCAATCTCCGGACAACCAATAATGCATAACCAGCTAAGCTCAATGCCACCTGAGACACTTTCCAAAATTTGAAAACATTCAATTCAATATGTTTCAAATTTCCACATCTATCAATCATAATCAAGAGTACACGGACACATCCCCTGATCATTGCAGACATCCCCATATCAAGGATGTAGGGATGCCTCGTAAACGTCCTCCTACCATCTTTTAACCATACCAGTGTGGCCTTCATTGTATTTTGAATTTTAAAAATGCTTGATTTAATTTATTTGATTATGACAGGATATTAATACCAGGATTCAATTGTGACTTTTTGAGTCAAATCCATTGTTTCATATGTCATGAGGAGTGGTTCATACAAATTTGTGTCTTATGAAAGTAAATGATGCATTCAACAATTTTTTGGCGGCTGTTCGAAATTTTCTGTTGTAAAAATTGAAAAAACTTCTTTGGTTTATTAATCATATCAGTTATTCATAATACATAATGTTTATTGCTACTGTTTCTGATTTTGAATGTGTATGTATTTTTGTATCAATGTTTCTATTACACTGTGATTTATGATTGAACGTTAAAGAGCTCGAGAGGTAGTAAATACGATTATTTTAGACCCAAAAAAGACTAAAAAGAGATGAGAAAGGAAGGGAAGAGGAGTATGCGAACAAATTTGCACAGATGAGACACAAAAGAATTGAAAAAAATAAAAAATAAAAATTAAAAGAACAAGACTAAATCAAGACTTAAACTGACAGAGCTAAATTCTTTGGTTTATGTTTAAATATTCTATGGATGTTGAAAGGTTCTTCTTATTATAATTGAGATAATTTCTTAGATTTGTTATCAGAATATTTTTGTGGGTGTTGAAGGAATGTGCTTGTTATAATAAGGTACTTTTGATTCAGAATACAGGTCAACATGCAGTATGACCAGTCCAGCTTCACTTTTTAACAATTGGTGTTGTAATTCCCTATATTTTTATATATAAATGCTTTCCAATAAATTGTATTTCAGTGAACTGTATGCAATCTATGATCAGTTATGGGTAGCTTCAGACATTAATATCATGGAGGAAGATGAAGGTACTGGTGCAAAGCACCTGCTTGGCAATGAATTTGAGCTTGGTTTGGAGCATATTCCAACATTAACACTATTTAACCCTATGTGATCCATTAGAAGATCTACAGGGGTTTACACCTAAGGATTACCATACAATTAAGGCTTGGGATTCACAGATTACCATTGCAAATGATGAAGAACTACCTTACACAAATGCAGATCATGAAAAGTTCACTAGAGTGAGAGTGTTAATGATGAAAACGTTTGGACTGATCAATACGAATAGGCATCAGGGTATTATTGCGACAAATCTTCAGGTCAGTAAATCCTACCAAATTCAAATCCCAACTTTTAGAAGGGATTGGTACTAAACATTCCGTTTCCAACGAAAAGCAACAGCAAAAACCTTGTGCTAATTGGAGTGGATTAGGGGAGTTTGAGAGCAGGCCTTCATTTAGTACAAGAAATGCATTGATGCCTTGCCAACAGAGATCTGGTATTTTTAAAAATTTGAAATGGAACCACATCTTATTTGATTTTAAGAATTTGTCTTTAAATATGAAAGAATCAATATCTGGTAAGATTCATGAAACAAATTCCTAACAATCACTTGTCTCTTCTTCTAGTAAAATTTAGTGAAAGTTTCATTTTTATACTGTAATGTAGACTTGACTGTGAAAACCTATTCCCTTCTACATTAGCTTTTATATTTGATCCAATATTTTTCTATCCACATAGTAGTCTACAATTTGTTGAAATTTGGGATATCTCTGAGATCAGGAACTGGCCAAGAAGAATGCAGGGGTTAGCCAAGCTCGGTTGACAAATGCAGTAGAGACACTGAAGGAGCAAAAGAGATTGATGGAGGAAATGCCTGGGATAGAACTTAATGTAAGAAATAAAAGGCTGTGCCAGGCATGTTTTGAGGTCAATTATAAGAAGCGTTGTGCAGCTCAAAACAGTATTAGTAGCAGTAACAGCAGCAGCAGTGGTTCCAGTTGCAGTTCAAGTCAGATCACCTGCTTTTCAATATGGATATGTGTGAATAGCATCATATATAGAAGAGACGTTATCTCCATATTCTTTTATTTATTTACAAGAGAATTTAAAAAGGCCTTGATACTTTGTAAGATTTGATTGATTGTTTTATTGTCTGGAGTGGAAACAGGGAGAACAATTAAGGATTATAATGTGTCAAGAGTATATTCTGCTTTTGAAGATGATATTTATGATCAATTGTGTGATCTAAAACATTGATGCAAAAAAATACTTACACAATCTAATTCAGAAACGATTTGCAATTGACTTCATGAATTGTAGAAATCTATTGACTCTGATATTTATGATGCAGGTCTGTACTTACAGCACAATATTACTTTAGCGAGTAATTGTTAAATATTAGAGGCAGGGGGCATAAACTGCTAGATTTTTCTTGCTCTGGAGTGAAGACATGAGGAAAAGATAAAATTAAAATAAGATATTATTGTGATACTACAATTATAGTTTGGTTAGTTTGGTCATTTGCAAATATAAAAGCATTTTTGGACAACAACTGTGATGTTGTCATTGTTGAAAGAACATTGTAATTCTTGAAGACTGTGATGATGTTATGGTATAATGAATGTTGTAAAGATTGAAAATAGACTGTATTACTGTCATTGTTGGAAGCATGTTATAATACTGAACTACTTTATGATTTGGTGGCAAAGAAAACTAATTTATCCTGGGTATTAAATCACGAGTCTGGTGACATGGGTCCTGTTTTAGAGAAGGCCTTGTTATCGTGTGGTCATGAATGGGGTAAGGCCCTAGTACTGATGCAAATAAAATAGATTTTACATTGTGCAAATGATGTTTGAATATTGTAAACTCTTGTGCTCCTCCAATCACACATGTAAACTCTGATGGCACGCTCTAAAATAAAAGACAAATTATTTGCAATTCATCGAGGGTGAATTCTTTTCATTTACGGATCACATAAAAAGATTATGGGAGAAAATATACAATTATCTTGTGAGAATAAATGATAAAAATAAGGTGAAGGTCAATATTGAAATTAGAAAAGCTACAAAATAAGATCTATGATTCGCTGTTAAAAGGAGTTTTAAGGTTCTTAAAGAGTCCACCAGGGATAAGTCTTGTTGAGTGTAAGGCTCTGACCTCATCAGGATCATGTGCTCATGAATTTGGTGGAGTGGACAGCCTTCAGTCCTTGGCTCTTAGTCGAAAAGGTTCAGCCTAAGACTTGTGCTCCAGTATTAGGTAGTTAAAACAACGTTGTAGATGAGAAACACTCTTTAAAAAATGGTTAAAGGTCAATATTTAAGTTAAAAAACTACAGACTGAGTTTATGATTGGCTGTTGAAAGGAGTCTTGAAATCGATACCTTCAACTTGGGAATGCAATTCTGAATTGCTGCATTGCTACAATATAAATGTTGCAGACTTGTCAATGGATGCAACTCATCAATACCTGCTATGTTCTCCACCTTCTCACAAGAATCAATGAAATTCTGCTCCAAGCAGCTCAGTTTGGAAAGTCTCAGCAACTCCTCAAGCTCAGGACACTGGTAAATAATCATTTTTGTGGGCTTTGTAAGATCGCTCATTCTTGCCACTCTTTGTAATTCTCTGCGACATGTCAAGGTAACTCTAGTTTCTGTCATTTTTAGCATAATGTTTCTATAACTTCTCACAAGAGACGATCTCAACTTGCTCCAAGCAGCTCAGTCTTGAAAGATTTGGCAACTCCTCAAGCTTAGGACACTCATTAACAAACAACTTTGCAAGCTTTGGAAGATCACTTGTTCCTGCTACCCTTAGCAAATCTCTGCAACTTAATTGGTACATCCTTACTGATGAATGTTTGTTGGCAGTGCCTTCCTACAATGCTTGTTCTGAATTTTCTCTAAGCAGCTCAGTGAGGCAAGATTTGGCAACTCTTTAGTCGCAGGACATTCATTAGTAATCAGCTCTCTAAAACTTTTAAGATCACTATTTCCTGTACTCTCTCTGATTCTTTGAAACATGTCAGCATGGGGTTGGCAGAGTAGTGTTCTGTGGTTATTCACAATACTCAATTTTCTCCAAGCAGTATGGAAAGGCTCGGCAACTACTCAAGCTCAGGACGCTGGTGAATAATCAGCCAAGCAAGCTTCGTAAGATCAGCAATTCCTGTCACCCTTTATAATTCTTTGCAACATATCAAGGTAAGTCCTCTGAGTCTTGGTGGCAGCATAATGTTCGGTAGCTTCATACAAGAGTCAAGCTCAATTTCCTCCAAGCAGCTCAGTCTTCCAAAACTTGGCAACCCTCCAAGCTCAGGACAACAGATAACTCGCAACAGCTAAGCTCCAATCATTTAACATCCCCTGCTGTTAGCACTCTTAAAAATCCAGAAAACATTAAAAAAATACCATGATCAATGTAAAAACCTCTTGTTATGGAATCTATGGATATATAGAGGTCACTACCATTTAAGAAACAATTCTAGTGTCAAAAAAAGCTCCTCCTAATAAGAAGTCACAACCATTAATACCACTAAATGGTAAAATTGACTTCATATAAGTAATGTTTCCAATGTAGAGAGGTGTTCACAAAAAGCGTCAGTAACTCAGAAGTAGACACTAATTGACATTGATGCTACCCAAACAAATGGTAAATTTATCATTGATGGAGATTCTTAGATATTATGGTAATTAAACATGCAAAACAATTGACACCTAAACCCTGATATTATGTATTCGATGATATGATTTTTTTTCAGTAATGTCTATTTGGTTATCATGGAGTTATATCTCTGAAAGTATAAACTTTAAGAGGACCAGAAAACCTGGTGCAAAAGATCAGTAATGACCCAAAAGGCTATGTGGAGAAGATAGAAGGAGATTGGAATACATAGATCGACAAGTAATGTTTCTCAAACTGTGATGGACTACTTACAAATCCAATGGAAAAAGAAGACAACATACTATGGCGCTGTCTATGCAGGGGCCAAAATGCACCTGTTTAGGTGATTTATTTGCATTTATTAATTATTTTAAAAATTATAGTACAATGTTTTGTGAATTTTAATTTAGTTAATAAATGCAAATAAATTAACTGAATAGGTGCATTTTGGCCCCTGCATAGCCAAAACCACATACTATGGCAAAAAAAACTTGCGCCAACAAAACTTACATAACTTGAAGTGCCTGAAACCAATAGTAATATCCACTGAAATGAAAGTCTCATGTAAACCAAGGGTGGACAGATGATATTCTAGCAATGTCTTTAGACTGACAGGCAGCCTATTTCACCATATGTTTCTCATTACAATGGTCAATTGGTTTTGTGAGTCGTAAGATTGTCAGAGAGGGTCTTTAAAGTCAGGGCAATGGGCATACACCTCTCTAATAGGCATAGCTGATCGTCACTTATCAAATGCATATCTTAAATTTTTTAAAATAGTAAGGTGTACAGAGGTTGTTAGTGGACAGCATAAATATTCATCCAAATCTGATTCATTTCTAATATTTGCAATATGGTTTATAATAAATATTATGAATGTGTCAATAGGTTTTTGTTTGTTGGTGAAGCTGAAAGGTGTCTAATTGAGCCTGCTAGAAATCAAGTCTTATTGAGTGCAAGGCTCCGACATCATAAGGGATGAGGCTGCGATTGTATCCTGAATGAATTTGACAGAATTAATACCCTTCAGTTCTTAATTCTTCGTGGAAGAGGTTCAGCCCAAAATTCATGCTCCCATATCAGAGGAGCATATCAGATTGATAAAAAAGACTCAAATAAATAAAAGTCCTCCATTAAATACATACATACATACAATGCCTTATCATATGAATATCAGAATTTTTCTATATTTTTAAATTACTCCTATTGATGTTCCCATAGAAAATTGACTCCTATCTCCTGACATCCCAGATACTTGTTTCCCTGCTTCCTTCCCAGAGACATGGTGGGACATACATTATAATCTCTTCAAGCAAATTGAAACATTAAAGTTTGGCCAATTGTTAAAATCCTCCCTTTTAACCCCTAATCATAAAATAAAATGTAGGAATGGCTCTCATAAATTTAGTTGAATCTCATAAGTTTTAACTCATTTATTTTTAGACTCAAATGCACATGGATCGAGCTGAACAAGAAAAGATATTGCCTATCTTGTTCAATGCCAAAGTCAAGCTTCAATTAAAGAATAGAGCAACTCCATAATGATAAGGTTTATTGATCTTCTCCTGATAGATTTAGGGAGTGGACAGAAGAGTAAAGCAAGAGATGGAGGGTGGTTAAGTGGCAAGGCTGAGAGTTCAAGTACCATTCATTGCCTACAAAGTATTGATGAGGTGTCATGTGATAATTCCAACACTTAGGTACAAGTGTAGGGATCTCATATCCGTTCAAGCTCACCTTAATATGAGAGCATAGGGAAGGGTGATATGGCAAAATAAGTCTCACCTTGCAAGATATGGATTTTGCCACGAGTAAAGCAAAAATGAGGTTTTTTTTGGCAAAACAAATCAGCCCTGGCAAAACAAATCAGCCCTGTGCTTCAATTGAATCTTTGAAGTTGATGGGAGTCGGGGGTAGAAAGAGGAAAAGTTTGTTATCTTTATCATAATTTTTTATATCCTCCAACAGTCTTATCCTCCCATCTTCGCCTTGGCTCGTAGCTAAGGTTAAGGTTCTATATGGACCCTGGGGATTTAGTTTTATGAAGTAGGAGATTTTATGAAACAAAAAAGTTATGCGTTGATGTATGTAGCATCGGTTAGATAAATAAAACTGATTATCTAATATATATATATATATATATAATTAATTTATATTATTTATATTAATATTTATATATATGAAGTTAATCATTTATTTATTCATATAATAATTATATAGTTAAATTAATAAATTAGATTAATGAATAGACATGTCCTATGAAGGGACATGTCTTTTCTTATCTTTACCATGTACATATTTGAGAGATCGATGCATTTGGAAAACACAGATTTTTACGACAGTGCTATTACATTTGCAGCGATCTCAAATTTACATGATATCAGAGCCAAGTTGCAAATGTGAGAAAGAATAGAAATGATTCGGGGGAGAATACTAGTTTATATATATATATATATATATATATATATATATATATATATATATATATATATATATATATATATATATATATGTTAAGGAATTATAGCTTCAGTCGGTTAACTACTATTAAGATTAGTAGATAATTATAATTATATTTATTGATTATGTTATATATATATATATATATATATATATATATATATATATATATATATATATATATATATATATATATATATAACTAATTTAATATTAATATTCAAATTGTTATTGACTGTCTTTAGACCGCACATATGAGGGTGCCCGCGTGGAGGCATGTCCACGAAGGGACGTGACTCCACGGGAGTGAAGTCACGTCCATTTGTGAACGTGTCTCCTCCGTGGGATGTATATATGTATGCACGGTGATAGTGCATAACACATACACAGCACAAATAGGGAAAAATAACAGTCTAAGTCGCATACAACGAATAGCATTGAACAACAACGAACAGTAGTAGATTCATACAGGGAACTTATACGGTGAACAAACAAATATATACGCAGCAGTAGATTGATAATCTCTGTCAATATTGTCTATCAATAGTTTCCTATCAACATATTCATACTTGGAGAACTTATACATAAATCTGATCAGAATTTAACATGGTATCAGAGCCAGGTTCCTTCGTTGAAGCCTAACCGCTTGAAGGAAGTTCCGATTAGATTGAAGGAAAATCAAGATCAGATTTCTGGAAATCTCAAGATGGCAAATGGAATCAGACTTGAAGACAGACTTGAAGGTGCTTCAAATTTTGATTCTTGGAAACTACAAATGATTCTTATACTAACTAAGAATGATTTGAGTACTATTGTTCAAAATCCTCCTAAATCTATTGAGAATAAGAAGAAGAGCAAATGGGAAAAGGAAAATGCTAGAGCAATGGAACTATTGGTAGACGGAGTGAAAGATCATCTACTACCTATTATAACAAAATTAGACTCTGCATACGAAATGTTCAAAGCCCTAGAAAACATGTATGAGATCAATAACACTAGCAGGATCCTTACTCTTAAAAATCAACTCTCTAATATTAGAATGAAACAAGGAGAGACTATCACCTCATATTTTATGAGGATAACGGAATTAAGAAATTGATTATCAACGATTGGTCATATCTATGATAGTAAAGAATTAACTATGGTGACTTTGAATGGACTTCCTAAGTCTTGGGAAAATTTTAGACAAGGAATAAGTGCTCGCTCCAAACTTCCTAAATTTGATCGACTAAAAGCTGACTGCATTCAAGAAGAGTATAATCTAATATCTAGAGGAACCAGTATAGAATCCTCAAATGAAGATAATCAGGGTCTCACAACTCAAGTTGATAAAAGGAAGAAACCAAAATTCAAAAGGAAAAGAAAATATATGGACTACTCTAAAATGCAATGCTACAGATGTGATGAATATGGTCACTCAGCAGCAAAGTGCCCAGATAGACTCAAACATCAAGCATCTTTTGCAAAAGTCCGCACTGAGGAACTTCTACTTTAATTAGATTAAGAGGGAGTTCCTTCATTTCACTAATGTAGAACATCTTTAAGAAAATATCAAATTACTATACTGTATTTTATTGTATAAATAAAATCTTTTATGAAATATTTACCTTGATCTTTTCTGAGGATACTCTTGCAGGGAAATTAAAGCATCATTAATGAGGAGCTCAGATGATTGACACTCAGAGGGAGTTCAAAAGTTCATATGTGTGTGACTATATGATTTCAATGGGCCTATCTCCTGTGTAAATCATGAGGAAGTGACGACTTCCAAATGATTATCACTTGTATCTGTAGAAGTTATTGGAAGGTGACGATCTTACAATAACTTAAATCATGATATACATTATTTATAATGTTGAAACAGATCATGATGATTGCAGCAACTAAGTGTTAGATGTCATTAAGTTGACGGTCTATAAGTTGTTTGCATAAATATATCTTGTAAAGCAACAACTAAGTGTTAGATGTCAAATTGATGGTCTATAAGTTGCTTGTATAGATACATCTTGTAGAAGCAACAACTAAGTGTTAGATGTCATTAAGTTGATGGTCTATAAGTTGTTTGCTTAGATATCTTGTAAATCAACAACTAAGTGTTAGATGTCATTGACGGTCTATGAGTTGTTTGTATAGATATATTATAGGTATTTGGTGAATATCAGGTGTTGATATTCTGTAGGCCAGTACCTTATTGAGTACTTGGTGAATACCCTATGTTGGTGTTCTGATAGGTCAATACTCTTAGTGTTCGTATGTGTTTTGATAGGCTAATACTTTAGATATCAAATGTGATATTAAATGATGAAATGTTCTAAGCTATCCTTCATATTGCTATATCTATTCTTATGTTTATCCTCCTTAGCTAAGAGGGAGTGTTAAGGAATTATAGCTTCAGTCGGTTAACTACTATTAAGATTAGTAGATAATTATAATTATTTATTAATTATAATATATAAATATTTATTGTTATTTAATATAAATAATTATATTTATTGATTATGTTATATATATATATATATATATATATATATATATATATATATATATATATATATATATAACTAATTTAATATTAATATTCAAATTGTTATTGACTATCTTTAGACCGCACATATGAGGGTGCCCGCGTGGAGGCATGTCCACGAAGGGACGTGACTCCACGGGAGTGAAGTCACATCCATTTGTGAACGTGTCTCGTCCGTGGGATGTATATATGTATGCACGGTGATAGTGCATAACACATACACAGCACGAATAGGGAAAAATAACAGTCTAAGTCGCATACAACGAACAACATTGAACAGCAACGAACAGTAGTAGATTCATACAAGGAACTTATACGGTGAACAAACAAATATATACGCAGCAGTAGATTGATAATCTCTGTCAATATTGTCTATCAATAGTTTCCCGTCAACATATTCATACTTGGAGAACTTATACATAAATCTGATCAGAATTTAACAATATATATATATATATATATATATATATATATATATATATATATATAGATATATAATTGGTAGAAACTATTTGGGAATCAGATTTTGGAGATACTCCATATCAAGTGGCATTTAATATTCACATTAATACTTCTAATGTCGGGCATTCAAATTATATTATTATTCTTGGCTTGGCATCTGAAAGGAATAAAGTTGAAGTCCATTGAAATATGAAACAAGGCTCAAGAAGAGTTTTTCTTAAGACTGTCGAAATATAACTATAGGAAATATTTCGATTCTCTATAATGGGTCGGGGGAATTTTTCACGAAAGAAAAGAGATGTCAACAATTGTGAAATGACAACGATGAAATAAATAAAATTTATCCAGCTATTTGGAATAAAGTTACAAAGCTTGAATAAAGATAGAGAAATATATTTGCCACACACTATGAGGGGATATATGAAGGGCATATAAGATCATAGTTGGTGCAAAATATAATTTCTTTGAATTGGTACTATACTTTGGTCAAACATATTTACATTGTCGCAAATATTTGGTGGGACTAAGAATATAAGAATAAAATTATATCGACTTATTCTAGTGAGTCTAATGTTAGGTAATTACCCTGAACGGGTTCCTATATGAAAAACATCCGCCTTGGTTAGCACAATCAACGGCCGTCTAGCATACCGTACGCATGCAAGATGATTGAATTGATCGAAATCATCCGCACCGCTCCAAAAAATATGAAATTGTAAAATCTTAGCAGTGTGAACGTGATGCAAAGCTATTAATTAACTCGCAATCAACCAGAGTTAGGTTCACGGTTTATGAGACACACGTTACTTTATGTAGCTAACGAATTCGTCAGAAGTGACTGATGAATAATATATGTATAGTTTCATCGTCAGGTGTACCAAACATAGGCTGTGCATAAAATATCTTTTTGTAATTAGCTACAATCAATGAATGGACTGATGAATAATATATGTATAGTTTCATCGTTAGGTGTACCAAACATAGGCTGTGCATAAAATATCTTTTTGTAATTAGATACAATCAATGAATGGACTCCCCTCTACCAGCACAACTAGACATGCATTTATTCGAAGTGTTGAATAAACGGTAAACAATGAGATTCATACTTTATTGAGCGAAAATTGCAATTTATTCAATATAATGTATTTCAAAGTCCAGACATGACTTTTGATAGCAGATCTGTTTAAAAGTCTCTAAAAAAAGGACTTTTGAACTTCATCTCAATCAAAAAGCGAAGGAGTGTTATGCAATTTCCGAAATCCTGAAAGCATGAGTTAATGAAAGGCAGTTCGCGACTATGGCAAAGAAAAAGGAAAAGTTCAGAAAGTCGGGGAGCTACTCCGTTAGTGGGATTCGAGGCAAGATGTGTGAATTTCTGCCCAACTACAATAAGAGGTGCCGAGACCTATGGGTCGAAGCAATTTCTGTCAACCTCATGAAGAGAGACGCCGCAATCCAGGCCACCATTATTACATTCTAGAGAGACAAGTAGAAAACCACTTTACTTGGTTAGATCGACATTTCTCAAACTCTGTTCCTCTGCCTCGCTATCACATATATATATTTGATATGTGGATGGTGGAACCACCACGATTATCACTGTCACAACATCTACTGCGGCCAGTTATGTTTTTAGATATATTTGATGCATGGAAGCAGCACGATTTTGAATACATACGAACATTCTTTAAATGCATACGAACATTCTATAAAGGACATGCATCCCCATAATACTCTTAGGTCATACAAATTCTATTTTCCCTAATAGTGTAGAGAGCCAGCAAATGAGTTGGGCGGTAAAAATGGAGCAGGCTATGGTTTGGCATTCCAGCGTAAAGGTGCACGAGATGAACTCGGAAAGCCTGCGTCAAATGTGGGCAAAAAATTTAACAGAAGTCCAATGAGCTGTTATTGTGAGAGTTAGTATATTTCCATTCCCGAAGGTGATCACCTACTGATGCGACAATGCTCTCTGTGTGGCAGTCATCGATTTCATGGTCAACAGTCAACTGACAAAAAAATATACAATTACAAATGAGCATTTGCAAAATCTGTTGCGAAAGGGAAATCTTGACTTTGCATGTTGATTTTTCTTCAATGGATATTTGTCAGGATAATAATTGAGTGACTCATTATCTGACTGTAGAAGCTATTTTAACAGTTATGGGTTCCTTTGGGTACCTAAAATACATTTGACCAGGCGCCGTATACATAGAAAAGTTGTCCACGTTCAAGGATCCATAGTAAACCCCTTGACTTGTATTGGTGGGAGAAATATTTGCAAAAAGCTTCTGTCCCACCTTGCATTTTTGGCCTCGCAGGATCATATGAGCGGGATGTTCGAAATACTGCCACATGCTTCCATTGGAGCTGTTATAGAGGACCAAATTCCCTATTTCTTCCATCTTTACTCCTTGAAAATCTTTGGAGGATGTATTTGTAGACCACACCAAACTCCCATCTGCATCCTTCAAAACAAGATTTCCAATGGAGGTGAGTCCAAGGGTATCGATCGTAGTGGTGCTCTGCCTCCACCAATACCATTGCAGCTCAACCACCAAACAATATTTGTAGGCCCAGGTGAAGCAAACAGGATATCTTTTAGAGAAGGAAGGTAGAGTGCAGAGCCTTCGGGAAAGTAGCCAGTGAGATACTTTTCCAAATCTTTGACCTTCAGGAAAGTAGCCAGTGAGGTACTTTTTCGAATCTCCAATCTCAGAGAAGGAAGGTAGAGTGCAGAGCCTTCGGGAAAGTAGCCAGTGAGATACTTTTTCGAATCTCCAACCTTTGGGAAAGTAGGCAATGAGGTACTTTTCCAAATCTCTGACCTTTGGGAAAGTAGCCAGTGATGTAATTTTTTGAATCTATCGAGTGAAAAAAAGTTAAGATGGGGTGCGAAAAGACAGATTTGTAACTATGATCAGTGCAAAGGGCTAACCTGTCTTGAAAGGCGTAGACATTCAAACATGAGTTATGAGCATATATCTAAGCTTAAATAGGAAAAATAATGCAAAGACATTCAGATAGAGCTTAAACGGGAGTACCCTGTCACCGTTTGATTTGCTCTCACTTTAAGGATGTGGGTGTGCTCTTGAATCACTTGGAGCATATCCTTAATGATGATTAGGAGATATCGGGATTGTTTAGGGACCAAAAGAACCCCATAGTGGCACAAAATTGGGTATAGAACACCCGTTTTTCCCCTAAGGCCTTAAGGATCCTAAAAACTTCAAGAATGCAAACTAGGCTATGAATGCTTATTCTAGATTGATTTTAATCCAAAGTAGATGTGATATGATGCAAAAAGCTATGAAGAACAATGAAAGAAACTAAGATTTATCCATTATTCTAAGCTATGATGAGTTATGGAAGCATGAAAATGAATGAAATCTAACAATTAGTATGAAAGCTTTAAAGATTTAGAACTATTCTAGCATTATAACACTACTATGAAATGGAAGGTGAATTGGTATTTTTCTCTTGGAAGATGAGGGTATTTATAGGATTTGGGAAGGGCTTGGGTTAGGAGGATGAGTTAGGGTTAGGGGTAAGGTTTGAGGTAGAGTAAGGGGTATGGTAAGATTTAGCTTGGGTTAGGGGTTGCTCACACATGTGTGAGCAATATTAGGGAAGTGTGCAAGGGGAACATAGTGTGCAAGGGGAACATGTGTGGAAGAAGAGACATGGGTCTCTTTATGAGGCTGTAAGAGGCCTTAAAGAATGTGGAAGGCTTTGAATGAGTGTGTAAGGCTCATTAGGGGAAGGGTTTGACCAAAAGTCGATGGAGACTTGGATTAGCTTAGAAAAAGTAGGTAACTTCTCCTAAATAGGTTTAGGGAAGATTAAAAGGGTTTAGAAAAGGTTAGAAGATTCTAGGCTTTTGAGTCTTTAAATAAATATAAAATTTATTTAGAGATTATGACACCATTTATTGAATATTGAGTCAATAATGATAGGAAAATCATTCAAATTTGATTTAAATGCTTTGGGGAGAGATTCTTTAATTAAAGATGCTTAATTAAAATAATAGGATTTAGTGGCATAAAAATATATTAATTAATTAATTAAATAATTAATTAACAAATGATGATGTCATCAAAGTTTTTTAAAAAATAAAAATACTTTATTTTCTAAAGGATTTTTAGGTGTCTACATTTTGCCCCTCTTTGATGCGATGCCGCAAGTGGTGTGGCGTCAAAAATAAGAAAATAAGACGCCCCAGGCTAGAATTTAGAGGAATAAGGGGTTGTGCCCCCTCAAGAAAATAATGCAAGGAGTAAACGTGGAATTTTCTTGAAAGGAAATAGAAAGGGAAGGACCAACGAAGAAGGGGAGATAAAGAATCCAGCTGCCAAGAGAAAATATGGATGAATGCAAGATGAAAAATGGAATGCAGAATACAATGATGCAACTACATGAAGATGCAAGATGCAAGATTAATCTAGATGATGCAGGATGTAGGGGATTCCGGGAGCTCCAAGTGCAAATGTGGAGAGCACAACCTAGTTTGATATAGAAATTCTAGAGACCTGCCAAGGATACTGGGATCACAAGGCTTCGTCACCAGTGTTGTATAGGATTGATGCGAAAAAGACACGCAGGGTTTCTCCAACATCATGCATGAACCCAAGAGGAAGCATGGTGGAAACGATGCTGGAGAAACCACAAACAAATGACACGTCCCGAGTGCACCATGTAACCCAGAAGATCACATGTGAAACGTGCAAGGGTCACATCCGACTAACTCACAGGCAGAAGCAAAAGATCAAAAGACCTTGCCCTAGATTATCCTCATTCACGATGCACCATGATATAAAGGATCGTGGTGACTTTGAATAGAGAAATAATGAGAAGCCGTAAAAGATTAACAAGATCCAAAAGACAAAATCCAAGACCAAAATGAGAACTCCAAAAAGACATCCTTTTCCAAGGAGAGAAATTTGATGTGACTAATTTGATTGATGGTGGGAAGATTGGTTTGAACGTGTGGAAGGATACATCGACACGGACCTCGTGTGCTTGGTGGAAGATTAGGTCTGACAGGAGGAAGGATACATCCTCAAGGACTTGCTGATTGATGAAAGAATGAGTGTTGTTGTTTGCTGGCAAATGATGAAGTTCAAACATAATCGTTGTGATCAAGAATAGTTGACAATTGATGTTGCTGAAGTACAAGGTTGGGTAGGACAAGATTGCTGATCAAATGCTTCTGTAGGATTGACAAGGATATGTACAACAAGACGTGATGATTATGTACAACAGATGGGGAGATATTTACAATGGCTATGGATAGAAGCTCAGGAGTTGGGATAGGAAGATTGCACAATACATGATATATTCAGGAAGGATTGCACTATACAATAGATAGTACAAGATATGTGCAAGATATGGTACAAGATATGGGCAGGCGAGATTGCGGATTTGCTTGAGGATTATAAAAAAGAGGAATGCTGGGGGATGGTGGATGGGGATGGGGATGGGGATGGTAGAAAAGGATTGAAATGTTGAGATGGGGGGATGGGAGTTTGATAGATAAGGACTCGGTCCACTATGTATGGTGCCTGTTTTCCAGGTTTTTACCAACATACTTGTCCAAGGCACTTGAATTTCCAAGTTTTCACTGCTAGACATTTATTTTTCTTTTCTTTTTTTTTTATAAATTTTTTTTTGTATTTTTCTTCTTTTTCCAAATTTTATGGATTTTCTGAATATGTGGGATCTGGTTCAGGCATAGAACCTCTTTATATGTATGATGTTGATTGGATCATTTAAAGGCTCACCTTCTGGTGTAGATAGCTAATAGGCTCCAGAGCCGAAGCATGTTGTGACAACATAGGGGCCCAACCAAGTAGGCTCAAACTTTCCTTTCTTTTCTCAATTAGCTCAGAGTTTCTGATTTTCTTTGAGGACCATGTCACCGACCTGAAACTGTCTAGGATGGACATTCTTTTTATAACTCCCTTTGAGTTGATTCTAGTATGCAACTAGGTGATCATATGCTTGCCATCTCTTTTCATCTAATAGGTCTAGTTGTGTGAGATGTGCCACACGATAGTCCTCATTAATGGTATAGTTCTTCATGGAGACTCACAATGATGGGAGCTCGACCTCGATTGGTAGAATGGCTTCAATACCATATACAAGGGAATATGGGGTTGTGCCTACGGGAGTGTGATAAGAAGTGCGGTAGGCCCAAAGGGTGGGATTGATTTGGAGGTGCTAATCATGACTAGAATCATTAACAACCTTCTTGAGGATTGTTTTGTTGGTTGCCTCAACTTGGCCATTTCCTTGCGGGAAATATGGACTGGAGAAATGGTGATGGATGTGGAGTTTGGCACACAGATCATCCACATGCTAGTTTTCAAAAGGTGTGCCGTGATCTGTGAAGATGGTAGATGGTATGCCAAAGCGAAAAATAATATGGTAAAGGATGAACTTGGATATTTGGATGCCAATAGTTAGGGTGAGCGGAATCACTTCAACCCATTTGGTGAAGTACTCTATGTAGTTATTATGTACTTATGTCCATTCAAGGAAAGGGAAGTGATTAAGTTGACGAGGTCGAAGCCCCAACATGAAAATGGCCAAGGTGGCGCAATGGGCTGCAAGTCTTGTGCTGGTGCATGAATCAGATTTGCATGTTGTTGACATGGTAGACATTTCCTGATGAACTCACAAGCATCATGTTCCATGGTTGGCCAATAATACCCAACTCGAAGAAACTGCTTTTCTAGAACCATGCCACTCGTGTGAGCACTGCAAATTCCAGTGTGGACCTCTTATAAATCCATGATGACCTCGTTTGAATCTAAACACCTAGAGAGGATATTGTGATATCCTCGACAATAAAGGGTGTTGGCTACAAGAGTGTAGCGGGAAGCTCTATGAATTAGGTTTTGGCGTTGGTTATTGGTGAGATGGGGAGATATGATAACATTCTTTAGAAATGCATGGATGTTGTGGTACCATGGGGACTTAGGACCAACCAAGATGCACACCATTTTTGCATCGACATTCTCATAAGCAGGCGTGTGTAGTTGCTCAACTAAGAATTTGTATTGAGTTGAATCGTGAGGAATCTCCAACAAGGATCCAATGGTTTCCATTGCATCAGCCACTTTGTTCTAAAGTCTTGGTATCTGAGTGAACTGTAGATTCAGGAAATGCTCTTTCAGTCTGTCCACTAGTTCTTTGTAGGGAAGAAACTTGTCATCCTTTGTCTGATATTCATCTAGGACTAGCTTGATGATTAGCTGTGAATCTCTGAACACTTTTAGTTCTGTTATGTTCCATTGAATAGCTGTCTTGAGGCCTAAGATGAGTGCCTCATATTCTGCAATGTTATTAGTAAATGGGAATCCCAACTTGAATGATTTTGGAATATAGTCACCTTGAGGCATGACAAATAGGATTCCTACCCCTGATCCATGTGATGTATAGGAGCCATCAAAGTATAACTTCCACAGGGGCTGTTCTTCAATCATACATGAGTGTTCATCAGGGAATTCCATGATTAGTGGATAGGCATCCACCAGTGGTGCCTCTACTAGCTAATCAACAATTACTTGCCCTTTGATTACTTTCTGATCTATGTACTGGATGTCAAACTCGCTGAGTAGCATGGCCCATTTTTCCATATGGCCTGTGAGAGTTGTCCTTCACAATAAATACTTGAGTGGGTCCACCTTTGAAATGAACATGATTGTGTGGCTAAGCATGTAATGTCTACGCTTTTGAGTGGCAAAGACCACTGCAAGGCATGCTTTCTCCATTGGTGAATAGTTAAGCTCATACCCGACAAGAGTTCGATTGATATAGTAGATGGCTCTCTCTTTGTTGTCATCATCATGCTGAGCTAAGAGTTCCCCCAGTGCCGTAGTAGTTGCCAAGATGTAGAGTATGAGAGGGCATCCTAGAATTGGTGGTACTAGGATTGGAGAGTTGGCTAGATATTCCTTGAGCTTGTCAAATCTTTTTTGACAGATGAGGTCCCATTTGAAGCTTGTGTCTTTATGCAAGAGATGCGTGAAAGGTTGGCACTTGTCTGCTAGTTGGGAGATGAACTGACGCAATGATTGAAGCTTTCCTTGTAGGCTTCTGAGCTGTCTGAGTGTTCTTGGTGGAGGCATTTCTGTTATTGCTTTGACCTTCTTGGGGTCAATCTCTATGCCTCATCATGATACTATGAAGCCTAGAAGCTTTGCAGATGTAACACCAAAGACACATTTCTTTGGATTGATCTTCAAGCCATAATGATGCAGGTGATCAAACACACTCTCAAGAATGTTAAAGTGTTCATAGCGTGTTTTTGATTTCGCAAGAATATCATCCACATAGTCTTCTAGGATCTTGTGGATCATGTCATGAAAGATTGATGTTATTGCTCTTTGATATGTGGCTCCTGCATTCTTTAGCCCAAATAGCATCATGTTAAAGTAGAAAGTACCCCATGGAGTGGTGAATGCTATTTTGTGTTGATCTTCTTTTCCTATATGAATCTGATTATATCCTGAGAAGCCATCCATGAGCGACAACATCTCATGGCCCGTTGTAAGATCTACGATCATGTCTATGTTGGGCAGCGGGAAATAATCTTTAGGACATGCCTTGTTTAAGTCTCTGAAATGTGTACAAATTTTGATGTCACCTGAAGGCTTTATGACTGGTACCATTGTGGAGATCCAATCTAAGTAATCTATAGCTCTGATAATCTTTGCATCCAGGAGCTTTTCTAGTTCTAACTTTACCAATAGAGCTATTTTGGGATGCATTTTGCATAGCTTCTACTTTACTAGCTTAACATTATGGTCCACAGCTAGATGATGGACAACAAGATTAGGATCAAGCCCAGGCATGTGTGCGTATGGCCATGCAAAGTTCCTAGTAGCTTTGTGGAGAAGTGCAATGAAAGCCAGTTCTTCACCCTCTGTTAAAGATGCTGCAACGTAGGTGATTCTGGGACATTCTTCTATACCCAAGCTGATTGGCTTGGTTTCTTCTATGATGATTGGTGACTTCTCGGGTCTGTAATCCTGTATGAGAGGAGGAGGCAAGTCTTTATCTTCTAGTGCTTGAATTGCCAAGTTTTCACTAGAAGATACACCCTTTATTTTTATTGTTTTGGAATCAGAATGTGCCCCAGAAGGGTTTTCACATAAGGACTCATGTTTTTCTCTTTCTATTTCACTTTTGTGGCTAAAGCTTGCCTCCTCCCCAAAATATCCTTATGGGTCGAGCTTATAGATGTGAGTTGACTCTGAATCTTGAACTGATTGTGGGCCTGATGCCCTCATGAACTCTAGGAGCGCTTCTGTGCTTTGGAACTCATTGATATGTGTGACGCTTAGTTGGTCCTAGTCTATGAGTTCGAGGTGGATGAGGGGAAGTTCTATGAGGTTAATGGCAAGTTGTTGGAGGACAGAAGTTCCCAAGAGGGTATCATCATCGAAGATGTCATCGTATGATTTCTTTTCTTCCTCTTCAGAGATGTCTTCAATTTCTACAAGGTCATCCTGGTTATTCAAGAAGGGAATGCTAGTCATGTTAGTGCCCCCAAATGTGGTATTGGGCTCTTGTATATGCAAGCGAGGGGTATTAAAGCCAAGACCTTGATGTTGAGGATTCTTTGATGTTGTGATTAGGTCTTTGCTTCCACCTTCTTGTGGTCCTAGACCATCGCCTTGATATTTCCATTGTTCAGTGGCATACTTGTGTGGTTGGGGATACTTGTCTTTGAAGTAGCCAAGAAGTTGAGTGTCGGGTGGTGGGGGATCTTTGTACAACCACCTATTGATGTCAGGATCCATCTCTTGACTGTTTATGTTGCCATGGGATTCAAAAGTCATAGGTCCCATTCGCTTGATTTCATGATTATCTTCAGCAAGCTTGCTTTGGTGACTTAGGTGCTCTTGTGTATGTGGATCAAGTGGGAGGGCCCCTACTGCAAATGCATCATTTAGGCTGTATTCACCACAACCCTGGTTGTTGATCTTAATGAAAGAGAGAGTGGAGGTGAGGATAGTCTTTGGATCGTAATGGGATCAGGACAAGCTAGCAATAGAAGTGACAATGTTAGTTCTAGGACAATGAGTGGAATGAGGGAATGATGCTTCCATCGCATGACAATATGCGAAGGGTTTGGGGTCGGCATGGATAGTAACCTTAGTGCCTTGATTTGGAAATTTGATGCACTGATGGTAAGCAGATGGTATAGCCTTGATGGAATGGATCCATGGTCGATCGAGGAGGATGTTGAATGGTAGGTCAAGATCAACAACATGGAAAATGGTGTCTTGTGTTGCTGGGCCTAGTTGGATAGGCAACATAATGGTACCTTCAGAGGTACATTCCAAGTTTTCATATGCCTTGATTGTGATTACTTCATGTGAAATGTCAGCTTCTATGAACCCAATCTGATGAATGAATTTTAGAGTACACAAGTTTAGGGCTGAGCCATTATCTATCAAGACCCATTTGATGGCAAAATCTCTGACCATAATGGCGATGCAGAGAGGGAGAGTGTGGTCAGGTGCAATGGTTGGCATGTCAGATGTTTTGAAGGAAAGAGCACATGGTGCGAATAAATGTCCCACAAGAATTTCAAATTGGATGGTGTTTATATTTGTGGGGACTTGTGCTTCATGGAGGGCTCGGTCAAGGATTTCTTGATGGAGGGGCAAAGTGCAGAGAAGGTCGAGGATGGAGATTTGGGCTGGTGTGTTCCCAAGATGTTCTATGAGATTGTATTGTGCATTATGTGCTGGTCTTGGATGGGCACCAACGATAATTATCCAGCCTCTACGGGTGGTAACGACACATTGACTGTCTGCTCCTTTAACATGGATGATATTGATTGTGGGCTCAATTTGGGTTATACATCCAAAAAATTTGTCATAATTGATATAAGCAGTGGTGTAGTCTTTGTGGCCAGTGGGATCTTCTTGTTTGCCTTTGCCTTGGTTCTGGGGAAGATTGGTATTAGCTTGGTTCTTCCCAGCGTTGTGCTATGGAAACACATTCTGATAGATTTGCAAATTGACATTAGGCGAGGCTTGAATAGGTGTGTCTACTTGGATCTCCTTTTGGTCAATGAGATATTGGATGTAATTCTTGAGTTTCATACACCTTAAGGTAGTGTGTCCTTTGACACGATGATAATCACAATACTCATGATCTTTGTACCAATTGGGCTTAGGTGTGGCATCATCAAACTGCTGGATTGGTGGGTATGTAATCAAGTTGGCCTTGGCCATTCAGTGAAAGATAACATCCAATGGTTCACCAAGCGATGTGAAGATCCTCTTTTGATAATTCTAAGCTTTGGGTCTGTTCTGATTTGGAGTAGTATTGATGGCATTAACCTAATTGTTTGGATTTCCTTGATGTGCTTGCTGCTGATTGTTCTAAGGATGATATTGATGCATGGGTTGCTGATGGACCTAAGGAGATTGCTGATAGATGGGTGGTTGTTGTTGGTATGCAGGAGTTGGTGTAGGACCAACCATGACAATTTGGACATGCTTGGTGTCAGTGGCTCCATTAGTAATAGTGTTTTTGTTATTATTCCAGTGATGGGGTTTATCATTGCTAGGATTTACTTTGGGAATCATTTTTGTAGTGTTAGATTGTGCCTTCGTCTAGGAGGGCTCTTTCAATACCTATCCCCTTGCTCTTGATATCCTGATATGTTTGGATGCAGTTCATTCTCATGAAGTGGGATAGTTTTGGATGTAGATTATCGATGAAGATTTTGGTCAGATGCTTCTCAGGTGGTTGATATGATAACCTATTAGTGAGGTTCTGCCATCATTGCAGGTATTCTGCTAGTCTTTCTCCTTCTTTCTATTTTGAGTTGCAAAGGTCTAATAGGGTCAACTCATTCTCAACATTGTGGGTATATTTGATCCAGGTGGATCTCTCACTAAAAATTCAAGTTTTCTTGAAATCTCTCAAAAGTGGTGCCAGATCGAAGAACTCATCAAAATAGATCCAACACAACTTGAATGAGTTTGAAAGGAGTTCATTTGCTCAAGTTATGGCCGGTCAAAGTTTTGGTCAAACTGGGAATAGAGGCCATCAAAAATGTGAAAATTTGACCATCTCAAAAGCGGTCAACAATGGGTTTCAAATTGAAGATCTTGTCGAGAGCTTTTCGACGACATTCGTTTCATCAAAAATAGAGTCTGTATGTGGAAGCAGGCCTGGAATTTGATGGCCGTAATGGCCATTTTTGCACTTTTTAACCGTATATGACAGCTTAAATTTCTTGTAGACCGTATCAAATGACATGCTATATTTTTGTAAAACCATAAATATGACTCTTTAAATTATTAATAAACTGTAAAAATTTATTATAGGCAATATAGTATACTTTATAATATAGATATATGTTATTTTAAAATATTTATGATAATTAATAAATTTATTTAAATATTTTAAAATAGTTGTAAATTTTAAAACATTTTAATATGAATTTAGAAACTTGCTATTATTATTAAGTGATCATCATTTAATATTATTTATATGTAATATATATATTTTAATTATATATGCATATTAATTTAGAAACTTTTTAAATAGAATATATAAATTTTAAATTTTTTTAAATAAATTTAAGATTTTTGTAGATATTACTAATTTATGATATTAGTATATGTTTCAATATTTTTTATTATATATTTATATTAATTGAAATTTTTTTAAATAGAATATATAAATTTTAGAAATTTGTTAAACAAATTTGAGATTTTTGTAGCTATTACTAATATATAATTATTTTCTAATTTTGTTTTCAACACAAATAAAAGTTTCTAATGGTTTATTATACATTTTTATTAATTTAGAATCTTTTTAATTTAAAATAATTTAATATATATTATTTATAATTTGTTTTCTTTTGACAATCAATATTTTTTGTAAAATGTAAAATGAAAGGCATTAAATTGACTAGACCGTCATAGAAAAATCATATGACAGGCAGGGGTGACCGTCAAATTCCAGGCCTGTGTGGAAGTTATGACAATTTGAAATTTGAGGTGAAAAACATGATTTTGATGATGCCAGCATGATGTCATCATACTGTTGTGGCAGATAAAATGACATGGCATCTTCCCCAATCTATATTTGACACATGGCACTCAGGTGGTGAGCTAGGAAGCACCACATGGCATCTTGATGGAAGGTCTGTTTAGAATGGATCAACAAAATGTTATTATGGGGATTTGAACTCACAACCTCCCCTCCGTCAAATTACTAATATGCCGCTAGGCCACAGAAAGGTGGCAGTTTCTTAAAACCATTATTTGGACCGCTTGCTATTATTAAATGGTGGACGGTGGGACTTGAAATCTTAACCACCGCCCACCTAAAAACATGCATAGCCAATATGCTATTAATAGCACTTCAGATAAATTTGGAGGCGGTTTTATTTAATCTTTTACTGATCCCGCCTATCCTTAGTTAAATAAGGATATGGGTTAAAACAAACCCCTTAAATTCCATGGTGAAAAATTAATTGGAATTTTTAAAGGGGATATTAATGGGATTATGTGTTTCAAATAGGGATTTTATAGTTTTGGGGGTTTTAGCCCATTATGGCAAATTTTTATGTATAAAATAGGCCTTATGGCTTTTGTAAAGACATTCAGATTATGAGAGAATTTTCTCTCATGATGCGAATTTGAGTGTATTTCTTTTGCTTGTAAAAGAGGTCTTATGAGAGGATTTCTTGCAAAAGGGAAAAATGAATCTATGTTGTATTAATGCTCTCGTTCTGTAGCAAAACCTTTTAGGCAAAGTCTTTTCTTGCTCTTTTAGAAACTAGTCTTGCGGCTTTGAGAGCCTGTATGCAAGGTGGTTCGAGTAAGAATTTTGTATGATGACTTTGTGGATGGGCTACAGAACATTGTAAGGCAGTATCCAGGAGACTCTGTCTAGAGATTGTACTGCATTTGGAGCATTATTAATAGATTGGTCACTCAGTTGAGCTAGACCCGGAGACGTAGTCCACTTGGATGAACTCCGTCATCAAATTGGTTCTCTTCTCTCTCTTCTTTATCTCTGGTGATAAAACTCTCTCATTCTATTATTCATGTTATTTTAATATTTAATGTCTTTTCAGTTATACATTAGGCATTAAATATTTGTACACCTTTATGCAATTTCTCTTTGCAATTAAAGTGTCTAGATCCTAAATCAGATCAAGTGGTATCAGAGTCCAGTTTGGCATGTTTTGCAAGAAGTGATTGCAGGTGAACTTTATAAAATGGCATCAGCAAAGGAGGAATCATCCAATATGGAATTGACTCCATCTATGGTGGCAAGCATCCACTCCATCAAAGAGAAGGTGGAACTACTCTTTCAAGACCGTAAGGAAGAAGATGAGAGATTCTAGAAGTTGGAAGAAGCTAATCAACTCCTTCGGTTAGAGAATGAAAATCTTCGAAGGCTTCTTGAAGAGGCCAATAAGGAGAAGCAAGGAGTATATGAGATGCTATGGAAGGAGAAAAACAAGAAGGGCTCTTTTAAATTTGGAAGTATTGGCATATGTGCTTCTTGTCCAACTTCAGAAGGAAGTTCCTCTTACTCTCCATTGATTCCACCTTGTAGTTTTGATGCATCATCTGAGGTGCATTCCTCAAGGAAGAGTCTTAAGCCAAGGTGTGCATGTAATCATGGCAAGTGGTCACAATACGGCTCAAGCCAAGATGATGCTATTCAATGTTCCTTTTGTCAACAGATAGAGTACCTGGAATGTGTTCATACTTCTAAAAACCAATGTGGTTGGATAGAAGAATCTTCTGCATTAGAATAGGAGGAAAGTAAGAACTCTATCATTGGAGGCTTTGAAAGGCACACCAAGGGTATTGGCACAAAGCTGATGACCAAGATGGGATACAATGGAAAAGGCCTTGGAATCCATGAGCAAGGCAATATCCATCCTATTGAGGTGAACCAAAGGCCTTGAAAACAAGGACTGGGCTATGGAGGAACTGGCGAGACCTCAAAAGCCTTGTTGAATATGAATTCTCCTAACCATGTTGATGGTACTATAGCTGAATCTTCTCCAAAGAAGAAGGAAAAGAAGAAAGAGAGAATTCATAACTTTTGCACCCATTGCCAGATCAATGGGCATTGGATCGAGAGGTGTTGGAAGTTGCACTCGGAACTCCAACTCTTCCCTAGATTTGTTCCAGAATCTAGTCAGCTAGAAGTTGCTGAAGCAAAGGACAAGGTGGTTCTTGAAGTAACCATACAGGAAGCAGAGACACCTGGGGTTTCCACCTTCCCTGAGACAGTCCAAGGAGAAATGGAGCGAAAAGAAAAGAAACATATCAAGGGAGGTTCCTTTGAACAACTTCGTAAAAGTTGGGAGCATCTCTCCTCTAACTAGCAATTTCAACTTTTGTGTTACCTTCTTCTTAGAGTAGGGTATTTGTTGATCTTAGCTAGTGTAGTTTGGAGTATTATAACTCTATATAAAATTTGTTTGCAAATTTCTGTAGGAAGTTTTATAATTCCATGGATGAGAATTTGTAAGGCTATTGAAAGCCAGGTCTCTTTGTAATCCAGTATGGAAATATACTTAATAACTTCTTATTGCAGACTTCTTTTGGTGCAAGGCTCTTTCAAGAAGAAGCGCCTTTTTCAGCTAAGAGTTGCAGAGAATGGCTTTGTAATGCCTTAAAATTCTCTGCTTCAAGACTTTGTTTAAAATGGTTAGGTGGTGACCAATGTTCCTATAGGTCTTTTGTCATGACCTTGGTGCATATGCAAACATTTGGAGCTTTATGGATTAGCCTTTTAATCAGCCATTCCAAAATATAGAGGTGAAGGAATGTATTCAAGATGAGGTGTAATTACCATTGCTCATGCAATTTGCTAGCAAGGAGGAGCATTAGAACAAGGCCTTTAGAAGTGACTAGGTTGGAATGTAGACGTGAACTACCATTGTAAGTAGCACTGAGTGACATGTTTACCATGCTCAGTTTTTCTTCTTACTTTATGGTTTTTCAAAGTTCCGTTTGAACTGCATCCCTTTTTGAATTCCTAGTGTGGCTGAAGAGCAAGACCCCTTGAGGGAAAAAATGGTCATAGAAATGATAACGTTAACCATGCATTGCTAAAATGTAAGACCCTAGTAGGCAGATATGGCATTGCATAATTTCTTGATATTGTCAAAGCGTAAGACCCTGAGAAGGCAGAATGGACACTATCAAGGCATAGCTGAATTGGTCCAAGACACTGTCAAGGCATAATCAGTTGTCATAGGTGGAGCCAGCAGTAGCATTGTAGTGAAGCTTCGAAGGTGGCAACAAAGTTGAGATTTGCGATAAAGGAGATAAAGGTTCTATTGTATACACTTTTGGAGGACCAAAAGCCTTTTTAGTGGGGAGGTTTGATCCAGGTGGATCTCTCACTAAAAATTCAAGTTTTCCTGAAATCCCTCAGAAGTGGCGCTAGATTGAAGAACTCATCAAAATGGATCTGACACAACTTGAATGGACTTGAAAGGAGTTCATTTTCTCAAGTTATGGCCAGTCAAAGTTTTGGTCAAACTAGGTACAGAGGCCATAAAAAATGTGAAAATTTGACCATCTCAAAAGTGGTCAACAATGGGTTTCAAATTGAAGATCTCATCGAGAGCTTTCTGACGGCGTTCGTTTCGTAAAAAATAGAGTCCGTATGTGGAAGTTATGACAATTTGAAATTTGAGGTGAAAAACATGATTCTGATGACATTAGCATGATGTCATCATATTGTTGTGGCAGATAAAATGACGTGGCATCTTCCCCAATCTATATTTGACACATGGCACTCGGGTGGTGAACAAGGAAGCGCCACATGGCATCTCGGTGGAAGGTCTGTTTAGAACGGATCAACAAAATATTATTATGGGGATTTGAACTCACAACCTCCCCTCCATCAAATTATTTGGACCACTTGCTATTATTAAATGGTGGATGGTGGGACTTGAAATCTTAACCACCTCCCACCTAAAAATAGCCAATACGCTATTAATAGCACTTTAGATAAATTTGGAGGCGATTTTATTTAATCTTTTACCGATCCCGCCTATCCTTAGTTAAATAAGGATATGGGTTAAAACAAACCCCTTAAATTCTATGGTGAAAAATTAATTGGAATTTTAAAAGGGGATATTAATGGGATTATGTGTTTCAAATAGGGATTTTATAGTTTTGGGGGTTTTAGCCCATTATGGCAAATTTTTATGTATAAAATAGGCCTTATGGCTTTTGTAAAGGCATTCAGATTATGAGAGAATTTTCTCTCATGATGGGAATTTGAGTGTATTTCTTTTTCTTGTAAAAGAGGTCTTATGAGAGGATTTCTTGCAAAAGGAAAAAATGAATCTATGTTGTATTAATGCTCTTGTTTTGTAGCAAAACCTTTTAGGCAAAGTCTTTTCTTGCTCTTTTAGAAGCTAGTCTTGCGGCTTTGAGAGCCTGTATGCAAGGTGGTTCGAGTAAGAATTTTGTATGATGATTTTGTGGATGGGCTATAGAACATTGTAAGGCAGTATCTAGGAGACTCTGTCAAGAGATTGTACTGCATTTGGAGCATTATTAATAGATTGGTCACTCAGTTGAGCTAGACCCAGAGATGTAGTCCACTTGGACGAACTCCGTCATCAAATTAGTTCTCTTCTCTCTCTTCTTTATCTCTGGTGATAAAACTCTCTCATTCTATTGTTCATGTTATTTTAATATTTAATGTCTTTTCAGTTACACATTGGGCATTAAATATTTGTACACCTTTATGCAATTTCTCTTTGCAATTAAAGTGTCTCGATCCTAAATCAGATCAATATTGGGCAACGAACTTCTTAGAGAGCTTGGCAAAATTTGTGATGGTCCCACATGGTATCTTGTAAAACCATTCAACAAAAGTTCCTCCCAAGCTTTTGGAGAATAGGCATAAAAGATAATTATCAATGTAAGCCACTTCTTGGCATGCCATATAGACTCTTTGATATGATTCACTGGGTCTCCTTTTCCTCGATACTTATCAAACTTGGGTGTCTCAAAATTCTTTGGGAATGGAACAACCATGATTGATCGGTCAAATGGGTAGGGACACACCTCTTCAAACTTGAAGGTCTTATTCTCTGTACCAATTTGGAGCTCCTTAAGAGCATTCTTCATCGCTTCCCACTTGGAATGGACTAGCGTTGGAGAGGGTTCTCCCATTTGGAAAGGGTCTAGTGGTGCCAGTGAATAAGGATGATTTTGAGGTGGATATTGTGGAGTGGGATGTGGAGATTGCCTAGCGAGATAGGCAAATTAGAATGGATTTTGGAGTGATGATTGCTGAGGAGGATATTGTTGATGCGGCGCGGGGGTATATTGTGGTGGAGGATATGGAACTTCTTGTTGGTTCTGTGGGATGATGAGGATTTGTTGCTGTGACTGGTAGGAGGAAGCTTATTGTTGCTGGGGAATGATAGGAGCTTGTTGCTACGACTGAAAGTATTGTTTTTGCAGAGGAGGCTGATGGAATGGTGCAGCTTGCTAGTAAGATGGCCCTTGTTGTACTTGGCTTTGCACTTGGCTGATATAGGCTGGGTGCATCCTTGCATTGCTTAATGGTGGAACTGATGTAGGGAAGGTAGAAGCAAAGGGTGGTTGGGCAAGATAACTTGTGAAATGAGATGAAATTTTCTGCTGAGGGGGAAGGACTTGCTGAAAAGTACTAGGTGTTGTGAATGGATAGCTTACAAAGGATGAAGCTAGTGAAGGTTGTGATGGTTGTTGTTGTGCTGCTTGGGAGAAGGTGGCTTGTTGGTTTGTAGATATGGATGTAGGAGAGCGACTTGGTATGCCTAAGGCTTGCATTTCTTCTTGAGTGAGGCCCTAATGAGAACTAGTGTATGGCGGGAATTGTGATGTAGAGGATGCTAGAAAGGTAGATGTGATGGGAGTTTGCGACATGAATGGTGGGTTTGAAAAACTCATGGAAGGCATACCTATGGTGAAGGCATTTTGTTGGGCTTGTGCTTGGGTAGGTATTTGTTGGGGGGTGAATGAAGATGCTTGCATTCCCCATGAAAACGGTGATGCTGATGTGGAAGCTTGCTAAGTATGAAAGGGGAATGATTGCACTGGCCCTGGAGCAGATGATGTTGATGTAGAGGCTTGTTGGGAGAAAGAGGGAAACAATTGCGTTGACCCTGAAAATGATGGTATGGATGTGGAAGCTTGTGGAGTGAAAGGAAAGGATGATTGCGTCCCTTCTGGAAAGAATGGTGTGGATGCAAAGGCTTATGAAGTGAAGGGGAAGGATGATTGCGTCCCTCTTGGAATGAAAGGTGTAGATACAAAAGCTTGTGAAGTGAAGGGGAAGGATGATTGCGTCCTCTCAAAATGAAAGGTGTAGATGTAGAAGCTTGTGAAGTGAAGGTGAAGGATGATTGCGTCCCTCCCAGAATGAAAGGTGTAGATGTAGAAGCTTGTGAAGTGAAGGGGAAGGATGATTGTGTCCCTCCCAGAATGAAAGGTGTTGCTTGGCCCATGGAAGGTGGTGGAATTGTTTGTGTAAAGGTTTGTGTGGGAGGTGGTGCTTGGTTATGCGAAAATCTTTGGGTAGGGATAATGGATTGAATTGCTATGGAAGATGATGGTGCGCCTATGAGAGGGAATGGAGTGGATTGTGTTGCTTGTGTTGTAGGGCCTGTGAAACTACTTTGAAAAAGAGGGGGATGGGTGAAGCTACTTGTGAGATGTGGAGAAGTGGGTCAGGGATCTGTTGGATGATGGGGGTGTATACTTCTACTGGGATACAAATGTTGTGGATGGGGATGCAAGGTTGGATATATGGTGGAATGGGAGTACCCTCTTGTGTGAAGCTATCCCACATGTTTCTTTGATTCTGAGCAGTGAGTGCACTAATCATTTGTGCATTTTCAGGATGATTCATGAATGTTTCTATCACAAAGGAAGTCGGGGGATATTGGGATCATCCCATGCATTACTAGTTTGCTGAATCTGGGGATCATAGGCTACCATCGCACTGGTAGAAATGTTCGGATTAGACGAGTTGGGGACTTGATAAGGGTCCATGTTCCTTCTTTTCTTAGATCTAGATCTTGTCACAACAGGCATGGAGTGGAGGTGCAGATGCTAGATGGATGCAAGATATTTCTAAAAGACTTTAAGAAGGATGGATGCAAGCCTAAGGAATTTCTAAGGATGGTAGATTTCTAGAATACAATGCAAGGATTGGTGAGATGCTTGGATTTGGATCAAGGATGGTGGAAGATGGTGAGAGGTTGGTGATACATTTGGCGATGATGGAGGCTTGGTGGGATACTTTGATTTGGATCAAGATTTGGTGGATGATTGGTGGGATGCTGGTGGAAGATTAGTAAGTGTCAACAATGAGCTGATGTTTTCCCGATGGAGGATTAGTGATAGGATTCAGTCAACCTAGGATAGACTAATGATCTTTGGTCAACTAGATTCTTATCAATGCAAGCCAATCTCTTGCTTGAGATGATGAGGTTGTGCAAGGACAAGTTGGATTTCCTTTAGACAATGCTCTATCAAAAAGGGGGCTATTTTTTATTTTAGGATGAGGATTGAAAACAACTCAATGGTTTTGAACACTAAGTGCTTGTGAGTTTGGATCACTAGGTTTGGTGCAAAGATGGTGGGTTTTTGATTTGGATGATGGATGCTGGATTTGGATCAAGGATTTTGGGTTTCTGATTGTGGATTGTTGATGGAATGAAGGTGAAGGATGATGAAATGATGCTATTTCTAAAAGGATGATGCAGATGCAACTGGAATGGATGACCTATGATGCTGCTAGGAAGATGATGATGAATGCAACTAAGAAGGACTCTAGAATGCAACTAAGGTTTGGTGATGATGCAAGGATGAAACTAGGATGAAATTAGGATGAAGAACTATTGAGATAGGATTTTGGATCTGAAGATAGAATTGACATGCGATGGATCCAGCTAGTCCTCTCTTTCAAGATTGACGCAGTGATGGTTCACTTGGAATTGGTAAGAAAACTGTTTAACTCTTGCATTATAGTCCATGTTATCAAGCTTTTCTTGATAGTTTTCTTCGGCTTGGGTTGCTTGCACAAAATATTGATGGCTTTTAAGGTTTCTCTCTGCAACTTTCTTCTCTCGATAGGCTTGGGATTTTGGAAGTTTAGCCTTTGGGTGTTTGATCAAATCAGACATAACTTTGGGGAGAATCTGATAATTGGATTGAGGTAAAAGCTTCGGGTATTTGATTTCAATGGATTCTTCTACAAGGTTTTCTGAGTATCTTGAATCAAGTTGTAGATCAGTTTGATGTTTTCCAATGGCAAAGGACAGATTTCAAAATAGACTTTTGGAAAAGCAATCTCCACAAGGGACAAAGAAACCTTGTGGGATACAAGAAAGATAATTGACTCTTGAATTTGAAAAAGCTTTGAAAATGTGTATGTTCCAACAAGTGTTTTCATGGAGTCTTTGACTATCAATCACTTCAAGCAGATCTACCTAAGGAAGTTGAGTATCAAAATCTTTGCCCACAACTTGGTACCCCTTAAAAAGGGATACAAATGGTGACTAATCTTGAGGTGATCCGGTAAACCCCTTGGATCGGTCCTTGGACAAGGATTCTGATACCTTCAGATATGGATAGGGTAGCCTCTATTTTAACCAATTTGTAATTGTTCCGTGGAGTCCCCCCAATCAATTTGTACATGTGTGACTCACTTAAGAGCCTAGTTGACCATGCTGAAATAGTAGGGATTATTCACCTACCCTGGGCTACCATCAACACACCTCGCCTGATCTTGAGGGGATTAAAGCGAGAGTTTTCTTAGCACTTTATTTCTATACCGGTCAGGGAAGATACTGGTTTGAGGTCATTCTCTAGAGAGGAAGCACTTTTCTCCCCGGATAGGCCTCGCTAAAAGTAAAACAAGTGAACTTGTCTGAGTTCAAGTGTTTTATGTTATTTATTTTAACAAGGATTTTGCAAGAAAATGGAAAACTCCTAGATGCACATCATGAACAGTTATTTTTCCCAAAATTTTGATTAAGTGTGATTGAATTGAAAACTTCTGAAGACATAAGTGTTTAGGTTTTGAGTTTTTCTTTTTCCAAAAAGTAAACGTTTGAGCGATTGCAAGATCTTTTCTTGAGCATTCGAGATTGAGTTTGTGTGTTGCTTTAGAACTTTGAAAAGTGCTTTGTTTTGGTCCTTAAGTCATTCAAGATTTATTTTTAATTTTGCTTGAATTGAAAAAGGAAGGAATAGAGATGCTTGTTCTTTCAGTTTAATGCATTCAAGAGTGTGTTTGTTTTTCAAATTGACAATGAATCTTTAGGACTTAGATTCATTTCCTTACCTTCACTCAAGATTTGTTTTGACCTTTGCTTTGAATTTTTAGACTCCAAAGAGAAAGTTCCTAGATTTAGCTTTGATACATGAACTTTGAAAGGCATTCAAGATTTTGCAACAAGAGACTTGTTCACATAAATAACAAAGCTTTAGGACTGATTTAGGAAAATTTTGAAACCTTTAGGAATGTTTTAGGAACCAAATTTCAAAAAATTAGCAAAGATTTTGATGATTTTGTTCCTAGTTTGCTTTCAGACTTTTAACAAAACTTGAAGACATTGCAAATGAAGTTATTTTTAGCTCTCTTTGATGCATTTGAGTTTGATTTAGGATCACTTTAGGATAATTTTTTAGTTGATTACAAACCACTTAGATTTGCAATACAAACTTGATGTTCTTTTTATGTTCCCAAATCATGAAATGTTCCTACTTTGCATGAATGCATCCAAAACCTTGATGTTGCAAGGATGCAAATGATTCGATTGATCTTTTATTTGTTTGTTAGAAGATTTTGCAAGTTTTAGTCTTTAATGCATTCAAGAGTGATTTGGGGATTCATTTTAAGCACTAAAATAAGATGTTTATGCCTTTGTTTTGTTCATTTTTACCCCAAATTGAAGTGTTCTCAGATGCTATCCTGTATTTACCAGATGCGATCCAAGAAATGGTGTAGTCCCCATATGTGATCTAGAAAATGGTGTAGTCCCTAGATGTGATCCAGAATCCCAGATGCTACTCTGAATTTAACCAGATGCGATCCGAAAAATGGTGTAGACCCCATATGTGATCCGAAATCCTAAATGCTACCCTGAATTTACTAGATGCGATCCTTTGACAATTTTAAATATTTTACACAGAATTTTTACATAGAAAATACATGTTTTTTTGTCAAAATGAGATTTTTTAGGGATTTTTTTGGAAGAATAGGCTAGGATTTTGCAAGAAGAAGAAGAATGAATAGATGGAATAGAGGAAAAATGGATTTTTAGACAAGAAAGCTGATCAAATTGCCTCCTCCATCTTCAAACTTCAAACTTAGCCAAAAACTCCAAAAATCGAAAGACTTGCGAAGTGAGTCCCACCGGGCATGCCAAAATGTGATCAGTGCAAAGGGCTAACCTATCTTGAAAGGTGTAGACATTAAAACATGAGTTATGAGCATATATCTAAGCTTAAACAGGAAAGACAATGCAAATACACTCAGATAGAGCTTAAACGGGAGCACCCTATCACCGTTTGATTTGCTCTCGCTTTAGGGATGTGGGTGTGCTCTTGAATCACTTGGAGCATATCCCTAATGATGATTAGGAGATATCAAGATTTTTTAGGGACCAAAAGAACCCCATAGTGGCACAAAATTGGATATAGAACACCCGTTTTGCCCCTAAGGCCTTAAGGATCCTAAAAACTTCAAGAATGCAAACTAGGCTATGAATGCTTAATCTCGATTGATTTTAATCCAAAGTAGATGTGATATGATGCAAAAAGATATGAAGAACAATGAAAGAAACTAAGATTTATCCATTATTCTAAGCTATGATGAGTTATGAAAACATGAAAATGAATGAAATCTAACAATTAGTATGAAAGCTTTAAAGATTTAGAGCTATTCTAGCATTATAACACTACTATGAAATGGAAGGTGAATTGGTATTTTGCTCTTGGAAGAGGAGGGTATTTATAGGATTTGGGAAGGGCTTGGGTTAGGAGGATGAGTTAGGGTTAGGGGTAAGGTTTGAGGTAGAGTAAGGGGTATGGTTTGGGGTATGGTAAGGTTTAGCTTGGGTTAGGGGTTTCTCACACATGTGTGAGCAATACTAGGGAAGTGTGCAAGGGGAACATGTGTGGAAGAAGAGACATGAGTCTCTTTATGAGATTGTAAGAGGCCTTAAAGAGTGTGGAAGGCTTTGAATGAGCGTGTAAGGCTCATTAGGGGAAGGTTTTGACCAAAAGTCAATGGAGACTTGGATTAGCTTAGGAAAAGTAGGCAACTTCTCCTAAATAGGTTTAGGGAAGATTAGAAGAGTTTAGAAAAGGTTAGAAGATTCTAGGCTTTTGAGGCTTTAAATAAATATAAAATTTATTTAGGGATTATGACATCATTTATTGAATATTGATTCAATAATGATAAGAAAATCATTCAAATTTGATTTAAATGCTTTGAAGAGAGATTCTTTAATTAAAGATGCTTAATTAAAATAATAGGATTTAATGGCATAAAAATATATTAATTAAATAATTAAATAATTAATTAACAAATGATGATGTCATCAGAGATTTTTCAGAAAAATAAAAATACTTTATTTTCTAAAAGATTTTTAGGTGTCTATAGTAACAAAGGAGAAGCATATCTAGATTTTTTGACCCAAGCAAGGAAATGCCCGAAAGTTGAAGGCAAAAACAAAAGTTAAAGTTTGAACTCAAAGAACGTAAAGGTAACGATTCTGGAAAGCACAAAAAGCCTATTTCCTTAAAGACACGAAACAATTAATTTTGAGAATGCTATTAATACAATAATATTATTTTTCCAATAAGGCCAAATAGGTAGTACGAAAACTGATCAGCTAGAATGGTTTTTTACTCAACGGTTATTGTACAGAGGTGAAAACTAAATGTCTCTCGCTTTTCCTTTTATTAGTTTTTGAACTTCAATATGCTCATTAAATTGTCAGATTGTTAATATATCTTAATTGAATTTAAGTTTTTATTTTTTAATAGTTTTGATTCAATTTTATATTTTTTTAATATTTTTTTAAAATTAAGATTATTTGTATGAATTATTTTTTAAATATCCTTAAATTTAGATTTATATGGATATATAAGATTTTGAAGGATGATAATGTAAAATTTAGGGTTTAAATTTTATTATTTAATTAATGTTAGAGTTTAGGATTACAAATTTGAAGATAAATCTTATATAAAAATTAAGTCAAATTTTGTAAGAAAAAAAGTTCTTTTTGAATTTTAATGATCAATTTTATCTATTATAATAAAATATTTCTCTAATAACACTTTTATATTTTGAAACAATTCTAATAACCTTGCGAAATTGGCCTACATTACTTAAACGATTGAATTAAAAAATTATTGTAAAAAATTACGACCCAAATTAATAATTCAGGGTACCTATTGCATACCAAACTGTAATTACTAGTTTACTTCTCTCACGGTATTGGCTGAAGTGGTTCGGTGAAAATAGAGTGTGAATTCATATGCTTTATTGTTTGTGCTTGGATATCAGAGGCTATCCTACCATTGGCATTTGGCGAATTGAATGATTGCAAAGTTTTCTTTCAAACAAGAATCATGGTGTTGTGAAATGGTGGAAGGAATGCAGAGTAACGCTTCTGGTACATGAAGAGTAAGCAATAATTGTTGTTACAAGAATTAAGATTCTTGGAATTGCATGAAGCTCAAATTCTTGTTTGGAATAACGGGAATGAGAATACAGGTCTTTGTTTAAGTATTACCGTGAATAGCTAGAAGTTGATGTTTGAGGATTGGTAGCTTATTTCTGCTAGCCGCATATCACTTGATGAAGCCGTGAAGACTTATGCTTACACTGGGTGATAAAATTAGTCAAAATAATTAACCTCATATCAGAGTGTACAAATTTCAACCAGTCTAGAGGTATGTAATCTATTGGTGTAGAATGTAATTCATTGAGTCTAGAACATACAAGAGTTTGGAGTCATGAAGGAATGAAAAGATTGTTGATGCCTGTTACTTGTATGCTTCCCTTTCTATTGCAGACTAATTGTATAAATCTGAACATTACAATAAATCATTCTCAGATTGGAGTTTGCACTTAAGACTCACCTAGGAAGGGGACTAGTAGCTACAAAAATTATAGTCCCTCTTACTTCATTTCTAGATCATTTTCTGTAAGATAATGTGGATTGTTACCAATGAATATGGTGACGGTTGTATGCAACAGGTCAGGACTTACTATACCTTTATCCTTTGCATGGATTAAATGAAAATACAACTTTCATGTTTAGCTTTGGGAAAATAGTCAATCTATACATTGCAGATTCAATTCAGTATATACAAAGTTCCCCTTTTTAACCTCCTTTGAAATACCAACAAGTAGCTTATTGAAACTCATACCTGGAAACAAGAAAACTATTTGACAAGCATTTGGTTGTGCTTGGCAAGTGAAAAATTGATATGTACAATATTAGAAGAAATTTTAGAGGATATTGTGGTGACATCAGTCAGATGTATTTTTCATAATTATTGAAATACGATAACTGATAGTTTTATTGCACCACGTGGCATTCTTATTGGTGATATGTGTAACTTGTAATGGTATAGCTTCTATCAGTACCTAAAAGAGTATCAAACCTTGTCTTACTAATGCTGAAGTTTTTATCGTATTGATACAAGGGTGATTGTGCAGAGATTGTTGTGTAAGAGGTGTGATATTTCTTTTACTGTAGACACACTTGGAAAAGATTGGATGCATGATCATTGGGCTTAGAGTACTATAATGTTTCGATGTTTTTAATTGTGATACATCACTCTCTGCGATTGAAGTGAATATTATTTACCTTATGTGGAGAAAGAGATGTTTCTTCTAAAATGTATTATTGGTTGGGATGATTGTCTTCGAATTGGAGAAAAAGGGGCTTGCTCAAGTTGTCCTTAAGGACTGAGTTGAGACATCTATCAAAGAGGAAGAGTCTATACAAATGGTGATCAGTTTCTTCAAAAAGGAGAAATTAACATTTAGAGGGATTCTGACAGTTTATCATAAGCAATCTTGGATGAAAAATCAATAGATTGATATCTACTTAATGTGTTCTTCTCTGTAAGAGATAAGTTTGAGGTGAAACCCTTCTTCCATCCTCTAGGAGTAGCTATGGTGGATCCACCCTCTGGGAGTAGCCATGGTGGAGGTCATGTAAGTGAGTCCATGACTAAACATCTGTGTTGAGTCACCCTCTAGGAGTATTGATTGTAAGATGACGATATTACATGAGTGATTTCATGATAAACACTAGTGTTTGTTTACATTACCATTCATGGGAGCAGCCATGATGAAACCACCTTTTGGGAGTAATCATGGAGGACATTAATCTATAACTCAAATATCTAAGAAGACTCTCCTTAGCCAAGAGAGAGTGTTGATTTTAGCATCAGGAGGACAAACCAAAAGTTATCAAGAAGGATTCCTCCCTAGCTAAGAGAGAGTGTTGAATTTAGCTTCGGGAGGATCAAAATAATAATTCAAGTTGGTGGATCACAATAATAGATAAGTATTTCTACCCTTGAATAATGTTTATAAATTTTGAGTCATTAATTCATGCCATAAGATCGGGGTAGTAAAATTTTATACTTCTATTATTGATATTTCCCTTCGGGATAGTTTTGTTTTATGAACTAATTGTAATCTTTTTTGAAGTTCTTTAAGGAAAAATCTAGAAGCATAAGAGATTTCATTCAAGGGAGAAAGAACTTAATGCCTGTAGTTATGGAATTGAGTTGAGAGTTGATATCAGATTTAGAGGGAGTCTGACGATGTCAAGATGGAGCACAAACTTGAGCTTGAGAGGGAGCAAATAGAGGATCTGCATCTATGAACATCTATGGATCTTGATTCAGAGGGAGTAGACCATGTCAAGATGGGTTCCTTAGTGATCAATAGTTAGAGGACTGCAATTCATAGAATGGAGTTTCAACATCAACGATCCATTATTTTTGTATCGTACAGATATTCCTTATCACTATGTAAGAGACATGGTAGGAAGGAATGTGATCCAGTTGGAGTATATTAATATGAGCAGTCAAACAACAAATATTATTATCGAACCACTCGCCAAGGTGAAATTTGATCACTTCCAGGAAGAATATTGATATGGTTGAAATATAAAATTTTGAGCTGTACTAATATATTAAAGATGTTTAATGTGTAAACTTCTTTTGTCATATGTGTGACTTTATGGGCTCATCCATCCTGTGTATGTTTCTGAGAGGTGATGATCTCTTAGACAATGAACACTTGTATTTGATGTTACAAGGTGACGATCTTGTAATGAAGATTTGTTATGGTAGACTTTTGATATGTCAATGCACATACCATAATAGGGTTATATGTAAGGGGAATGTAATGTTCTCAAATTACTATATCCTTGTATCACGATCTGAGGTGATATAAAAATCAGGTATCACAATGTAAGGTGATTTCTCATATCACGATCTAAGGTGATGTGAAAACTAGGTATCATGATCTAAGATGATTCCTCATATTACGATCTAAGGTAATATGTAAAACCAAGTATCACATGTTAGGTGATTCCTCATATCACATGTTAGGTGATATGTAAAACTGGGTATCAAGTGTCAGGTGATTCCTCATATCACATGTTAGGTGATATGTAAAACTGGGTATCACGTGCTAGGCGATTTCTCATAGCACATGTTAGGTGATATGTAAAACTAGGTATCATGTGCTAGGTGATTCCTCATATCACATGTTAGGTGATATATATAAAAATGCGTATCGCGTGTTAGGTGATTCCTCATCTCATGAGTTATGTGATACTTATCATCACGTGTTATGTGATATTTGCCTTCACGAGATATGTGAGATTTCTTATCAAAAGAAATATGATATATAGTTTTATCTTCCCTAGCTAAGAGGGAGTGTTGATGTATGTAGCATTGGTCAGATAAATAAAATTGATTATATAATTATTATGAGAATTAATTTATTATACACACACACACACACACACATATTTATATGATTTATATTAATATACATATATATGAACTTAATCATTTATTTATTCGTATAATGATTATATAGTTAAATTAATAAATTAGATTGATGAATAGACATGTCCCATGAAGGGACATGTCTCTTCTTATCTTTACCATGTATATATTCGATAGATCGATGCATTTGAAAAACACAGACTTTTACAGTAGTGCTATTACATTTGCAGTGATCTCAAATTTACATTATGCTATTTGATTATTTAGAATATTTTTATTAAAAATACTTGTCCTTATTTTCTAGGATTGAATATTTCATGGGTGAATTTGGGGCTGGACTGAAAATTGTCCTATCAATTGAATAATTTTTTACTGACACTTTTCAATTGGCTGAAATTTTAGATTCTCGTAGAAAAGATAAAATAAAAGAAAAATATCTTTATTTATTAATTTTTCTATTTTGAACATTTTTTATGAAACCACAATCTTCTGTAGAAATTTTAGAATAAAACAATTTAAACTGAAATGCACAACTAAATTCATATGACCACAAACTTCAAAATATTTTTACAAATCTCAACAGCACCCACTAAAATTGTGCAAGAAGCCCTTATTTTAAGTCCCCACTTTATTTAAAAATGCTCAAATAACAGTGTTATGCTTTGAATTCTAAATCCACACAAAATATGTTAGCCCGAGATTGAAAATATCTGAAAGATTGGGAAACTAGAAAAGTATATTAGAATTTGTTATTCTCATACATTTTCGCATCAAATGTAACAAGGAAAATATAAAGAAGTGGCAACAACAGTTATAAACTGTTACACAAAACTGCCACAACAGAAACAGGTAATAAACTAAAAATAAACTAAAATAAACCTAATCTAAGAAAACATAAACCCGAGGATAATATGTTAACATCCTCCCCTTAATTTGAAGGGGTTATGCCAAGCATTGTTCGAAACTTCTCAAACTTTTCTCTACCTAGTGCCTTGGTAAGAATATCTGTCAAATAAATCTTCGTGTTGATGTGTTTGGTGCAATCATGGAATACTGGATTTTTAGCCATTTTGATAGCGGATTGAATGTCAATGAAGAGTGGGGTTGATGCAACCTGTGGTGTTTGCAAGTCTTCAAGAATCCTTCGAAGCCATAAGATTTCTCGAGTTGCTTCAAAAGCTGCCATATATTCAGCTTTAGAAGAAGAGGTAGCTAGAACCGATTGCTTTTTAGATCTCCAAGAGATTGCAGTAGACCCAAGATGCATTACAAAACCAAATGTAGATTTTCCATCAGTTGAATCACTAGCGTAATTTGAATCAGAATAGCCAAGCAAAGAAAACTGATCTGTCTTGGAGTATTTAAGCCCATAGTGTTGAGTACCGTGCAGATATCTAAGAGCTCTTTTGGCAGCTATCCAATGAGTTTCTCTAGGTTGTTGCATAAATCATGAAAGAACTCCAACAACAAAAGAAATATCTGGACGGGTAGTTGTAGCATAAATCAAACTGCCAACAAGTTTCCTGTAGATAGTTGCATTAACCAATGCTAATGAGTCATCTAATGTGAGTTTAAGATTTTGCTCCATAGGAGTACTAAGGGGTTTGCAATCAACCATGCCAAACTTATGCAAAATCTCAACAATATATTTTTGTTGGTTGATGAAAATAGAATTTGGTTTTTGAATCACCTCAATACCCAAATAGTAATGAAGATGACCCAAATCAGTCATATCAAAACCTTGCTTCAATTGGTCTTTCACATTTTGAATAATATTCTCATCAGTACCAGTGATAAATAAATCATCCACATAAATAACAAGATAGACAATAATATTATCAATATTTCTAACAAAAAGTGTTGCATCATCAAACTCAAAATGTGTAAAATTTAACTTCAAGAGATGCTCTGTAAGTTTTTCATACCAAGCTCGGGGAGCCTGTTTCAAACCATACAATGATTTGATAAGCTTGCATACCTGGTGTTCTTTTCCATGGATTGCATACCCTTCCGGCTGAGTCATATATACTATTTATTTAAGATCACCATTTAAGAATGCTGTTTTGACATCCATTTGGTGAATGTTCCAGCCATTTTGAGCTGCAAGAGCTAACAAAGCATGAATGGTGGTCCATTTTGCTGTAGGTGCAAAAGTTTCATCATAATTGATACCCTCTTTTTGAGTATAACCTTTTGCAACAAGTCGAGCTTTGTGTTTGTCAAGTGTACCATCTGCTTTATATTTATTTCTAAAAATCCACTTGCATCCAATAGGTTTACAACCAAGTGAAGGATCAATTAACTTCCATGTGCCATTTTTCAAAAGAGCTTCATATTCATTTTGCATAGCTTGCCTCCAAACAACAATATTTTTAGCTTCATTATATGATGTTGGTTCAGAATCAACTATGAGATTAAGTTCATCAATGGAATCCAATTTTTCTACAACATCAGATTGAGCTTGTAGCCTTGCCTTGTAAGAGCTTCTCGTACCTATTTTACCTATTTCATCAGGTCTTAAATCTTTCAAAATTTGTTCAACTTGTTTTTCCCACTTATGAGAAGATTTTGGTTGCATAAAAGAGGAGATCATTTCATGACTAGAGGATTCATTAGCATTCAAGGGCTCATCATTAGAAGAGGTCTCTTCTTGTTCATTTATTGGATCATCTTGAGTAACTATTGGGGATAGAGATTCTACATGTGAATCTATTAAAGGTGAGTTTGATTGACTTGGTATCCCCCCAAAATATAAAATCTCACAAGAATGTTCTATCCAAGGAGAAGATTTTTTAGATTTATCAAGTTGTTTCAATTGACATTCAACATTTTCAGCACTTTTGAAAGTTTCACAAAATACAACATCACGTGTAAGGATGAATTTCTTGTTAACTTCATCATACAACCTATAGGCTTTGGAAGACTCGGAATAACCAAGAAAAATACATTTAAAACTGTGATGATGCAACTTACTTCTTTTGTCTTTAGGAATTAAAGCATAACAAGTGCACCCAAAAATTTGAAAATGGGAAACCGAAGGAGGATACCCAAACCAAACTTCATATGGAATTGCTTGGTGGAGAGCAGATGATGGAGACCTATTACGGAGATAGACTACAGTTCTTGCTGCTTCAACCCAAAAATGTAACTGGATTCCTTTAAAATATAACATTGCGTGAACCATATTCATGATGGTTCTATTCATTCGTTCAACAACACCATTTTGTTGAGGAGTACCTGGAGTAGTGAGATGATGTTGAATCCCATTTTGATGTAAATACTCCTAAAAAATTAGAGAAGTAAATTCTCCACCATTGTCTATTCGAAGTGTAGTAATATGAGATTGAGCTTGTTTTTCAATCATAACATGAAACTTTTTAAAAATTTCAAAAACTTCTGATTTTTGTTGCAAGAAATAAATCCAAGTCATGTGGCTATAATCATCAATGAACAAAATGAAATACTTAGATCCTCCAGAAGAAGTTACTGGTAAAGGTCCACATAAATTTGAATGAATTAGCTGCAATTTTCTATGTGCTCTCCAAGTGGAGTGAGGAAAATGATTTCTATGATGTTTGGCAAGAATACATGCTTCACATTTTTCAATTGTTTTAGGTAAAACAGGCAAGCCATCAACACCATTCTTTTGCATAAGATGAATGCTATCATAACTAATATGCCCAAATCTTGCATGCCATAAGAGACTAGGAGATAGACTACCTTCTTCAGTAAGATATGCAAAAATTTTACAAATAGCTGAAGTACCATTTAGTTTTAGTAATCTTCCATCCTCACAACCAGTGAATACAACTTCATTATTAGATATCTTTTTGACAACAACTTGTCCATTTTGTAACAAAATAGAGTAGCCTTGTTGTCGAATCAATACCAGTGATAACAAATTACGTTGTAATTGAGGAATAAACAATACATCATGAAGCACAAAATCTGGAAGATTAGGCAATTTAAATTGAATAGTTCCTTTTCCAATAGGCTTGAGACTTGACTTATCTGCTAAATAAATTGGACCACATGCACTTTCATGAAATTCTTCAAAGTAATCACGCCGAAATGTCATATGTTGTGTGGCTCCTGTATCTAAGATCCAAGAATCATATCATGAGGAATTAGAAGCAAAGTTTGAAACAGAAAGTACATATTGATCACTATCACTGTCACAAGCAAATTGGGCTGCTCGTAAAATTTTATCATCTAAATATTTATCATCACTGTGAATTTTCATTTTATCTTTTTGTTTAAAAGAATTTTCTTTAAAACTTTCAATCTTATCCCATGAGAGCTTGCATTCATGTGCTTCATGACGACCTTTTCTACCACATCTTTTACAGTGCAAAAATTGTCTATCATTTTGATTATCATTTTTTCTCCATTGACCTCTACCTTTTCCTCTATAACTAAAAGAACCTCTAGAAGAGATCTTATTTACAGGGTTCTCTTGATGAGCAAAACAAATATTTTCACTGGTATTTTCTATTTTTCTTCCAAATGCTTTCTCACGTTCAGCTAAGTTTTCAACCAATAAATCAAAAGTGATGGTTTTCAATTGGTTGCTTGCTTGAAGAGAATCTAGATAAGTGGAATGCGTGGGAAGAAGTGCTTTAATAAAAGCTGTGAGATATATATCAACTTTCCCCTCAGCAGCATCAACATCTTGTTTTATAGCTCTAATTTCAGAAGCTAGACTCATAACATCACCATTTTTCAACTCAAGATTAAATAGTTTTAATTGTAATTGAATAAACTCTAATTTTGAATGAGAATCAAATAAATTTTTTAACTTGTGAAGGGCATCCCAAGCAAATGTGCATTCTTGTATATGTCGATACACATCTCCATTAACAAAAGCTCTTATTAAAGCCAAAGCTTTTGAATTTTTTTATTGCCAGATCTCTTTTTCCTTAGCATCAGTTGGTTCTGCGGGCTGAGTTTTCCCATTACATATATTATTCCATAAATCATTAAAAATAAGTGTATTTTCTATTTTTCTATGTCATTTTGTCCAATTATCTTTTCCAGATAATGTTTCCCCAATCAATGAAACAATAGATTGCATTGTATATATAAAAATAAAAATATAATTTGCATAGTATGCAAATTTAAATGACTGCCCAAATTTTCTTGCCGAAATTTAGCAAAGAAAACAAGTTGTAAAAACTTTGAAAAACTAAATAAATTGATTTCACCTGAATCAATTTTTCCTTTCTGAAAAATGGCTCCAATCTTCAAAAAAAACTTCACATATGAATGTATTCCAAAGCTTGAAAATATCTAAAAGATTGGGAAACTAGAAAAGTATATTAGAATTTGTTATTCTCATACATTTCAGCATCAAATGTAACAAGACAAATATAAAAAAGTGACAACAACAATTATAAACTGTTACACAAAACTGCCGGAACAGAAACAGATAATAAACTAAAAATAAACTAAAATAAACCTAATTTAAGAAAACATAAATCCGAGGATAATATGTTAACAAAATATCTCTTACAAAATCGAAGACTTATCTATGCTTGACTTGTAGCAAATAATAGTTGCCCATTGATTTCAAATGGAAAGATTTTCTAAGTACAATATGAAATGAACTTTGAATGTGATGAAGATGAAGAGCAATATTGAGTATGAGATGAGGATGATGATCTGATTTGCTCCAGAGTATATTTCAGCACTATTATAAAAAAATATCTTCAAAATTATTTCTGAACCTAAAGGTTATATCAATACTTACATAAAAATATCTTCAATGCTGTTCTTAGCGTTAAACGAAAAGATTTCAATGTCTACATCTGGAATAGCTACAACATTATTCCTAGAGCTTAAGATCAGATTTCAAAGCTTAGTTAAAATGTCTTCAACGTAGTTCCTATCTAACTAAGTACACTTCTTTGACAGTTCTTAAATATTTTTTAATTCTGTATTATCCATTCTTACAGTTGAACATAATTAATTTATGTTCATTTATGTATGTGTATATATTATTGGATTAGCCTAAATTAAGTTCAGGGGGGATTTCAGAGGTATTGTTTTTATTAGTCCCTCTCTTTCAGTTCACATCTGAAAGTGGATGGATTATGAGTAGAATTCAGCTTTTAGTTTTTGGATGGCGTCTGAATTGTTGTGTTCCATAATTTCTCTTGATTCCTTTGCATGGAAGGAATTTTTATTTTGTAACCTGAACAGAGCTTGTCACTGTCAATGAAACTGGTTTATTATTATTACAATCGAGGTTTCAGCAAATTTAACCACCTTATAAACTTGTAACATTATATTACACTTTGCCATTTTATGCATAACTTATTTGGCTAATGTTCCTGGGACATATTTATAAATATTGTCCTTTGAAACTTTGGCGTTTTCAACTCCAAAAGAAATTTTTCATAAAGATCAATAAATTTATCTAAGTTATTTCCATAGATTGTTCAAATGTTTTAAACATAATTTTTTTTTTATTAGAGTCTCTTATTTTCGGATAAATCAGGGGCACTAGCTGCAGCGCAGATTTTGTTTGTTTAATGTTGAGATTTTAATTTGTCCTGCAGTTTTTGAGCCACTTCAGACAGAAATTTTTATGTCAACTTAAAATTTCAGAGCTCTATGATCTCATTCATTACTGGTTTCGCCCTCTGAAAGCGGGGATCAAAATCCAGGGCAAATTACAACGGTCTGTCCCTGAATAGAAAACACAATTAAGAAAACCTCAAGTACTATCAAAGCAGGAAATATTTTTTTCTTTCTAATATGATTGCCGAATCCTACTTTTGCAAGTCATTTTAAGGAATGGACAAATTTTGAAGGATTTGTTAATGGTTGTGCTGAGTTAATAGTCCCACATGTACGCAGAAAAAAAATAGTAAGTTTTTATATTAATCTTGTCTTCAATAAGAAATGGTGGCTCATTAGCCTAGCCTAGCGAATTTTGAATTATTATTTTTGTATTGAGTAAATGTAAAATAAAACATTTTAAGGATTGAATGCAATCAAGAGATTGTGAATCACAATAATAAAGAGATTTTGAATTATAATAATAAAGCATTTTTAGTTGTAAGATCTGTAGTTTGATGGTGTCCAATAGGTTGTTGCTTTTACTTTTAGTATGTTCTTTTCTAGCCTTTTTTAAGCTGAAAAAATAGAGATACAATTTGGATCAGTATGTCTGAGTAAATTTTAGAATTTATGCTTCCATCAATGCATAGTTGAAAATGGATTTCTATTAGATGTTTAAATTCCAAATGCTCTCGCAGCCATGTGCCCAAAATTGGAAGCATAGAGAATGCACACGAATTGTTTGACAATATGCCTCAAGGAGATATGGTCTTATGGAATGCAATGATGTGATCTCATGGAACAAGATGATTGCAGGATATGCACGAAATATATTTTCTGAAAAAGCCTTGGAATTTTTTAAGCTAATGCATTGGGAAGCCGTAAAGGTAGATTCCACAATTTTTGCTAGCATCCTCCCATTCTGAGTCAAAATGGGAGCTTTAGAATAGGGCATGGACATCCCTCAAAGCATTATTGAAAGCAGATTTCTGTCGGATGTTGTAGTTGCAAGTGCCTTGTTTAACATGCTTCTGAAATGTGGAAGCGTATATGGCTCGTGATCTGTTTGACAAAATGTCTAAAAGAAATTTGATCTCATGGACTACAATGATTGAAAGATATGCTTGTAAGGATGTTCTCAAACTCTTTGAACTAATGAAGCACTTGGGACATACCTTGACTATGCGAGCTTCGCTTGTGTTTTATTATGCAGTCATGTTGGCTTAGTGATGGAGAGAAGTAAATACTTCAGTAGCATGAGTGACTCTCACTGCATTACACTTACAATCGATCAATTTGTATGGTTGACCTTCTTGGCCATCTTGGCTATTGTGAAGAAACTCTAGACTTTATCATCAAAATGCCATCTAGATTTGTGGTGGTTGTGTGGACTTGTTTCCTTGGTGTCTGTAGAACACATAAGAATATAGAGTTAGGAGTATTTTGCAGAAACTCTTTTGTTTGAGTTGGATCCGAAAAAGAAATCTAAAAGATACTTGGATGTAGTTGGATTAAAGATCATAAAATGGCAGAGGCTATAGACACAGGAGATATATATAGAGTAGGAGAAATTGTCTCGGGAGATGAAGGTTATTTCTAGACTACACACTGAATGATGTAGAGGAAAAATAATTGTCGCTCTACTACCATAATGAGAGTTTCTACAGTATCAAGGATTTATGTTTCGTAATAGAATAGTTTTTTTTTTATATATTGAAATAATGTAAATAATTAAAAAAAAAAAACATAATGGAGAGCAGCACATGCTGCTATCACTTACTGAACTGCTGTCACAAAATTACATCTATGATGAAAACCAACTATCAATAGAAATTTCAAATTGGAAGCATAATATAATTGTAACTGTAGCTTGTAGCTTGAAAGAGGCCTTTAACACCAGCACTATCTGTACATAAAAAGTTAATAAACTAAAGCTATTAAAATAGAACAGCTCAATAAGAGCTTACAATAATTGATCATAATCTGAATTTTAACATCTGTTTCAGTTGTTTTGAACATAAAGTATTATAACTATGAAGCTGTAGCTAGAACTTGATTCTATCCAAATGGTTGATGATCTTCAATTGGCCTTTGGAACCTTGCTGCAATTGAGAGCACAAAAAGACTGTATGAAATATGATCTCAGAGTAAAATTTTAACATTTCACCTCCTAGATGAATATAATGATTCAAAAATACAGTCATGCATCTAGTTTTCCATATGTTAAATAAAATAATATGTTGCATAGATTTAACAACGATGTTCTTCTGAATATTCAAGTCCAAAATAGTCTCTTTCCAATTTAATTCATGATAAAAAAATGGCAGGAATATATCTAAAGACATCATTCCATTTCCTTTTGGCCCACACATAGTCCCAAAATATATGTTTAAGAGTTTCATTATGCTGACAAAAAGGATAATTAACTGATTGAATTTTCATGCACTTTAATTTATCCCCAACTGGGAGTTTAAAATGAAAGATTTTCTAAGAATCTAGACATTTGTTTCAATTTTAGACTTCCAAATTTTAGCGTTTAATTTTCTCCAAGTGCTCTCCTGAAATTTACAATTCTATTTTTTTTATCATGCCTATGCTTTAGGGGAAATGCAGGTAAAAGACTTAGATATATTTCTTTTAATTGAAAGGAACCAAAATGATGCTTTGCCAACCAACACCAATCCTTGGAAAAATTACATTTTAAAGAGGTGCAAAGTTTCATGAACAAGTCAATGGAGACCAAAGATTTAACAATATTGATAAACCCTTTGAACTTATTGTTTGAACCAAACTTGTTCTTGATGCTTAACTAGTTGTCCCGGCTCATGGAGTCAAAATCCCACAAGTCTCCCAACTGTTTGATACCTTTCTTGAATAAAGGAAGGCCTGTTTAGGAAAGGATATGGCAAGAGGTTGTCCATGATATTTGATTAATCTGTTCCACCAAATATGAGAGGAACCAAAAGCTAAAACCATGTTGTAGAGAGGAATCTTTCTAATTTAAATATTTACAAACTTGTTGACATGCCTTTTGAATAGACTGTAACGAGCAAGAAGCTCTAATTTGAAAAAAAAAAGGGGCCAACAAAAGTTTGTCTTCCCATGTCTCAATTTGCGATTTTGTTTTTATGGAAGCCTGAGAGATACAAAAATGCATCAAGAGTTTGCATGGTTCATCCCCATTAATTGCTCGAATTATCCACTTTTCTACTAAACAAAATCCTTGGGTTTTGGGATCCAATATACCCAAACCACCTTTAGCTTTAGGCTAAATGCAATGTATTCAAAAAATGCATTTGAACACAGCCCTGACACCCCAATTAGACTATAAAAATTGACAGAATAGTTTAATAAGGTCATTGTGTCTTAGATGGAATCCAACATGATGAATAATAAACATGGGAACCTAAGAATATGTGATACACAACCCGAATCTTGCCAACCAAAGATAGGAATTTATTTTCCCAAGTAAGTAGTTTACTTTTCAATTTATTGAGCAACCATCACCACATCTTTGCAAGTGACAGTCCTATCCCAAAGGGGATACCTAGGTAACAAGAAATCTATCCATGTTTAATTAGTCTTTGTTAGGAACGAATGCTAAATGTTTGGCAGCCATTCTGTAGCAGTTGTTGTTGCATTCATGACTATGATTGTCATTGATGTCAACACAGTGATCTTCTGGAGATTTGCAGAGAAGTAGACAGTGTTTGGATTAGCGCACGTGAGATATTGCAGTTGGAGTTATGCGATGTTGAGGATATACTCTTTGATATGTTATATGTTGATGGTTAAGAGTGCAGACAGTAATTCACTTATTCATGGAAGTTATGAGCATTTTGGTGGAAGCAGTATTCAGGCTTTTGTTCCTGAGTAGCGGTTTGTGGAAATCGAATGATATCTCCTAATCAGGATGGAATCTGGTTTTGCGTAGTTAAAGGGAAGTTAAAGACACATTTATAGTGACGTGAATGACATCACAAACTTTGAGGTCGCACAAGTGGAGAATTATTGTATTTGGAAGCTGATAGTTTTGTGTAATTTTGATGTAGCGTGTGGAAACTTTTATTTTGTAATTGTGTGCCGACTCATTTGTAACTACTTAAGTGTGGTATAAAGGAAGGAATATTTTTCTTTGTTGGAATATGGTTGGATATAATGATGTATGCATGAAGTGAAGAAAAGAGCTAATGCAGTTGTGAAAGCGAAATTGTGAAGGAAGACATGCGAAGTACAGAGATCTGAAATTGAGATCTAGTGTAACAATGAGTGCGGTTTGGCACAGTGAGAAAGGAGGTTACATATTTGCTATTATTCTATTGAATAATCTAAAGATCAGTTGGACAGTGTGTTCAGTGATCTTACCCTGAAGCTGTTTGGGCAGTGGGTCCTTCTGTCTTCCATAACTCTTAACAGGGTTAGAATCTTTTAACAGGGATTCAAAATCTCCTAACAAAGATTCATATGTACTGAATGTATTTCATAAGACTCCTAACAGAGTCCACCCTTTCACCTGGAATATTCATATTAGTGCATCTTTTGTGGGCATCATTCCCACCGGGGTTTACTCTTTGATCAAGAGGTTCCCTAGTCAACATATCTTGTGTCATTGTGTAATTGCATATGAATATCTTTGTATGGTTGGTAATTATATTGCTTACATGGTTAAATGCTGTTGAAGTTGATAAAAGTTATAATTATCTGATAACTGATTCACCCCCCCCCCCCCCCTCTCAGTTATCTTGGTGGACTTTACTTTCTAACAATTGGTATTAGAGCAACAAGTCCTTGAAAGAGAAGTTTAACAACTTAAGGAGATCCATGGTGAATTTCAGGAAAGAAAGCCCTAAGTTTGATGGAGTAAATTTTGACACCTGGAAAGAAAAGATGAAGACACATCTACTGTGTTTAGGACCAGGTTATTGGTTGATTACAAAGAATGATAAGACTATCATTGAAGAGGACGATCTTGAAACATGTTTTGGTGATGAAAGAGATCTATTCATATGTAACATACTTGCTAGAGAAGCACTTTTGACAGCCCTTCTGGAGAATGAGTACAGTCAGGTAAAATGTTTGAAAAAATCTCATGAAATTTGGAAAGCTTTACACTCTACTTTTTGAAGGTGATGAACATGCAAAGAAAGTTAGATTACATAATTGGATATGTGCATTTGAAGATATAAGAATGATGGAAGATGAATCTGTTAGAAGCTATATTGGTAGAATGTCAGAAATTGTTGCAGGGATAAAATCTTGTGGAGGAACAAAGATAGAGAATGAAGTGATATGGAAAATTATGAGGACATTGACTCCTGTGTTTAAGCAGAAAACACAGATGATTGAACAAGTTATACCTTGTATTTCAAACTTTACAAGAGAGACTCTTCTTGGAAGATTGGAAGCAGCAGAGATGAACCTGAGGTTATCAGGAGACTTGCCTAGAATGGAGACAACATTCAGTGCTCTTAGTGTTCAGCCTACTTTGTCAAGAAGCATTAGTGTGAGTGGAGATTATGCTGACAGTAGTAGATCTAGAAATGAAGAAGACAGGAAGATTGAAGAAGGTATTGCCTTGCTTGTGAAGAGAGAACTAGATGGTAAGAAATTTTTGAAGTGTTGGACTTGTCAAGAATATGGTCATTTTGCATCTAAATGTCTTAAGAGAGTTAAAAAGTAAAGAAATAATTTCAAGCCTAGAAGATCTAAGGAATGTTATTATGCTAATGATGAAGATCTTGAAGCTAGTATTGAAAGAACTCTAAGTGAAAGTGATACTGAGAATAATGATGACATAGGATTTGTAGCAATTAAAGAAAAGAGTTGTGAAACTAATGTTAAGGAAGAAAAAGCCTTAGTTTCCCAAGTTGAAAAGAAAGCTGATTAGATTATAGAAAGTGGTTGTTCACATCATATGACTGGAGATATGAAAAAGTTCATAAAGTTTAACAATTATGATGGAGGAGTTCTTAGAGTTGGAAACAATGCACCTTACTTGATTAAAGGTATAAGATCTATTACTCTTGATGGAAAGACTAATATTGATGATGTTTACTTTGTGGATGGTTTGAAACATAATCTTTTGAGTGTTGGATAGTTAGTTGATAAGGGATATCAAGTTTGGTTTACTGAGAAAACTTGTGTAATAAAGGACAAAGATGGAAATCTGATTGGAACTGAATCTAGAACTAGAGGTAATGTATTTTAGTTGAATCCTATTGAGATGACATGTTTGATTACTAGATTAATGACAATTGGTTATGACATAGAAGGTTTTGTCATATAAACTTTGCTAATATTGTGAAAGTGAGTACTACACTTGCAGTAAGGGATTTGCCTAAAATTATGAAGCCTACTAACATGATTTGCAAGGAATGTGTGATGGCTAAACAGAAGGGAAGTTCATTTCCCAACAAGAAGTTTACATCTGCAGAGAAGTTGGAGATTGTTTATACAGATTTGAGCGGTCCTACCAAGACTAGAGGATTCTATGAAGAAAGGTATTTGATGATTCTTGTTGATGATTTTACAAGAATGATGTGGATTGCATTTCTTAAAGAATAGTCTGAAGCATTTGATAAGTTTAAGATCATTAAGAATAAATTTGAGAATGAATTTGGAATGAAGATTAAATGTTTGAGATCTGATAGAGGTGGATAATTTACTTCTAGAGAGTTTAACACCTTTTGTGAAGTGAATGGCATTAAGAGACAATTTTCAGCCCCTAGGACACCTGAACAAAATGGTATTGTAGAAAGAAGAAACAGATCAGTGACTGAAGCAGCAAGAGCTATGTTATTTGAGAATGATTTGGTGAAGATATTCTGGAGAGAAGCAGTGAACACAACAGTGTATACAATGAACAGAGTACAAATCAGAGCAGACACAGACAAGACACCCTATGAATTATGGTTTGGACATGCACCCTCAGTTAAGTATTTTAGAATTTTTGGAAGCAAATGTTATATAAAGAGAGATGATGATATTGGAAAGTTTGATCCTAGAAGTGATGAAGGTATATTTCTTGGATATTCTTTGAAAAGAAAAGCATATAGATGTTACAATAAGAGAACTAAGACTATTGTTGAGAGCGCAAATGTTAAAGTTGATGAAAAGTTCAAAATTCAGGAAAGAATGCTTGATTATGAATCTGATGAAGGAACTCATCCTAAGCCTAACACTGAAACTACTAAATTATTCTATGAGACTGACAGTGATTTGTTGAATGAAAGCTATAGTGAAGTCATTGAAGAACCGACACTTGAAGTGAGATATGAGACAGTGACACCTAACAAGAATTTATCAAGAAATCATCCTATTGAGAAAATTATTGGAAGTATTAAAAGAGGAGTTCTGACTCAAAATAAGGTACAAGAACAGTTATATTTGATTTCTCAAATTGAACCTAAATCTACTAGTGAAGCTTGTGAAGATGAACATTGGATTAATGCTATGAAATAAGAACTAGATCAGATTGAAAAGAACAAGACATGGTAATTGGTCCCTAGACCTAAAGATAAGAATGTTATTGGAACTAAATGGGTATTTAGAAACAAGATGAATGAACAAGGAGAAGTAGTAAGAAACAAAGCAAGATAGGTATGTAAGGGATACTCATAGCAAGAAGGAATTAACTATGAAGAAACTTTTGCACCAGTAGCAAAAATTGAAGCAATAAGAATGTTTTTTGCCTATGCAGCTTTTAAGAAATTCAAAGTATATTAGATGGATGTGAAGTCCGCATTTCTGAATGGTGAATTAGAAGAAGAAGTTTACATTGAGCAGCCTGAAGGTTTTCCTTTGACTCAAGAATGAGACATGGTATGTAAACTGAAGAAAGCATTATATGGACTAAAGCAAGCACCTAAAACTTGGTATGCAAGATTCGATAAGTATTTGTTAAAATTGGGATTTACAAAAGGAACAGCTGATAGCAATCTGTACACAAAAGAAATTTAAAATGGTTTGTTGATTGTAGTTATTTTTGTTGATGACATTATTTTTAGAGGAGAAGATGAAGCTAGTGACAAATTTGCTGATGAAATGAAGACTGAATTTGAAATGAGTATGATTGGTGAAATGAAATACCTTTTGGGATTACAGATAACACAAAATAGTAATGGTATCTTTGTAAGTCAAACAAAGTACCTAGATGACTTGTTGAAAAGATTTGGAATGGAAAACTGTAAACCAGTTGGAACACCTATGGTAACTGGACATAAATTATCTAGCACAGATGAAACACCGACAGTTGAACAGAAAAAGTACAGATCTATGATTGGAGGATTGCAGTACTTGACTCATACAAGACCTGATATAGCACATTCAGTTGGAATTGTAGCAAGATTTCAAGCTGAACCTAGAGAATCACATTATGTAGTAGTAAAGAGGATACTGAGATATTTAAGAGGCACAATGGACTATGGATTGTGGTATGAGAAATCTGATGATTTTACATAATGTGCATATACAGATGCTGATTGGGGAGGTAGTGTTGATGATAAGAAGAACACCAGTGGTGGAGCATTTTTCTTTTGAGGAAGATTGGTTTCTTGGCTAAGCAAGAAGCAGAATTGTATCTCACAGAGCACAGCAGAAGCAAAATATGTAGCAGCAACAAACAATTGTAACTAGATAATTTGGATGAAGCAAATGCTGAAAGATATTGGAATAAAGTTTGTTGTGCCTATTGTTATACATTGTGACAACACCAGCACAGTTAGTATGTCTCAGAATCCTGTATTACATTCTAAGATAAAGCATATAGAGATTAAGTATCATGTAGTAAGAGAGAAAGTTGCTAAGAAAGAAGTCAGACTGGAGTACATAAGCACAAAGGAATAGATAGTAGACATATTTACAAAGCCTTTGCCTAAGGATACATTTGAGTATCTAAGAGGTATGCTTGGGGTTATACCCCAGCCTACTTTTGAGAAGTGATGCAGTTGGTTGCATCCGTCCAATGGTATATGAGCCTTATCTTTGTTTTGGACTGGATGTTGGTACTTCCTCTATGGGGGAGTATGTGTATTTGAGCTGAGTCATGAGGACTCTAGTGAATGTATTTTTTGAATAGTGTCTTTTGACATTGGAGTTATTGTTGACATAATAATGAAACTTTTGTCATTAATGTCAATGGGGGAGAATTGTACATGAAAAACCATTTGTACCATCTGTTGAAGAGAACTGAAAAGGAAAATGAAATAAGATTTGATTAATGTAGCAGTGTTGCAATATTGGATTTTTGGAACATTGGACGTTTTTCATCTATGTTGCCATCAATGCCAATGGGGGAGATTGTTAGGAACAAATGCTAAATTTTTGGCAGCCATTCTGTAGCAATTGTTGTTGCATTCATGACTATGATTGTCATTGATGTCAACATAGTGATCTTTTGGAGATTTGTAGAGAAGCAGACAGTGTTTGGATTAGCGCACATGGGATATTATAGTTGGAGCTATGAGATGTTGAGGATATACTCTTTGATATGTTATATGTTGATGGCTAAGAGTGTAGAAAATAATTCACTTATTCATGGAAGTTATGAGCATTTTGGTGGAAGCAATATTTAGGCAGTGTTCCTAAGTAGTGGTTTGTGGAAATCGGATGATATCTCTTAATCGGGATGGAATATGGTTTTTCACAGTTAAAGGGAAGTTATAGACCTATTGATAGTGATGTGGATGATAGCACAAACTTTGAGGTCACACGAGTGGAGAATTATTGTATTTGGAAGCTGACAGTTTTGTGTAATTTTGATGTAGCGTGTTGAAACTTTTATTTTGTAATTGTGTGCTGACTCATTTGTAACTACTTGAGTGTGGTATAAAGGAAGGAATGTTTTTCCTTGTTGGAATATGGCTAGATATAATGATGTATGCATGAAGTGAAGAAAAGAGCTAATAGAGTCGTGAAAGAGAAATTGTGAAGGAAGGCATGCGAAGTACAGAGATCTAAAATTGAGATATGGTGTAACAGTGAGTGCGGTTTGGCACAGTGAGAAAGGAGGTAGCATATTTTATATTATTCTATTGAATAATCTAAAGATCAATTGGACAGTGTGTTCAATGATCTTACCTTGAAGTTATTTGGGCAGTGGGTCCTTTTGTCTTCCATAACTCTTAACAAGGTTAGAATCTTTTAACAGGGATTCAAAATCTCCTAACAGGGATTCATATGTACTGAATGTATTTCATAAGACTCCTAACAGAGTCCATCCTTTCACAAGGAATATTCATATTAGTGCATCTTTTGTGGGCATCATTCCCACCGGGGTTTACTCTTTGATCAAGAGGTTCCCTAGTCAACATATCTTGTGTCATTGTGTAATTGTGTATGAATATCTTTCTATGGTTGGTAATTATATTTCTTACATGGTTAGATGTTGTTGAAGTTGATAAAAGTTATAATTATTTGATAATTGATTCAACCCCCCCCCCCCCCCTCTCAGTTATCTTGGTGGACTTTACTTTCTAATAGTCTGGATTCAGTATAGATCCAAGGGGGTACATCATCTATTTGTGTCATGATAAATTCAATTTTATGATGAGCTAACTTCGACCCAAAAATAAAGCAATAAAGGTTAAGAAGTTCCATAACATTTGAAACCCCTTCCTTATAATTTTGAAGGAAAATCATGTTGTGATTCAAAAAATATGAGTTAATGACTGGCTTATTACCTAGAATAGATATACCTTTGATTAAATTCATTTGATTATTTTTGCAACAAGTAACCAAGGGTATCAACAACAATAACATAAACAAATGGAGATAAAGGGCAACCTTGTCATATTGAGTGTTTTAAAGGGAAGGGATCAGACATCTCATTATTAATGATTAATTGGGTAGTCGCATCTTCAAAGAACATTTCAACATGTTTACATAGTTTGGGGTGAAACTCCAACCAATCCCACATTGGAGGATGAAACTCTACCACATTCTATGATAAGCTTTACCAAAATCCAACTTGACTATGGTAGCATTTTGGTGTGATTGTTGAGCACATTCAATAGTTTCCCATGAAAGGAGAAGATTATCTAGAATATATCTTCCTCCAAGGAAACTTGTTAGTTGAGGTATGACAATCTCTTTTAACATAGGTTGAATTCTTATAACAATATTCTTAGAAATAATTTTGTAAGAAGTGTTAAGTAAATTAATAGGACGTCGACTTGTGTTTGTATCTTTATTTTTTGAGCCTTTAAAAATTTATTTGATTATGCCCTTGTTGATATATGGACCTAGAGAACCAAGTTCCAAATCCTCTAGATACATCATGTAAAATTCATCTTTAATATGTTTCCACATAATTTGATAAAACTCAATTGAAACCCCATCTAGACCAAGACTTTTATTAGCTATCATAGAGAAAACAACATGCTCCAAATCTTCAATGGAGAGGGTATGATCTAAGAATTGGCTATAATCACTATCTAATTACTTTAGAATATGATCTTTGATTATATCTTTCAAAACGATTCAAACTTCTTGCCAATGTGTGTCTTATTTGAAAATATTCACATAATAATTTTGAAACAATGTTGTAATTTCTTCTAAAGACGTATGGATGTTACCCAATTCATCTTTAATCATCCCAATATATTTATATTTAATCACCCTAATTCACTAAAAGAGGGGTAAAGATTTATTGAAGCACAAAGAGATACAAAAAAGAGGTTAACATAAAGCTCTAAAGAGCCCTATCATGGCCAAAAAGTTCATAAAACATGAGATAAGTCAAGGGTGATTTCCTCTTGTCAACAACATTTTAGTCCTACGTGTTAACTAAAGCCCACTTAGTCAAGCAGTTAGCAACATCATTCCACTCTCAAGGGATGTGTGTAAAAATGACATAGTCAATAGACCTACATAACTGGAGTATTTGATTAATAACCAAATCCAAGTGCCAACTAACATCCTCAAGATCCTTCCTAGTTAACAAACTCACAACCACTTGAGAATTAGTCTCAAAAATAATCTTGCGCCAACCACACACACAATATTATTCTACAACAAACAAGATAGCAAGAGCCTCCATTTAATAATTAGTATGAAAGCCCTTAGATACAGAGAAAAGAAACTAGACTTCACTAAAAATACTACAATAAACTCCACCAATTCTTGTAGATCTTGGATTCCCCTAAAAAGAACCATTGTTGTTGACTTTGAGAACTCCAGGTAGAGGAGTCCAATGCCCTTCAAAACTGACACACTACAAAGGTTGTTTGGTCTTACTACTATACCAATGACCAACAAACGCTGGAACCCCTCCTTGAAGGACCATATGATCAAGATTGGGAGGATGATAAGCTACTAATGGACAAATTATGAATGTAGTACCCACTTCTACATCTTTATATTAGGGCGCATTTTCTTGTATTCACTAGTGTTTGTCTTTTAGTGTTGTTCCCTCTTAAAGAACCCTTGTACTCTATTTGTGTTGGCAAGTTGACTATACTGATGTATATGACTAAGATTAGTGTTGTCATTATGGAAAAAAAGTCATATGAAGTTTTGGAGTCAGTGCATAACTTAGAAGATCAGGAAAATGGCTAAGTATGGAAGATAGGACAGCCAGTATAGCACCTGAGGAAGATAGCATCAATGCACATGCATATGATCAAGTTTTGGCATGCACCCTTGAAGATAAGATTTTGGATATGTTAGTAATCTATGTCTAAGAATGCATGGTCCAAAGAGTTAGTATGAAGAAGTTACAACGAGATGAAGTGACATAGTCAGTGAGCGATAGAGCAGAACAAAGTATGTAGCCGACATGAAGTATTTTGATTTGTGGTTGTAATATTGTTTTGTAAAGGCTATGCACCTAATGTATTTGTGTTTTAAATATGTAAATCTAATTGTATGTAAACACGCTTGAGCCAATTCATTTGGAAGCGTTGTATGTAATTAGTTATAGGCTGACCTAGTGAATAGTTTTGTATGCGCCTATAAATATGATATGCACTTTTGTATTTGAGATGTATGGTATGTGATGAGATAGAAAGTTGATAGAAGAAAATAAGTATACGAAGAGCGGTCAGAATGATATAGTGCTTTACAAGAGGCTAAATCATCAGCGCACAAAAGGAACTGATCAGACAAGCAGTGTCACAGTGGTAGTTCACCATTGCAGATATACTGTATATCTGATAACCAGGAGGTTGTAGCCTTCCCTATGAGAAGTGAGCTCTGGCAGTGAGACAACAACTCCTAACAAGGTGTAACACTTCAAGACTCCTAACAGGGTCTAACCCTTGACAAGGTCTTTGTACTTAAGCATTGTAATGACAGCTCCTAACATGGCTAAGGAACATTAACAAGTTCATAATGTATCATCTTAAAATGGAAGCACTTCCATGGTAAGAGTGTTTAACCCTCCGAGTAAGTGGTTTGGGGTCATGTCGAATGCCTTGAATGGATATTCGACTTGGATTTGGCTTTTCCCCCTGTTCTACCTCATTTTCTTAGCATTCTAGACTATGAACCTGAGGTTTTTGACCATAAGATCAAAGTCGACCTTATGGGGTCAAAGTTGACCTTGATCTTGACTTGGTTAGGATCAAGCTCGATCTTGACCTAGTCAAGTTTGAGCTCGATCTTGACCCTAGGGTCCGGGATCTTCGGGGTTTGCTTTCGGTTTTGGGATTTCATTAAAATTTTGCATTTTCACTATTTGGGGCCACTATTTCTTGGATTAAGTGTCAAATTCTCAAATTAATATTTGAGGTGGACCTTTCTTGATATTTGTATAAGATTCCTAATTTATTATTGGGGATTAGCCTTTTTCGAGTTTTGTGCCTAATGCTCAAATTAATTTTGGGGTTGGCCTTACCTCAAATTTTGTAACAAGGCTCTTAAATAATTATTTTATTTCTATATTAAGGGTGGTCACCTCCTAGATTTTTGTGTCAAGACTTTAATTTAATTTCCTCTCCATGTGCACCTCTCTAGAGTTTTGTTCCATGGGCCCTTAATTATTATTTTCTATGAGGCCCCTCTTGTGCCCTAGATCACTATAAAAGGGAGCCTTCCTCTCTCATTTTCTCCATCTCATATCTCATCTCATAATCTCTCAAGCTCTCAAGTGCAATCAAGTAAGAAGATCAAACATTCAAGCCTTTAAGCATTCAATTCATCAAGGAGATCTATTAGAAGCCATTGAAGGTTTCAAGCTCTATGGAGCTCTCTTGTTGAAGATTCCTCCATTTCCATTCAAGCCTCTTCCAAATTCAAGATCCATTCAAGATTGGTGTTGAAGATCTAAAGATAATTGATTGGAGACATCCTACATTTGATTCTACATTCATCCATTCTTGTGGATTCAAGGATTTGAATCCTCCACAAGGGTTTTCAACAAAGCAAGGTGAATTGTTCCATTTACTTTGTTTACTATTGCAATTTCAATTCAATTTCAAGGTTAATTCCTAAATTGGGGTTTGACTGAGGCAAACCCCTCCCCCCAACAAACAAAACCATGTTTCTTGCAGGTATAGGTGCGAGATTTTGGATCTGAGAGCGGATTTGGATACCCTTTTCGACAAATTTCTGAGATCTACGAACAAAGTCAAAATGGACCTTCAGAATAAAAATGTAGCCCTTGACCTTTTATGAGGGTCAAAGTTGACCTGATCTAATCTCAGAAAAAGATTTTTGGGTTTTGTAGATCTCGCAGTTTCAATTTAACAATGCAAAAATCAACAGTTTTTGAGATTGTTTGACAGGGTTTTCAGCAGGTTCTTTTTCAGAGGTAAGTACCTTTATCTCTTCATTTCAACATTAGTCATCTACATTTACTTTCTATATCAATACAAATTCAAATGTATGTTTAAAATATTGGTTTTGGGGTCTCTTTTATGTGAAATCCATTGCCCTAGGACCTCATCCATATTTTACCTTATACATTTTGGTGAACTCGACATGCTTACCCTCCTTTCTTTTGTGGATTTAGATGTTCTATTGTGTTAGATCTCTCTTTGCATCATCTTGTGTGTTCACCTTCACTATTCATTTTGGCGAACCCGACATACTTACTCTCTTTCTTTGGTGTTAGATCATTTGTTTTCTTGCCTTAAGATTAGATTTCTTTTATGCTCTTGCATTTACATTTCAAAAATCCAAAAAAAATTGTAAAATTTCTTCAAAAATACAAAAACATTTACACTGCTTTGTGGAATTAGATGCCCTATTGTGTTTATGGTGTTTGATTTTCTTTTCATGCTTATAGATCTCATTTGAATGCATTTGGATATATCTAGATCTATTTATTATCATGTTGCATAAGTTGTTTCAAATGTTGCATGGTGTTACACCTAGAAAGACTTCATTTATTACACGTGATCTTCGTCATATTTCTCTTTATGAAGAGGAGTTGAGGATTGATGTTAATTATTCTCCTACTAGATGTCCTTCTTCCCCCTCTATGGATCAAGCTTTAGTGAATTATGGAAACCCTACAATGTGCTTTATTGGTAGGGATGATAATCCTCCTATTTGGGATGAACCTTTGGATTTGGATGTTTATTACTCTCTTCCTCATGAAACCATTGTGAATGATCCCTTAGATAAAGACATTGATTTATCCCCTCCTCATGAAGAATCTTTGATACAAGAGGGTGATTTATTAATGGATGACATATTCGTACATGAGGATAACTCTTTTTCTAAAACACATGTAGACATTTTAGTGAAAGAAGATGATAGTATAGATCCTTTACCTTCATTTGAGATTCCTTCTAGTGATGAGGCATTAGTGGAGAATGATATGAATTCACTTAATGCTCTCCCTTTTAGTGATGATCCTATGGAGAATCAAGATCTTACCTCATCTCCTCCTAGGATGTCCTCTTTTCTTCCTTCTTGTGAATCTATTTGTAGTGTTGAGAAAACTAAAATGGTTTATCCTAAACCCTTGTTAACTGTCAAAGGTTGTCCTCACCTTACTATCAAAGGTAAACCTATCGAGTCTTTTAATGATCAAGATTCGATAGCTCACACTTATCATACAAGGAATAACCCTCAACCTAATCCAGTGGTTTCTACTTCTTTGCCACCTTCTCAACCTATTCTTCCTCCTCCACCCTGTCTTCCTAGCAAGGAGTATGATTTGATAACCCAATTGCAAAATACTCCTACCAAGATTTCTTTATGGGAGCTTCTTCAAACTTCACCTACCTACTATGAAGCTTTGCAAAAAGCTCTAGAAACTCTTCCTACTCCACCTCCTAATCAAGAGAACATCAATAACTTCTTACAATGCATGCATGCTACCCCGGGTCCTCCTGACATTGTATTTACTCAAAAGGATTTAATTTCTAAAGAAGTTCAGAATCAGTATGATGCTCTTATGGTTGCTGTAACTATCAATAAAAGTATCATTCATAGGACCTTGATTGATAATGGATTTGGGCTTAATGTTTGTAGCATGGACATGCTCAAAGTGATTAACGCTGATCTTTCAACTATTCAACCTGACAATGTTCCTATACATGGCTTTGATAACATTGCTAAGAACACTTTAGGAATCATTACCTTACCTATCAAAGTAGGACTGGTCATCCTGAATACACCTATTCATGTTATTGCCTGGACCTCTCAATTATAACCTTCTTTTGGGTAGACCTTGGTTGCATGAGATGCATGCTATCCCTTCCACCCTTCACTGTAAAGTCAAGTTTATACATAACAACAAGATGTATTCTCTTCATGCAGATGATGCACCGAATCCTTGTCTTAATATTCAAACTCACACTACTCCTATTTCTAATAGTAATCCTCCTTCCTCTAATGCTCTTCCTGGCGATGATTGGGGAACCTTGGATTTTACTCCTACCTTTATTGGAGAGTATAAGGTTAATGATCTTGATTTTATGAAGAAACAAAGAGAGTTTAAACAACAAGTTTTTACTTCTAAAGCCCTTAGTAATAACTTTGTCACTGCTTCTACTCACAATGAATTTGTCAAATCTACTAAGAATGATATTGTGACTGTTGAGGTTTCATTGACTCCTTCTGATATGGCTTCTTGTTATGGTCCTGGTTATCATTTCGTAGTTAAACAAGGATTTAATGCTCAAGGATGTGCTAAGCATAAACAGGGAATTCAAATGCCCTTACACACTGGGGGGCATGAGCATTCTTAAGGATTAGGATTTAATCCTTGACAACAAATCAATGTTAACAACATCTCCAATAACACTTCAAAACATGATGAAACTATGAAGGAATTTGACCAAGAAGTTCTTTTGCCCAAACTCCTTCATGCTAAGATGATTACTAGACCTAAACGCAAAAAGAAATGTAGTCCACACTTGAAGACTCTTCCTTTTTGTTTATATCATAGATTTCATGATCACTCTACTAATGAAAGTAAAGCTTTACATTATAAGATTAGGCAGCTCATTGATAGTAATGTTATTTATATATCATGTGGCAATGAGTTGTATTTCAATTCTATTTTTTCTAAGTAACATTCATGTTCCTATTATGGAGCTCCACATTATCTAAACAATGTTAGCCTAATTCTTGGGGGCTCATTGTCTTCCATAGTGTTGTGAGCGATATAATAGGTCCCCTTCCATCTTTGTTCCTACACTTGGGGGGCAAGGATGTCATCTCCTTCTATTCTGTCTTTCCGGGATTCACCTCTTTCCTTGGTTAAGTTGTATCTATCTATTATGTGACATCCAATCATACATGAAAATTTTGGTTTGCATTGAGGATCTTTGTCCTTGATCACAACCTATTTCATTGTTTGACATTGGGTTTCTATGGTGGATAAATCTCTCACCTTGGAAATTGACTAGTGTGCTAACCCTCACAGGGGTTACTTTTTCACTTCTTGCATGATATCTCTATACATTCATCCCTTCCATGGCCTCATAGGAGCTATGACCTTCTTGGCTTGGACTGGGTGTTGTTTGTGGATATTGTCTTGATGTTGAAGAGGGCTTTATCCTTGGTCTTTACTTTCCTTAACATGTCAAAATAGTATGTTTTTTCCATATTAAGGAGGGGGGCATATATACGGCCTCCCTCGTTCTATATTATGCATTTTTGTTGTAACCTTTTATTTTGCAGCATGCTAAATCTTGGAAGGTAACACACATAGTTGCTAAATCCTGAAAAGACACGCATTTTCAATATGCTAAATCTTCCGATGGTAACGCACATAAGTTGCTAAATCCTGAGGAGACATGCATTTTTCAAAATTTTCAAATATGCTAAATCTTCTGAAGGTAACACACATAAGTTGCTAAATCCTGAGGAGACACGCATTTTGTATTCATGGTGATAAAAGAAGGTTGATCCATGGGTACTTTATAAAAGCCGTCAGAACACGCACTACATACATGCACAAAGCTGCCAGAAGGTGCACAACATTATGGGGTGACTATCAAGTATTTTATTGGTAGGCCATCCTATCCTTTTTTGGTTCACAATGAGATACACACATCTTACTGGGTGAGTTAGCCACTCCTCTCTTCCCTTTTCTATCTTTTTCTAGTGATGTCTCTCTTATTGCAATCTTGGAGTTGACGAAGACTCGACTCCCTGGGGGCTTGAGGATTCCTTTGTCCCTTTGATTTCAATAATATTATCTTTTTCTTTGTGATCTCCTTTACCAAGAGTTTGCATCGAGTCCATACTCTTGCTAAAGTGGGGGCTCAATGTATCATCTTAAAATGGAAGCGCTTCCATGGTAAGAGTGTTTAGCCCTCTGAGTAAGTGGTTTGGGGTCATGTTGAACACCTTGAATGGATATTCGACTTGGATCTAGCTTTTCCCCCTGTTCTACCCCATTTTCCACTTCTTCCTAGCATTTTCCTAGCATTCTAGACTATGAACCTGAGGTTTTTGACCATAAGATCAAAGTCGACCTTATGGGGTCAAAGTCGACCTTGATCCTGAATAAGTTAGGATCGAGCTTGATCTTGACCTAGTTAGGTTCGAGCTCGATCTTGACCCTAGGGTTCGGGATCTTCGGGGTTTGCTTCCGGTTTCAGGATTTCATTAAAATCTTGCATTTTCCCTCTTCGGGGCCACTATTTCTCGGATTAAGTGTCAAATTCTCAAATTAATATTTGAGGTGGACCTTTCTTGATATTTTTATAGGATTCCTAATTTATTATTGGAGATTAGCCTTTATTGAGTTTTGTGCCTAATGCTCAAATTAACTTTGGGGTTGGCCATACCTTGAATTTTGTAACAAGGCTCTTAAATAATTATTTTATTTCTATATTAAGGGTGGTCCCCTCCTAGAGTTTTATGTCAAGACTTTAATTTAATTTCCTCTCCATGTGCACCTCTCTAGAGTTTTGTTCCATGGGCCCTTAATTATTGTTTTCTATGAGGCCCCTCTTGTGCCCTAGATCACTATAAAAGGGAGCCTTCCTCTCTCATTTTCTCCATCTCATATCTCATCTCACAATCTCTCAAGCTCTCAAGTGCAAGCAAGCAAGAAGATCAAGCATTCAAGCCTTCAAGCATTCAATTCATCAAGGAGATCCATTAGAAGCCATTGAAGGATTCAAGCTCTATGGAGCTCTCTTGTTGAAGATTCCTCCATTTCCATTCAAGCCTCTTCCAAATTCAAGATCCATTCAAGATTGATGTTGAAGATCTAAAGACAATTGATTGGAGACATCCTACATTTGATTCTACATTCATCCATTCTTGTGGATTCAAGGATTCAAATCCTCCACAATGGTTTTCAACAAAGCAAGGTGAATTGTTCCATTTACTTTGTTTACTATTGCAATTTCAATTCAATTTCAAGGTTAATTCCTAAATTGGGGTTTGACCGAGGCAAACCCCTCCCCCCCCAACAAACAAAACTATTTTTCTTGTAGGTACAGGTGCAGGATTTCAGATCTAAGAGCGGATTTGGATACCCTTTTTAGCAAACTTTCGAGATCTATGAACAAAGTCAAAATCGACCTTAAGAATAAAAATGTAGCCTTTGACCTTTTATGAGGGTCAAAGTCAACTTGATCTAATCTCAGAAAAAGATTTCTGGGTTTTGTAGATCTCGCAGTTTCGGTTTAAGGTTGTGAGAATCAACAGTTTTTGAGATTGTTTGACAGGGTTTTCAGCAGGTTCTTTTTCGGAGGTAAGTACCTTTATCTCTTCATTTCAACATTAGTCATCTACATTTACTTTCTATTCAATAAAAATTCAAATGTATGTTTAAAATATTGGTTTTGGGGTCTCTTTTATGTGAAAGCCATTTCTCTAGGACCTCATCCATATTTTACCTTATACACATAATACAAAAGTATAAATTATTAGTTGGTATTAATTCCCACCAGGGTTTTTCCTTTGGCTAAGGTTTCCCCATAACCATATATGGTGTTATGTGTTGATTAATTTACATTCATTAATATTCAACTCAGTCAGTAAGAAATTCAGTTAAGATTCAAGTTTCAGATTTAATAATATAGAACACTGATTCAAAACATAGCGCACATGCGCTATGGTTTGAATTTAAAACATAGCATGTGTGCACTATGCGCACGTGCTATGTAAACGCTATAAAAGTGGTAAAGGGAGAGAGAGAGAGGGTGACAAGGAGAGAGAGAGAGAGAGAGAGAGAGAGAGAGAGAGAGAGAGAGAGAGAGAGAGAGAGAGAGAGAGAGAGAGAGAGAGAGAGCCCCATACACATGATTCAATTTAGGATGTTTCCTTTCAGTTTAATAAGGAGATAGTTCCTTGATACCATCTTCATGTGTTTTGGTCCATCTTGTTTGGTCAAGGGTCTCAAAGGCGCATCTATAAATCTTTAGTTCCCTTAGTCCATTTAGGACCTTGAGTTAGTAGAGTTGTTGGGTGATTTAGGTGTTTTATAAGTTTTGTATTGTTTTAAGTGTTTTTGGATCATATTGGTCATAATTCATCATGTTTAGGTGATAGGTATCATATACAAGTTATTTGGCTTCAAAACATAGCAAGATGTAAAAGATGCTACAAATGCAAACACAATGTTGCTAAGCAACTTTTCCAAAAGTTGCTTGGGAAGTTCAAAATTGGTTTCTAATGGTTTGAAGTATCCAAGGATCGGTTAGATCAGTTGGATGAATGTATTTGAAGTTTTTCTAAGCTTTTTCTGAATGAGGGAGGAATGATTCAAAAAAGATTGATGAATGTTTGAAGGAATAAAGTGGATTTTATGGGTATTTCTTTGTTGTACGAAATTTTTGCAATCCAAGCCTAAATTGATCAATTAGGTTTGTGAGACTTTGTGAAAGTTTAGGGGTGTTAGAGTGGAGTTGGTACATAAAATTTGATTGAAGAAATAAGTCATAAACTTGTAGAAGTAATAATCCACCAAGGACACTTCTTGCAACTTGCACTCTGCATTAGAGAGAGAGAGAGAGAGAGCTGGGGGGGAGAGGGTAAGAAGGGGAAATATAGAGGGTAGGAAGGTCCAGGAGAGAGCGTATGTGTGTGAGAGAGAGAGAGAGGGGGGAAAGAGGGTCAAAGGGGAAATATATAGGGTAGGAAAGTGGGATAGAACGTATGTGTGTGTGATACACACGCACACACACACACACACACACACACACATAGAGAGATTGTAATAAGCTACTGTGCAAATGGTTTGTATTAAAAAGTATAGGAGTTTGTTACACCTTTGATAGTCATATTATTGTGTCAAATACATTTCATGACCCTTACATAATTTAGAATCCTTGGGAATTCATAGAATATAGAAGATTGATTTCCATCTAGTCCATGCCTAGTGCACGCTATTCAAGTCATAAATTTGAATAGCATGTGTGTGCTATTCAAGTAATAAATTTTAGTAGCGTGTGCACACTATAGCACATGCGCGCTTTGTAATACATTGGAATCCACCAAGCCTAAGGCTTGGATTTTCCTTGGAGATCCAACCCAAAGGCTTGGAGGATTCAAATAACCCTGAGATGTATTTTCCAGTAGACACAAAAAATTCACATCTTTTTTGTGTGCTCCTCGTTAGGTTTACTCGTGGTTCAATAATGTTAAAATTAGACAACATGATATTGTAGATCTCTTTGTTAGCTATCCAACCATATAATTTGTTTTGAATTCTATTTATGTTAAGCTTTTCATCTCTAATTTCTTTTGTATGTTTGTTTGATTTTTGTCAAAAATCAATGTGTAGTATTTTGGGGATAGATTTTGGCTCGTTTGTCAAATTTTGCAACAAGTTACTTTTAAAAAAACTAGACTCCATTATACACACTTTAAAAAAAAAGAAAATCTGATTTTCGATTGTCTTTCAATGATTTCTAGGGGGAGCACACAAAAATTTCTCATTTTCAGGATGTGTGCACTTTGGAAATTCATAAAAAATTATACATTTATCAAAAAATTAGCAGAAAAATTTGGGATAAACTATGTGGTGTTAGCTAAATCTCACCATAGTGATAAAAAAAATTCAAAAAAAAAAATTAACATTTTAGGGGGAGCACACTAGACATTATGTTATGTTTCTTCACAAAAAATAAGACCACTTTTTGTGCTCCCCCTTTTTGAGGGCCTTAATCTGCACCATTTTCAAAAAAAATTTGTAGTTTAGAAACTAGATTCATAGTATTACAACTATTGTTCTTATCGCATTTAAAATTTTTGACTCTAACTATCTTCAATTTCTCGTTGAAGTTCAAATTTTGCTGATTTCAGAAAAAAAGTGGCATCTTATACCCCCTTTTTGGTTCCCCATCTTTGTGCACTTACCCATCATAGTTTTTCTCACAAATTTTTGAAAATTTTGATCTCAGTGTCTACCTTTGTGGAGGACAATCAACTATCTTTGTGTCTACCTTTGTGGGGGCCAATCCACTATCTTAGTGTTTGCCTTTGTTAAGGCCAATCTACTATCTCAATGTATTCCTTTGTGGGGGACCAATCCACTATCTCAGTGTCTACCTTTGTGGGGGCCAATCCACTATCTTAATATCTCAATCTTTTCCTATTGTACACCTATCTATCTTATGCTATGCATACTAATATTCCATATCGCATGTCTATCTAGCCTTCGCTACACATATTGGTACGTCATCTAAAGCCTCCCTATTACATGCTTATCTAGCATTTTCTATGCATGTTTAATCACTATCAAAATCACCCTATCATATGGATATTTGGTAGAACATAGCTTGCCACTGATATCAGTGTACCTTGGGTCTACATATGATCTTTATCATCTAGCACACTTGTCTGTAGCCTGTGTGTTGGATGTGACTCAACAAAAATTTAGGGATTTCCTAGCTGGGGGAGCCCTATGCAACAAAATCCCCATAGGTAAATAAAGTAATTTTTTTCTTAATTTATCTCACATCTCTCTCTAGATATGATATGCTCACTAAAGTAGAGGAAAAATGTAATGTCACTATATCATTGGAAAATGGAAGCACTTTCATTTAGGACTAGTTTAGCCCTCCGAGTAAGTGGTTTGGGGTCATGTCAAACATTTTGAATGGGTCTTTGACTTGGATCTGGCATTTTCCCCTTTCCTGCCCTGTTTTCCAATTCTTTTCTACATGTTTCTGGCATCTTGCTTTGAGATTTTGAGGTTCTTGATCTCAGGGTCAAGGTCGACCTCAACCCTAATCCGGGGTTTAAATTTCAAAATCCAAAGATTTCTGGATGTCGGGGTTCAGAAAGAATTATTTCCCACTTCTAGGTCGGCTATTTCAGGCTTCGAAACGGTAACTGTTAAAAGATATTTAATTTAGGTCCACTTCTAAGGGTATAGGCCTAATGGGAATTTATTTCTCATATGTTGGCCTCTCTAGAAGTTTGTGCCCTAGACTAGTATATACAGAAGTCTTCTCCTCTCATTTCACATAATCAATCATAAAAAAGAAAAGCAAGAAAGAAAGAAGGATAAACGGAAACAATCATCTATTTTCAAGCATTAACACATTCAAGCATTCAAGATTCAATTCATTAAGGAGATCCATTGGTAGCCATTGAAGGATTCAAGCTCTATGGAGCCCTCTTGTTGAAGATTTCTCCATCCAAATCCATTCAAGCTTCTTCCTATTCCAAGATCCATTCAAGATTGGTGTTGAAGATCTAAAGGCAATTGATTTGAGACATCCTACATCCTACAATTCTACATCCATTTGGAGCATCCATACTTCTGGATTCAAGGATTCAAATCCTCCACAAGGGTTTCAACATAAGCAAGGTTAATTGTTATATTTACTTTGTTTATTACTACAATTTCAATTCTATTTTAAGGTTAATTCCAAAACTAGGGTCTGACCAAGGCAAACCCCTCATCCAAACAACAAAACCATTTTTGCTCACAGGTGCAGGTGCAGAACAATGAATTATAGAGCAGATTCAAATACCCTTTTTGGCAAAATTTCAAGATATGTGAATAGAATTTTTATCGGAGCAGTGCAGGTCAAGGTCAACATAAAGGGGTCAAGGTCGACCTATATTTGGGTCAAGGTTGACCTGGATCTGAAAAGAAAAATATTTCTGAGTTTTCTCCTTCTCCGTGTTTCCGTTCCAAATCTGGTTGCAGAATTTCCAGAAACTCAGTACAGACACTAGAAAACAACAATTTCTAGATTTTCTATACTTTGAGGTTAGTATTTGTCATCAATTCCTTTCAATTAATATTTTAAGACTCTCTTCCAAAATGAAATGTAAGGTTTTCCTCTTTCTTCTTATTACTAATCGATTGATTCATTTATGCATTGACCATTTTCTTGTGGTTAATCAATTTGTATCTTTCCTTTGGATATTTGGGATTAAGAAGAGAATCTTACCTTCCCCAACTCTTCTATATATAAAAGATCACATTTACATTCTGCATACACCCATATATTTATATTTTATTCTTTACAGTCGCAAATTTGCACTCCGGTGTAATTTACCATTTCATAAATGCCCCTACCTTATCCTAAAATACAAAATTCCATGTCATTTGTTCATGCTCACTCACCTCACCTTTCCATCACCTTCTTTGAATCTTGGCCAAATGGTCTAGATGACATAGGATAAGTATGCACTACGAAGACATTCACATGGCATGAATTCGTCTATGAACCCGAAGACATGTAGGTTGTCATTAGAGCATTACAAACTACAACCCTATATTTATAACACCCATTTCCATAGCTCGCCAATGTGGGATTCTATCCTACTTGCATAAATCTCCATTTTTTTCCTTCTTTTGATCCTCTACACATTTAAAATACATCATATTTATGTATTCTTCACATTTCTCCATGCAATTTTATTTATCTACATAGCTTCTTATCGCGTTGGACAACTTGTGAAACCTTCTCTTTGATCTTCTTTATTGAGAAACCTTCATTCCATTGGGCTTGAGCTTTGTCATTTTGAGGGGAGTTTACTCTTCTTGTTTGTCTCATGTCTTATTGAGCTTAGCATAGTACCTTTATCACGTTCTTGTCATTTTATTATTGCATATCTATTATCTTCATTTATCTATCACCGATTGTCTATCTGTCTATTGTGCCAAAAAAATATGACTTAGTGCACTTGGACACCTAAGTAAAAAACATGTTGACATGATATTGTATTTGATGGCGTAGCCATAAAGCCTTAGTTACAAGCAAGACACTTACCATATAAGCTACACCAAAAAAATTGTAAGTCATTTGAAATGTACACATAAGATTTTAACAAGAGAAAAGTGAGGATGTTGTCCTCTCCTCTAAAGTCATACTATTATAAAGAGCATGCATACATAAATACATACATATATATAATCAAAATGTCATTCCTTTATTAAAGTGTTATTAATATAAAGCTTGACTTATTAAAATCAATTCAATATTGAAATTAACCCAATTGTTACTTAAAAAAAATCTATAGTGGATAATATAATTAAATGATTATTAGCTCTTGGAATGCACGGGGGTTGAATAACATCCCTCAATAAAAGGTTGGTTGTAGTTCACTCTCTAGACATATGTTGTATCCTGGAGACTAAGATTTCAGTTGATTGCATGCTTAATCGTGGTCTAGTATCTAGAATTTTGGTCAGCATCGGTGCATTGGTTCCCTAGATTGTTCTAGAGGTCTAGCTCTCTTTTGGTACCTGAGAAAGATTATTCCACTTTGGTGGTTATATATTCATTCCACTCTTTCTATGGTAGCCTCTAGCTTGGAATTTGGGGAGATTATTCTGGTTACTAATGTGTGTGCTCCAATTGATTTTCATGGAAAAGCTTTTCTTTGGTCTCATATAAAGTATGTTTAGTTATGTTCTTCATATCTTTCTTGGGTTATAGCTGGTGACTTTAATTCTATGCTATGTTCAGTTGTGTTCTTCATATCTTCCTTGGGTTATGGCTAGTGACTTTAATTCTATGCTATGTTCAGTTGTGTTCTTCGTATCTTCCTTGGGTTATAGTTGGTGACTTTAATTCTATGCTAAGTATAGAGGAGAAAGGGAGAGAGGCTTGACTAGGTTTATTCTTCTTTTGATCTATTTCATGAGAATATGGACCTCCTTGATGTAGTTGATCTTAATTTGTCTAATGGGGTCTACACTTGTACTAAAAAATGATGTGGAGAGGAAGCTATTTCTGATATGTTGTATAGATTTTTGGTCTCTTGCTACTATGTGGGTGGTAGCTTGATTACAAGTTCTAAGATCCTTGACTAGAGGGGTACAGATCACTGGCCAGTTAAATATTTAGCAACTTCCCTTAGAGTTCCCAAGAATCCTCATTTTAAGTTTCAACTCATGTGGCTTCATAACTATTCCCTTTATAACTTAGTGGTCTAGTGGTGGAGAGGTGAGAGTCCTTCCTATAGTATTGTTATATATTCCTTTGCTAATAATTTGTAGTTTGTAGAATTTTAGCTCACAATTTGAAATACATGATGCTACCATAAACTTCATGTCAAATGAAGAGGAATATTCAAGAGTTCCTCAATGTTGTCACTTGCCAAATTTAAGATCATGATATCTTAGATAAGTTAGGTACAATTAAGTCTTAGGTTGTGAGGGAGTTGGAGGAGTGAGAACTTTGCAAGGAGATCTTTTGGAAGAAAAAGGATTAGATTGGTTGGCTTCAGGAAGGTGATAGGAACATGACTTTTTTCATAATTCTATGTAAGATACTTGTAATAGAAGCTCTATATTTCCTCTTTAGTTAACTTAGAAAAAAATCATTTGTTATCTATGCAGGCATTGTCTTGTGAGGCTACACAATTCTACTCTTCTCTCTTTAGTAAAGATTCACCTCTTGTTGAAGATGGGGAGAATTTGATTCTAACATGTATTTCCTCTTTAATCACAAATGAGATGATGAATCTCCTATAGATTTGGATCTCTCTATCTAAATTTGAAGAGGTTATTTTTGGTATGCGAAAGGCCAAAGTTCCTAGTCTAAATGGGTTTCCTACAAAATTTGTTTTAGTAATTTTTTAGAATATTATTAAATTGGATTTGTTGGAGGTGACCTAGGAATCTCATAGTAGCAAAAAAATGCTTTGAGCCTTGAATTCTACTTTTCTTGTCCTTGCTTGTAAAAAGGAAGGAGCTAATTGAGTGTATTTATTTAGGCCCATTTCTCTAATTTCTAATATGGTGTACAAAATTATTAGTAACTTTATTGCAGAGATGCTCAAAATTTGGCTCACATCTTTGATCTCGGAGGAGCAACAAGGTTTTGTGGAAGGAAGATAAATAATGGATGGGGTAGTGGTTTTGTCCAAATGGGATTAAGTTGAATAAGGATTGCAGCAGCAGCAAGCATGTGTTATCGCATGCCCTCACAACTAAAGCATAATTTCTCCCCTTAAAGTTTTATAGCAGATTCTTCTAACTATGCAATCTAATGAAACCAACCTAAATTTAAATTTTTTTTAAAAAAATAGATAAATAAAAATCGGATTGTGGTTCTATACACTTAGCATTCAAGCAAGCCTTTCTATTATTGCAGTAGAAAAAAGTGTCATGTTTCACTCTTTAATCTTCATCCTTCGGATCTAACACTTATTTTATCAAGTGGTTCCATTCACTTAGCATTCAAGCTAGCTGATTTTCTTCCCGAAATGTCATGGCTGGCTTCTTGGCTTCGAGTTCAATGGGAATAGAGAATCACTTTTGTGTCTCAGACATGAATAAGTACGTAGAAGAAGATAGTGGCATAGCATGCTCAATCTGTATGCAGAACGTTGAAACATAAACAAGGTATGTGGACTATCTACATTGTCCATGCAAAATGTGTTTCTACTACCAAAACAATGCAGGCTACATGCCATATCAGAACATTGTCTCGAACGGCAGATATGACATTGTTGTCAAATATCAAGTTGTTGTTGTATTAAGTACATAGGCATTCATGACATGAAGGTAACATCATATGGAAATTAACAAGTAAATGATGTGGATAGCTATCTGATCAACGCCAAATTTTTCAAACAGAAGAGATCATACACAAAATGTTAAGATTTAAAATACACCTGGGATTTGGATTACTGGTAGATAAAAAAGGATAACAAGACTGCATCATATTGGCTTTCCATTGACAATTCCACAGTTCTAGAACCTGAATTACGAGGCCATAGTACTCTTAATGGTGATTATTGGTGATTGTGATAAGTCCCATACAATTTAGGCCAAGCACAAAAGTTGTACGAGCCCACCAATAGCATTCCACACCACTCATGAACGAAACATCACTCACATAATTGTAAATGTTGTAGTGATTTCAAGGAAAGGAGCCAATAAGTGGAATGGATTAATTGCTGGCAAAGAGATGGGATGCCTTGCCAGCTACCACGATGTGGACTCACAGATTACGAAAAACTTGCCAAAGATGGGCACTATAAGCCAACTACAAATTGCAAAGGTAGGGAGGATTTGGCAAATAAAAGATGTGTATTTGACAACACGCCAATTATAAGCGGTGGCTCCATCTGATGGTTTTGAGCTACCATGAAACATCAAACCACAATAAAAAAAAAGATTTCAGGCAACCGGTTTCTGCTATTTCTGAGCTGGTTATATGGCGTAAGAGAAAACCTTGTTCTGGAATATGGGCATGGACTTCTTAGTCAGTGGCTAAGGCATTTGGAGGTGTTTGTTTCTACATGCATTCCACCACCATTATTTATCACCCTTGCCTATAATTGTTTTGGCTGAGATCAATAATGGGAAAAAGGAAGCCACTACCTATGTCTATGTATCCTAAAATAATCCCAATAGAATAAATAGAAAGATAGAATCTGACGAGCATGCCATCCTTGCTATAAAAGCAAGGAAAAAGAGAATGAAAATATATCTCACAGGCTAGAGAGATTTGTTTCATTATATAGAAAAGAAATTGCGAGCACGAATTAGGGAAAGCTCTCTTCCTGGGTAGCGCCTAGTAGTATGGATACCTTCTAAAACTCACCCTCATCCGTCGGTTGCAGCGTCTTCTTTGGAAACAAGAACACAAGTCCTTATGCTCTGGCCATGATTTTAATAAGCCAAATCCATCTTTTTATTTCTTCCTTAACTGCTTTCTCATTGAGTTGCATGCAAAATGTAGACGCACAAGACAAGGCACGTGGATTGTTCATCTAGATGGCTCAAAGAATTTGTGTCCTCTTTGACTTGCGTGAATGCAGGATTAAAATAAAATAATTGCATGACAGTGATGCACAGATATGGAAAATCATGATTCTTTTGTCTCGTGAAACTCTAATTTTCTGTTGAGATTCAATCTTCTCAGCATTTCTGCCTTCTCTTGCCTTGAATATTGTGTTTCCTTCCTGACAATATGCATTGCCACATTCAGATCCAATGGGATTGGCAGAAAATATTTAAAAGAATTTTTAATTAATATTTACCGTAAAAAACATGCAACTTCACTAATAGAGAAGCAAATGTAAATGTGAATGTTGGAAAATGTTGAAATTTGATTGGTTGGTTGCATTTTGTTTAATCACGGTTTAATGTCTAAGCTTCCACAATAGTTTCCTGCCATGTCTGGTAGGAACTAAAAAGAACAAAGAGCGTTGGATGGTGACAATGCAATGAACGAAGAGGATGTTTGCAATGGTCATTTATAATTTTCTTTAACTTTGAATCTTTGATCGGGCAGCGCACCTGCATGTAAAAAGAAATGCCAACTGTTAACGCCATCTGAGAAAATGGTAATCCCAAAACCCTCTTCTCAAACCAACCAACTGTTAGGAACCCATCATATATTTGCCCGCCTCTTGCCAGAACAAACCAACTGTTAGGAACCCATCATCCATTAGGGTTAACTTCACAAGATATGTATACTTAATAAAATTTATATATTATGAAAATAAGAATCCACTGATATCTGACGATCAATGGATTTAAGATATTTATGTCCTGTGTATAAGATTATCGGTAATTGAAACAGATGGCATTTAATATTATTTAATCTAGATATTATGATATTATGATACCAACTGATATTAAATCCATAAAATTATACAGGGAACTAAATCATTGATATAATCCACTTTTATAATATTTATTAAAAAATATTGTTAATAAATATTTAGATGACTTAACAAAAAAAAATACTTAACCAATACTACATAGATATAATTCCACAAAAGAACAATACCACATAGATATAATACCAAATAGATATAATTCCACAAAAGAACAATACCACATGACTTAACCAAAAAATAATATTTAACCACATATATAAGTAAAAAAAAGGAAATTCACATATATTCCGCATACAAATTGCATACCAAAATGCAATTACTAGTTATTTTAATTTCTAAATATTCAAATGATGTGTAATCAATTATATTGATGTTTTTTTATCATCGCTATTCATTATGAATTTTAAATTGATATATAAAAGCATTCATGTGTCAAATTATCGATTAAGAATAGATTTTAATGTCATTTTTGACAAATATGTATTATATTATGTTAGCGTAATAAGTTCTAAATCCTTTTAGTATATGTATTTATATTCATATATCTTATAGAAGGAATATAGAAATGTGAAATATAAAAAATAAATGATTTGTTAAAACTTAAATTAGAAAACCTTCAGCAGAGCGAAGGAGAAAGTTTCATATTAATTATGAATCAAAAAAGTTACAATATTTATAAAGTATTTATCTAAAAGGAAGTAAATATACAAAATAGAGTCACTACCCTAATCTATAAAGTACATGCAAAAATTAAATCAATCATGCAATTACAAGGAAATAAATGCAATAGCAATACACCACAATGTATCAATTCCATGGAGGAAATTCTTTTGGAAGGAAAATAGTGTAGTCCAAGCAACCCAATGTATTATTTAATAATTAATAGTTACAATACACTTGCAAAGTCTAAGTCTTTAAGAAATTATCACTGACAAGAGAGCTAAAGTAAGTCTGCAACACAACAATAACTATTAAATTCACAAAAAAAACTTTCATACGAAGTACCCAATATATAAGGAAAAAAAATACATAATACCATTAATTAGTGATTAGAATACCATAAGACAAAACCATCTAATATGTGACACCCTGTCTTTAGTTAAAATCAGGCATCCATATTTCATGACAAATTCATAAATTTAATAACAATGCTAACTCTAATGTTCTATTTGAGTCCATTGTTTCCATTTAAAGATGTCTTATCATATGCCATAACATGCATCATTGTTTGGCCAAGAAGTGGAACGCCCTCTTAAATTTACCCATATTTGAAGACGAGTGTAAGTTTAAAATACTATATTCTTTCAACTACTAACTCCAATGCTCTATTTGACTCCATTATTTCCAATTAAAAACGTCTTGTCATTTACCATACCCCACATCATTGTTTGGTCAACAAGTGCAACACCCACTTAGATTTACAGAAGAAGAAATGACACTTGTCATTTTTAAATGCTCAAAATTGAATATTGAAATTTTAGATTTACAGAAGAGGAAATGACACTTGTCATTTTCACATTAAGAAATCAATTGCCTCTATGAAAATTTCCAACATAATATGCATTGAATTTAAGACGCTTTCCTCAAATGCTGAAAATATCCAATTCTCAAATATTAATATACCTTGTGCGATTCAAATATTCAATACGACCAGCATGGAAGAAACGCTTAAAAATTCAAAACGACCAAGCATCATATTCCAAATTTACCGTCTAACCAAAGCTGCTAAATTTAATCGAGGTTTCCTTCAAATTATTTTCTTCGGGATTAAAGGTTTCGCATTCTTCCTACAGACGACACACAAAATTACTGTTTGTATTTTTCAAAATAACTGCCCCGCACTGCAATTTTTTGCTTAAAGATTTAAACTTACCTCTGACGACTTTGAATTTACAAGAAATTTCTGACCATTGCAATTCAGTGAATCCTGCAATATTCCATTAATGTCTCCCACCGTCCATTTTAATAATCAGTCTATCACTCACAAGTGTTTTTTCCGTAACTTGAAATCGATCTATGAAACAAACAAAATAATTTGCAATTACTGACCAGTTAAATTTGCGAAACGGCAACGCATAAATTAGGTACTGATCTTTTCTACGAAAATGCAAACACAATGAAAGCAGCGCCTCTGCGATCTTCGCCGACAAAACCTGCAAGCATATTTTGCATGTAATCTCACGTCCTTTGATTCTTTCGCTAAACGAGACATAATTATTTAAATAATAAATAGTCCCTGCACAGGAGTCTATGAAACTAGGTGAATTTTAGTGTTATTTTGTCCATACTCGTCTCTCTTTTTGTTATTGACGTTGAGTTTAATGAACGAACTTTTCGATTTTCAAACAGGCGTAATCATTTCTTTCTGTGTGGGAATTGACAAATTCCTGCTCCCGAATTTAAAATGTTTTTAAAAATTCACAAATTCCTGCAATTGAATTGCACAGCCCATGATAATAATGAATTATCCGGCGTTGTCAATAATGACGTTTACAGGACTTTATTGGAATTTGATTGTGCTCTGTGCAGGGTGAAACAGTCAAAAGATTGATGATTACTTCCAAGATAAGTTACCTTTCGTTGGGGATGCGTATTTAACCTCATTTGGAGAATCCGAAAGTGCATAACTTGCAGAAAGTAAAAGTTGACATTTTTGTTAAATCGTTACGGAAATTGGAACGGGTGAAGTTTGGGCACAACAAACTAAGTTACACGAATGAGCCATTCACATGCATAAAATATATGATTTATATACATTCTTTTATGAATAGATTAGCTCCGTATTCACCTCAGATCTTCATTGCAGGGCACTGCTTATGGGGTCGAAAATTTGCAGCATGTGTACAACATCCATATAATCAGCATGGCTATCCATGGCTATAACATGGAGGGGCATGTGAATGGATAATGAGGTCTGGTGTAAATTTTGGGCCTCATAGCCCGTGCCCATTGCAGACATTCATTAACACCAAGCGTTCTCTTCTACAATATTCTTTCTAATTTTTTGTTTCTTTTTGTTTTTTATTTATTTTTAATGTAGGATATTTTTTAAAGTTGTCTTAGTATTATGGGAGTTCGAGTCTAAGATTGAACTTCTCAACTAAGACACAAAGACTAGGGGTTATTCATTAAGTCAAATTCATATGGGTCCAATCCTAGCCTCACTTCTTATGATCTCAAAGCCTTGCATCTAGAAAAACTTGATCTTTAGTGGGCTCTTTAAGAACCTTTCAAGCTCACCAAAGACACATTGAACTATCTTATCTTTCATCAAAACTTAAGATAAAGGAGAAGACCCAATAGTCATGCAATTTAGTGCATCCTAATTCCACATTTCTCAAAACTCAACATAATAATGTCAAAAGTCTTTAAAAAAAAATTCATTAAGGTTTCCTGTCATCATCATCATTTTGGTCTTCATTAGACATAGTTGTAAAAAAGTGTCCAAAAAAGCCTCCTCTCTAACTTCCAACCCATCATAGTCAATTGATACACCCACATCATAGTCAATTGATACATCTAGTCTTTGATTGCAATTGCACAAATGATTGAACATATTTTCATGGACAAATTCACTTAATCATGTTCATTATTTGAATGCACAATGTTAATTAATTATACTACATAACAATAATATTAGATAAATATATTCTACCTTTATTTTTTGATTATCCATTTATAAAATAAATTATCCTATTACTAGATATTTTAAATTTATAACCTATTCATAAATTACATGCTATCAATTATTAAACCTAAATTTAAATATCCGAGACATTCTTCACATTTCGACCTAATATTTTTTATATGCTTGGCCACCTCAACCCTTTATTCCCCTAGGCCCCGTTTGTTTGTCGGAAGATAACTGGAATTGGCGGCGAGACTTCCGGTTCTGACGTGAATCCAGTGTTTGTTTCCCCAAATTGCAATTCCGGTTTTGGGTTGGAAAACCTGGATAAGGCCCTAAAACGGGCGGCAGAATCTTCCCACCCGAGAGGTGGAATTCAAAATGAAAATCCGGTTTTGCCAAAAATTGTACCATATTTTATAATTCCGGTCGGGTCCGCGAATTTTCAGGTTTTGTTTTGGGGTTTTGTCCAAATTTTTGGGGTTTGCATTTTTCATCCGGTTGTCGCGCGGCTCATGTTTCACAGTTTCGCAGTGTTCAGTTTCACAATGTGGGGTTTCGCAATGTGGGGTTTCGCAGTTTCAGTTTCCCATTCACCTCACGTTTCAGTTTAACAGACCAGTCATTTCCCACAATGCTCTCACACATTGTTTGCAATATCAAAAAACACATTTTCTTTTCCGATTTATATCGTTTACGAGTATGCATTCATGGATGTGGGATATCATCTGGTTATTTTTGGTCACATTCTCCATAAAGCTCTGCATATCCATCCATATTTCAATCATATCCATTTATGGAAGATATTTTAAAATAGGATTATTTAAGGCGATATGCTCTTTGAATCTAGTTTGGACATAGTTAGGGCTGCCAAAAATTACAGTAAAAAAAGCTGTATTTCTGGAGTTAAAACGCGCTATTTCTTGTAAACTTTAAGAAGCTCGATTTGCATTTAATTTTCTGTATAATATTAACCTATAAAAAACCCAATTTGCCATTTTTTTTTTCTTTGATGAATCCAGCCTTTGTCATGTCGGAAGCCACTCTTAAACACAGTTATGACTTGGCAGAAACCGGGAGGACTCGCATTTACTATTGTCGTTTTATTTATATTTGTGTGTCTCCTTTGTGGGACAAACTTTACACCTTACTGTTAATTTATCAATTTAGATTTTGTATCGTTTAGGTTTGGATATCATGACTTATTCATGTTTGCGAGGCCGTCCTCAGTTTCCACTAAATTGTTTTCTTATAATTGGGACTGTCCCTGCACGATTTAGAGCCAACAGGTGCTTGTGCTATTCTTTAATAGAGCCACTTGGTTGTAATGGTCTAGTTCCCTCCTCTCAATTTATGCTTTCATCGCTTATTTATGTTCTCGGTCACTTATTTACCGCTTAAGCATTGTATCTGGGTTTGTGGGTTTTTGAATAAAGATGTTTCATCCTTTTGAAACCCTTGGTATGGGTTCATTTATCAAGATTTATTTCATATCGTAAGGTCTCTAACCCTTTGAGTTGGGCACCCTGTTTTTATGCAAAATAATATTTATTGTTGACAGTAATTATTGTGTCAAACATTAGTGATTATTATTTCATACATATTGTTGACAATTATCACTATTTCAAGCATCCATGTTCATTGTCTCATACACATTACTGAGTCAAGCATTCGAAGTCATATGTCTTTTCATACATGTGTTTGTATGTATTTGAATGTGGTTTCTTTTTGTTTATATCCAGACCCAAGAAAGATACAATTCATATATTGTGTTTTTATAACGTTCTTGGAGTTGCATTGTGGGATTCTTTTCAGATCATGCCTATTTACTATTTAAGAGACTTATAATATAAATATTTTATTGCACATTGATTAAGAAAATATATAGTTGAATAAACTGCTTCAACCCAATATTAATTGTCCATGCTCATGCTTTTCAGCATGCAATCAATCGTTTCTTGGATGGTTATGTTCTTCAACTCTGTGACTTGATTTTGTTGTGAAATAAGCTGTCATATGTTGCTTTATGCCTTGTTTAGAGCAGAAATTCAAGAACTCCTTTGCAATATACACCCCAGCATGATTTATGTTAAAGTATTCTGATGTGTTGACCAGGCATGTTCTCAATTGTGACCTTAAAATCTTGAAGTATTGAAATGTCTTTATCTCAGGTAGAACACAACCTAGATTATTGCTTATCTTATAGGCTGACGTGAACATTGTCCAGGCTTCATGACCATTCTCATTGTTCTGAATGTATGTCTGTACTCTAACATCAACTGAGAGTGGTTAAAAATATAGCCTTGTCTACAAGAAAAGAACACAGAAGTTGTAAACTGAAGAGAGAAACTTGGAAAGATGAATATTGCATTCAGATGAAATGTAGAAATACATGCCAAAAATAGGTAGTTGGTAAGCACCACTCGCCAACACGCGTCTATCCAAAACTGCCTGTTACGCAGATGTATTAACTTTTAATAAATGGGCTATTCTACTAAAATTATTTCTAGTAGTTCACTTACTGTCATTATGTAGTTGGGTTACTTACCTATCAATCAATCAAGAGAATTTTGATCCTTGGCCTGCTCTCCCTATCAATTGAGTTAATTTGAACACTTAAAAAAAAAAACATAGGTCATTATTAGTCAATTTAAGCATTGCATCCATAAGATAGATCATCATAAGTACACATTCACATAGAAAAGGATCATATATGTCAATAGGCCGCATGCATGTCATATGAAAAGGGTCAGTACCATAACATCATAATCATCATAAATAGAGTCCATAGGCATTACAAGTACAACATGCATCATCATAATCATAGATAGAAACTATATGCAAAGTCCTTCAAATGCCAGATGTGATTCTTTACAAAATGTGTTTAGGTTGCTCTAGTTGTTAGCATAATGCTAGTAGTTAGCAACCCACACACATGCACCTCAACATGGATAGCTAAATTCCGTGTGGTAATCAAGCATTGTGAGAGTAGGAATGGTAATATTCAGTTGTTTTTTCTTGGCATTCTGTCAATATTTACACCAAGGACTGAAAAAATTGGGCTTCCATTACAAAGGAGAGACATCAATTGGGATTGCTTTTGTTGCTTTGATTAGAAAGAATATGAAATGAATACTTAGTGTTGTATCTAGGTTCGTGGGTTTTTGAATAAAGATGTTTCATCCTTTCGAAACCCTTGGTATGGGTTCATTTATCAAGAATTATTTCATATCGTAAGGTCTCTAACCCTTTGAGTTGGGCACCCTGTTTTTATGCAAAATAATATTTATTGTTGACAGTAATTATTGTGTCAAACATTAGTGATTATTATTTCATACATATTGTTGACAATTATCACTATTTCAAGCATCCATGTTCATTGTCTCATACACATTACCGAGTCGAGCATTCGAAGTCATATGTCTTTTCATACATGTGGTTGTACATGTATTTGAATGTGGTTTCTTTTTGTTTATACCCAAACCATTGCTGAACTTGTGTACAGTGCATTGGTATGTGAAGTTGTGAAATCAGTTTGAATAGTGGCACATTATGATAAGTCAGTTTTGTAGGTTGATAAATGTATTTGGATAGTGACGTAAGTTGTGTGTGGCATTTGTGAGGTGTTGGTAACATTTTTTTCATTCTTGGTGACTCAAATCTGCCTTGCTTGAAACTATCGGCCTTCAAATTCTTGTCTAGGAACCTCTGTATGCTGCCAGCATTAAGAAAGGTTAGGGATTTGTCCTTAAATTCGGTATACTGTACTTAGGGGAGGCGCTATATTGCTGTTAATAAATGTCAGAAAATAGTTGCTACATTACTTTGTAAGCTATTCAAGCTTTAAGCAGTCTATGAAACAAGATGTTCTTGTGATCTATATGTTAAATATCTCCTATTATACAATGGACATCAAGTAACATATGTAAATATCTGGTTAAAACCCAAAACACAAGCATCCCACAAACTTGCAGATTCAGAAACTCAAACAGCAGCATAAGTAACATATATTTGATAAAATACCTACTAGAGAAATGAGGAAGTTTGAGTGAAATTGAGTTAGATGCACAATTCTGTATGGTCATTTTATTTGTTTCTTGAGTTTTTCTTTTATACTAGTGTGTCTTCATTTTGGTTCGGCTATTTATAAAGGGGAGTAATAAATCATTCTTAATGAAAAAATAGAAAATTTTAAATTGCGGACAAGACATACTTATAAGGAACAGTCGGTTCATAGCGGATGAAGTGTGAGGCTAGCAAGAAAGAGTCCATCTTCTCATACCAAGCATGAGGGGCTTTTTTGAGACCATATAATGACCTCTGAAGTCTACACACAAGAGAAGAGTCCTACACAAAACCCTAAGGCTGTTCCATATAGATCTCCTCATGTAGATCCTCGTGCAAGAATGCACTCTTCACATCCATTTGATACACTGTCCAACCCTGTGAAGCTGCAAGAGAAAGTACCAGGCAAATAGAATTCATCTTGAAGACAGGAGCAAAGGTCTCAGAGTAATCAATACCCTCCACTTGTGAAAAGCCCTTCGTAACAAGATATGCCTTATACCGATCAATAGAACCATTTGCAGCATACTTGGTATGGTACACCCACTTGCACATAACCAGCTTTCTTCCTTTTGGAAGAGTACAAAGATCCCAAGTGTGATTCTTCATCAAAGAAGAGTACTCCTCATCCATAGCCCTATCCCACTCAGGATGTCCTGTCACCTCTGAAAACTTCTGAGGATCATTTGAAATAGCATGACTCAAAAAACCAGTACCAGATCGTTGAGCACGAGTATGACGGGTATCTGAAGGATCTCCCACCAAAGAACTAATAGCACTGACTGTATCCCGAGCCCACTTGGGCACTCATGGAATATCTGGTGGAGGAGGGGAAGGTGGATCATCATCTAAATCATCCTCAGAGGATATAGAATCCTTAAGAGGAGAAGAGGAAGTACTAGGCAGTGAGGGAGAAGCTGGTGATGGAGGCTCCATCTAAGGATAGCGCTCATCAAACTAGACATCTCGCCGAAACAAGACCTCTCTAGAATCAGGATCAAACAACTTATACACCTTCATATCCTCATAGTAGCCAACAAATATCAGTGGTTGGCTCTTCCTCTCCATGGAGAAGCAATACTATGCTGTTGCAAGGCTTCCTGGAAGAGGAAGAGCCAACCACTGATATTTGTTGGCTACTGTGAGGATATGAAGGTGTATAAGTTGTTTGATCCTGATTCTAGAGAGGTCTTGTTTCGGCGAGATGTCTAGTTTGATGAGCGCTATCCTTAGATGGAGCCTCCATCACCAGCTTCTCCCTCACTGCCTAGTACTTCCTCTTCTCCTCTTAAGGATTCTATATCCTCTGAGGATGATTTAGATGATGATCCACCTTCCCCTCCTCCACCAGATATTCCATGAGTGCCCAAGTGGGCTCGGGATACAGTCAGTGCTATTAGTTCTTTGGTGGGAGATCCTTCAGATACCCGTCATACTCGTGCTCAACGATTTGGTACTGGTTTTTTGAGTCATGCTATTTCAAATGATCCTCAGAAGTTTTCAGAGGTGACAGGACATCCTGAGTGGGATAGGGCTATGGATGAGGAGTACTCTTCTTTGATGAAGAATCACACTTGGGATCTTTGTACTCTTCCAAAAGGAAGAAAGCTGGTTATGTGCAAGTGGGTGTACCATACCAAGTATGCTGCAAATGGTTCTATTGATCGATATAAGGCATATCTTGTTACGAAGGGCTTTTCACAAGTGGAGGGTATTGATTACTCTGAGACCTTTGCTCCTGTCTTCAAGATGAATTCTATTTGCCTGGTACTTTCTCTTGCAGCTTCACAGGGTTGGACAGTGTATCAAATGGATGTGAAGAGTGCATTCTTGCACGAGGATCTACATGAGGAGATCTATATGGAACAGCCTTAGGGTTTTGTGTAGGACTCTTCTCTTGTGTGTAGACTTCAGAGGTCATTATATGGTCTCAAAAAAGCCCCTCATGCTTGGTATGAGAAGATGGACTCTTTCTTGCTAGCCTCACACTTCACCCGCTACCATTCTGATCCTATAGTGTACATTCAACGTCGTGGGGCTGATCTTGTGATACTTGTGTTGTATGTTGACGATCTCATCATCACAGGTAGCTCATCTTCTATGATTCAGAGTGTTCAAAGAGCATTGAAGGAGCAGTTTAAGATGATAGATCTTGGACTTCTGCACTACTTTTTGGGCCTACAGGTTATTCAGTCTTTGGATGGGATTTCCATACACCAACAGAAGTATGCTCTTGACATGCTTCTAAAATTCAGCATGCTTGATTGCAAGCCTGCTCCCACACCTTTTCAGTCAGGTGTTATTTTGTCTACCACTTGCTCTACTCCTTCAGTGGACTCCACCTTATATAGGAGACTTGTGGGTAGTTTGTTGTACCAGACACACACTCGTCCTAACATTTCCTTTGCAGTTGGCATTGTCTCTCGATTCTCCCATGATCCTCATGAGAGTCATTGGCAAGCTACCAAACATATTTTAAGGTACATTCAGGGCACTGCTTCATATGGCATTCACTATACATCAGGAGATCCTCACATTGTTGGTTTCACAAATGTCGATTGGGGTGGTGATATAGATGTTCAGAAGTCTACTTCTGGCTTTGTTTTTTGTCTTGGTTTTGGTCCTATGACATGGTCTTGCAAGAAGCAGACTGTTGTTGCATTATCATCTACAAAGGTAGAGTATCGAGCAGTTGTGCTAGCTAGTCAGGAGGTTTTATGGCTTCGAAAATTGATGACAGAGTTTGGGTTTCCTCCTGATAGTCCCACTCTTCTTTGGTGTGACAATCAGAGTGCCATTCATATTTCCCACAACCCAGTTGAGCATCAGTGAACCAAGCACATTGAGATCCATATGCATTTCATCAGGCAGCTGATTCAGGATGGTTCTCTCAACTTGGAGTATGTTCCCACTTTGGAGCAAGTTTCTAACATCTTCACTAAACCTTTTGCATCCCTACGATATCTTCAACTGCGTTCTATGCTTGGGGTGAAGGAAGTTGTCCTTGGGGGGTCTCATTGAGGCCTACCTTCCTTTCTTTTTTTTCTTCTTTCCGCATCTTTCTATCTCTTTTTGGAGGAGGGTTTTTCCCTATTTCTCTATTTCATAGAGATTTGGTTGTGAATGGGTACCTCATTAGGCCATGTTGCCAGGACCCAAATTTGCATTCAGCATTGTAGTTCATTTGCTTATTTCTTGCATTGTTTGTAGCTGCATTGTAGCTCATCTTAAGGGGGGGTGTTAGAGTAAAGAATTAATTTCATTACATTGATTAAATTAACTTTACTACCTCTTAAGATTTCTCTTTATGCACTTGCATTAGTCATATAATAATTAAATCTAATTATTAAATGCCTATTTACCTTTTAGAGTTTCCCATTAGGTTTTTCGATCTCCTTCTATAAGGATTGATCTATTGTATATTTGCATTATTCTTTTGGCTGATAATAATAGCTTTCATATTGTCAAAGCAAAACCCTTGTTTGTTTCCTACAGATTTCTTCCTTGTGACAGGGTTTTGCATGCAAATTTCTTGGGCTTAATAGATTTGTTTTTCATCAAATCTTACACATTGTACTTTAGTTTTTAAAAATATTTTCAGATTATAACAAAATATAAACAATGGTACCTGAATATTATTTATGAGATTTCCAAGGCTTTTCATTTTACGGTGTGGCCATCTAAGAATCCCAAACTCTCTGCACCTTTTTTTGAGAACAGTGACACCAACCTCGAGCTCCTTAAATGCTTGTGTAATGGGCATATGGAAATATTGAGACAGTTCACTGTAACTGATTTCAGGTCTCTGTTGACAAGGCATTAATGCATTTCTTTTACTAGATGAAGCTCTGCTCTCACAATCCCCTGTTCCACTCCAACTAGCACAAGCTTTTTGCTGTTGGTTTTCATTGAAAATGGAATGTTTAGAACTGATCCCTTCCAAAAGTAAGAAATTTGGATTTGGCAAAACTTCCTGACCTGATGTTTTGTCACAATAATACCCTGATGTCCATTTGCATTGATCACTCCAAATGTTTCCCCCATTAACACTCTCTTCCACTACCACTCTAGTAAACTTTTCATGATCTGCATTTGTGTAAGGTAGTTCCTTATCATTTGCAATTGTAATCTGTGAATTCCAAGCCTTAATTGTATGGTAATCCTGACGATTACACCCTTGTGGATCTTCTAATGGACCACATAGATTTAATGTTGGAACACGCTCCAAACCAAGCTCAAATTCATTGCCAAGCAGGTGCTTTGCACTAGTAGCTTCATTTTCCTCCATGATATTAATGTCTAAAGCTACCCATAACTGATTAGAGGTTGCATACAGTTCACTACAGTACAATTTATTGAGAAACCCATATTTAAATATTAAAATGTAGTGAATTACAACACTAATTGTTAAAAAATGAAGCTGGACTGTTCATGCATTCAGTGCATTTTGTTGTTGATTATAGCTAGTCGGATCTAGCCGGGAAGTTAAATCAAATCTTTAATTTGATTTAAATTCCTTTCTTCTAAAACGTCTAAGGGTAGACGTTTCTACCTAGGTCGGTAAACCATTGGAAGGTGGAGGAGAAAATCTGAAAATTTTCTGGAAGCTTTGATAGAATCAGGTAGATACACTTTGTGTCAGTCTTAACCTTTCCACATCCCTGTAATAAAGACCTCTACTACTTGAACTTCATCAAGAAGTCCTCAATGGATGGAAAATGATATGGTATAAGAGAGGTAAGCTCTGCCCCAATCTGAAGTGCTCTGAACTCATTCATTGTACCAAACAAGGTGTTAAGCTTGGTCCACATAGCTAGAGGGGTATTGCACCCATCAAGATGAAACTGTAGACTATTTGATACATGTAAAGCAATCAACCCCATTGCCTCATCCATCTTGTTCCTATGCTGCATGACTTCGAAAGGCCTTTGTAAAACTGGCTGCACTGCGTCTAAACAAGACCACAACCCTTTTGACCAGAGAAGCTGTGTCATCAAGGATTTCCATGTGTGATAGTTATGAGGGGTCAGAAGTTCTAGACAAGAAGAGGTCTTGGCCATTTTTTTTGGAAGGGGTTTTGTTTTGATATAATTTCAAGTTTACTGAAGTAAATTACAGAAAACAAGAAATAAAACACCCCCCACAATTCAATAAACTGAACCCGAGAAGCTGGAAAATATTGCTTACAATGAGAGAGAGAAAATGCTTCAAATGAGTATCATGTGTACCTTTAAATTTTTCTGATGAAAATATCCATAGATCTAGATGGAAATTGTAGGTAAAAAAAACCTTTCACATGCAGCGCCTATAAATGGCGACAGGAAGGACACCACTGTAAACGGTGATGGAAAGGACACCCCAAAAAATGCTCTTTCACATGCAGTGCCTGTAAAAAGTGCTAATAACGTTCTACAAAGAATACCAAATCTGAAAACTGTAACCAAAACCTCTCAAATCAGCCAAAAAATCCCAAATTTCTTCTGTGAAACCCTTACTCCTTTTTTTCTTCAAACATGAACAAGCTACAACAAATCCAGCTCTAATACCATTAAGATTTGATGAAAAACAAATCTATTAAGCCCAAGAAACCTGCATGCAAAAACTTGTCACAAGGAAGAAATCTATAGGAAACAAACAAGGGTTTTAATCTAACAATATGAAAGTTATTATTATCAGCCAAAAGAATAATGCAAATATACAACAGATCAATTCTTATAGAAGGAGATCGAAAAACCTAATAGGAAGTATTTAATAATTAGATTTAATTATTAAATGACTCATGCAAGTGCATAAAGAGAAATCTTAAGAGGTAGTAAAGTTAATTTAATCAATGTAATAAAATTAATTCTTTACTTTAACACAGTGTTGATTGTATGAAAATGGAACTGCCTCTTATTTGATATAATTCACCTTCTTTGATTTCAAGATTTTGTTTTTCAAAACAGAACAATCAATATGTTGTAAGATCCATGAAACGAAATCCTAGCAATCACTTTTTTCCCAAATAATATTTACAGTGAATGTTTCACTTTTAAAAAGGGTTCTATAAGTTGTGTACTGTAATGTAGAGTTGACTGTGAAAACCTATTCTTTTCTATATTAGCTTTTATATTTCATCCAATCTTTTCTTCTATCGACATTGTACTCTACAATCTCTAGACTGTCGGGATATCTTTGTGATCAGGAACTGGCCAAGAACAATACAGGGAATAGCCAAGCTCGATTGATAAATGCAGTAGAGATACTGAATGAGCAAAAGAGGTTGATGGAGGAAATGCCTGGGATACAACTTGATGAAAGAACAAAAAGGCTGCGCCAGGCATGTTTTAAGGCCAATTACAAGAAGCGTCTTGCAGCTCAAAAAAGTATTAGTAGCAGTAACAGCAGCAGCAGTGGTTCCAGTTGTAGTTCCAGTTAGATCACCTGCTTTTCATCTGCTTCAGCCAGTTCCCTTTGATCCTTATCTTCCTAATCTCTTCAATATGTATATGTGTAAATAACATCATATTTAGTAGAGACATTATCTCCATATTCTTTTATTTATTTACAAGAGAATTTAAAAAAGCCTTGATAGTTTGTAAGATTTGATTGATTGTTTTATTGTCTGGAGTGGAAACAGAGGAAACAACTGGGGATTATAGTGTGTCAAGAGTGTATTCTTCTCTGTGAAGATGATATTTACAATGCAGGTCTGTAATTGCAGCCCAATATCACTTTTAGTGAGTAATGTATATAGTATTAGAGGCAGAGGGCATTAATTGCTAGATTTTTCTTGCTCTTGAGTGAAGATATGAGAAAAAGTAAAAATAATAATTTTTTTTTTTGTGATACTACAATTATAGTTTGGCTATTTGGAAATATGAAAGCATTTTTGGAGAGCAACTTTGATGTTGTTATGGTTGAAAGATCATTGTTTTTGCTGAAGATTGACTGATGATGTCATGGTAGAATGAATGTTGTAAAAATTGAAAAGAGGTTGTACTATTGTCATTCTTGGAAGCATGTTATAATGCTAAACTACTTCATGATTTGGTGGCAAAGAAAAGTAATGTATCTTGGGTTTTAAACCACAAGCTTGGTGGTGAGTCCTGTTTTAGTTAGGGTCTTGTTATCATGTGGTCATGAATAATGTAAGGCCTTCATACTGATGTTATTAATATAGATTTTAGAATGTGCAAATGATGTTTGGATATAAATGTTCTTCCAATCACCCATATAGTACTTTCCTGATTAGTCACCACAAGCTAACATATGTTTCTATAACTTCTTAGAAGAGACAATCTCAATTTTCTCCAAGCAGTTCAGTCTTGAAAGATTTGGCAACTCCTCAAGCTCAGGACAATCATTAATGTACAACTTTGCAAGCTTTGTAAGATCACTTGTTCCTGCTACTCTTAGCAAATCTCTGCGACTCGCTACCTACATACTGATGAATGTTTGTTGGCAGTGAATTTTTCAGTGCCTTCCTACAATGCTTGTTCTGAATTTTCTCTAAGAAGCTCAGTGAGGCAAGATTTAGCAACTCCTCAATCTCAGGACGCTCACTAATAATCAGCTCTCTGTGCTTTGTAAGATGACCATTCCAATTTCCTGGTACTCTTCGTGATTCTCTGAAAAATGTCAGCATGGGACTGATGAGTTTTGTTGGAAGAGTAATGTTAATAATCAGCCATGTAAGTTTTGTAAGATCACCAATTCCTTCCACTCTTTATAATTCTTTGCAGCATATCACGGTAAGTCTAGTAAGTGTTGGTGGCAGCATAATGTTCAGAAGCTTCATACAAGAGTCAAGCTCAATTTATTCCAAGTAGCAGAGTCTTCTAAAAGTTGACGACACTCGAATCTTAGGACGACCAACAATGCATAACCAGTAAAGCTCAATGACCCCTGAGACACTTTCTAAAATTTGAAAACATTCAATTCAAGATGTTTTGAATTTCCACATCCATCAATCATAATCAAGAGTACACGGACACATCCCCTGACCATTGTAGACATCCCCATATCAAGGATTTAGGGATGCCTCATAAACGTCCTCCTACCATCTTTTAACCATACCGGTATTACCTTCAAAGTTCATTGTATTTTGAATTTTGAAAATGTTTGATTTAATTTATTTGTTTATGACAGGATATTAAAATCAGGATTCAATTGTGAATTTTTGAGTCAAATTCATCGTTTCATATGTTATGAGGAGTGGTTCATACAAATTTGTGTCTCATGAAAGTAAATGATCTACTCAACAATTTCTTGGTGGGTGTGGGTGTTAAAATTGAGAAAACTTCTTTAGTTTATTAATCATATCAGTTATCCATAATATAAATGTTTATTGCTGCTGTTTCTGAATTTGAATGTGTATGTATTTTTGCATCAACGTTTCTATTACACTGTGATTTATCATAGAATGTTAAAGAACTCAAAAGGTAGTAAATAAGATTATTTTAGATTAAAAAAACTAAAAAGAGATGAGAAAGGAAGGGAAGAGAAGTACGCGAATAAATTTGCACAGACAAGACACAAAAGAACTGAAAAAAATAAAAATTAAAAATTAAAAGAACCAGACTAAATCAAGACTTAAACTGACAGAGCTAAATTCTTTGGTTTATGTTTAAATATTCTATGGATGTTAAAAGGTTCTGCTTATTATAATTGAGATAATTTCTTAGATTTGTTATGAGAATATTTTTGTGGGTGATGAAGGAATGTGCTTGTTAGAATAAGGTACTTTTGATTCAAGATACAGGTCAACATGCAGTATGACCTGTCCAGCTTCATTTTTTAACAATTGGTGTTGTAATTCACTATATATTTATATATAAATGCTTTTCAATAAATTGTATTTCAGTGAACTATACGCAACCTATGATCAGTTATGGGTAGCTTCAGACATTAATATCAAGTAGGAAGATGAAGGTACTATAGCAAAGCACCTGCTTGGCAATGAATTTGAGCTTGGTTTGGAGCATGTTCCAACATTAACTCTATTTAACCCTATGTGATCCATGTAATGTCCCCCACTTAGCCAGTCTGGATGTATGTTGTCGTTAGCTCATTCTTGTATGGTCCCGAGGGCTAACCAGGACTTCAAAAGGGATCCTGAGGTTATTTGGCCTAGTCAAATTTAATTACAGGCCAAACGGAGTTCGTTTGTTGGGTTTCCAGAAAGACTTACTATTTTTAGTAAGCCAATAGGGGATGTCGTGCCTTGAATTTTCAGTGACAGGATGAGATGCGTTTTGTTGAGCTCTTTCCGATGAGCTATCATATGTGGGATTCCGAGTTTATTTGGTATATTATTTTAAAGTTTGAAGTTATAATGTTAAAGTGACTATTTAAATTTAATATTATAATGTTTCATAAAGTCACTTTATAAAAATCAAGTTCCCCCCTTTCAAGGACATACATGGGCATTCGTAAAAGGGAAAAAGGTAACATTAAAGCTCATGTTTTATCCCACATTGGAAAGAGGGAAGCGAAGAACTTGTGAGGACGGGTTAAAAGAAAGAGGATAGCTCTCATTTGGGCATGCTGAATATTATTTGAAATTGGAAGAAATTGTGGAGATTATCTCTTCGGGCTTGGAGGACGCAAACCCTCTACGCTTTCAATCTTGACGCCATTGAAAGATATGGTCTTGAGATTTAATATTGTAGCTGCAAGTTCCTGTAGTAGCACAGTACTGTAGCAAGTTCCTGTAGCAGCGCGGTACTGTAGCAAGTCCCTGTAGCAGCGCGGTACTGTAGCAAGTTCCTGTAGCAGCAACACTGTAGCAACGTGGTACTGTAGCAAGTCCCTATAGCAGCGACACTGTAGCAGCGCGGTACTGTAGCAAGTTACTGTAGCAGTTCGAATCACTGTAGCTGTGGGTTATTGTAGCAATTTTAGAATTATTAACATGTTGTAGCCGCAATGGGTATGGACTACCATTGAACTCTATAGTGATATAATGTGTTGGATTTTAATGAGAAGACATGATTAGCTATGGTAGTTGTAATTTCTGATTATCAAAAACAAGAAATAAATAAATGATCATTGTTATTAGCTGCATATGGTTTATGTTGCTTTCTATTGATATCTCATATGAAATACAACAATCTTGAGGAACTATTAATCAACATCAATCTGAAAAAAAACATAAGAAGGACAGTTGCAGGCCAATTGTTTGACAAAATTACCAGAAGAAATAGACACTAGAATTACAGAACTAGGCAGGCTATTACAATCCATTAGAAGATCTACAGGGGTTTACTCCTAAGGATTACCATACAATTAAGGCTTGGGATTCACAGATTAACATTGCAAATGATGAGGAACTCCCTTACACAAATGAAGATCATGAAAAGTTCACTAGAGTGACAGTGGAAGAGAGTGTTAATGATGAAAACGTTTGGACTGATCAATGCGAATGGGCATCAGGGAATTATTGCGACAAATCATCAGGTTAGGAAATCCTACTAAATTCAAATTCCCTACTTTTAGAAGGGATCAGTACTAAACATTCAATTTCTAATGAAAAGCATCAACAAAATTCTTGTGCTAGTTGGAGTTGATTAGGGGAGTTTGAGAGTAGGCCTTCATTTAGTACAAGAAATGCACTGATGCCTTGTCAACAGAGATCTGATATCAGTTACAGTGAACTGTCTCAGTATTTCCATATGCCCATTACACAAGCAGCTAAGCAGCTCAAGGTTGGCCTAACTGTTCTCAAAACAAGGTACAGAGAGTTTGGGATTCCTAGATGACCACACCGTAAAATGAAAAAAGCCTTCGAAATCTTATAAATAATATTCAGCTATCATTGTTTCCTATTAGTTTAATTTAAATATATTTCTTAAAATTGAAGTACAATGTTGATTGTATTCTAAAAAATTTAAAATGGAGCCACATCTTATTTGATATAAATCATCTCCTTTGATTTCAAGAATTTGTTTTTAAATATGAAAGAATCAATATCTGGTAAGATTCATGAAACAAAATCCTAACAATCACTTGTCTCTTCTTCTAGTAAAATTTAGTGAAAGCTTCATTTTTATACTGTAATGTCGACTTGACTATGAAAACCTATTCCCTTCTATATTAGCTTTTATATTTCATCCAATGTTTTGTTCTATCGACATAGAAGTCTACAATTTATTGAAATTTGGGATCTTTGTGATCAGGAACTGGCCAAGAAGAATGCAGGGGTTAGCCAAACTCGGTTGACAAATGCAGTAGACACCGAAGGAGCAAAAGAGATTGATGGAGGAAATGCCAGGGATAGAACTTGACGAAAGAAACATAAGGCCGAGCCAGACATGTTTTAAGGCCAATTATAAGTAGAAGTAACAGCAGCAGCAGTGGTTCCAGTTGCAATTCAAGTCAGATCACCTGCTTTTCACTGCTTCAGCCTCCACCAGTTCCCTTTCATCTTCATCCTGTTAATCTCTTCAATATGTATATGTGTAAATAGCATCATATATAGCACAGACGTTATCTCCATATTCTTTTATTTATTCACAAGAGAATTAAAAAAAGTCTTGATAGTTTGTAAGATTTGATTGATTGTTTTATTGTCAGGAGTGGAAACAGGGAAAACAACTGAGGATTATAATGTGTCAAGAGTGTATTCTGATTTTGAAGATGATATTTATGATGCAGGTATGTTATAGCTTAATATCACTTTCAGTGAGTAATTTTAAAGTATTAGAGGCAGGGGTCATAAACTGCTAGATTTTTCTTTCTCTGGAGTGAAGACATGAGGAAAAGTTAAAACTAAAATAAGATATTATCGTGATACTACAATTATAGTTTTGTTAGTTTGATCATTTGCAAATATGAAATCATTTTTGGACAACAACTGTGATGTTGTCATGGTTGAGAGAGCATTGTATTTCTTGAAGACCGTGACGATGTTATTGTAGAATGGATATTTTAAATATTGAAAATAGATTGTATTACTGTCATTGTTGGAAGCATGTTATAATACTGAACTACTTTATGATTTGGTGCCAAAGAAAACTAATTTATCCTAGGTATTAAATCATGAGTCTAGTGGCATGGGTCCTCTTTTAGGGAAGGTCTTGTTATAGTGTGGTCCTGAATGGTGTAAGGCCCTAGTACTGATGCAAATGAAATAGATTTTATATTGTGCAAATGATGTTTGAACATTGTAAACTCTTTTGCTCTTCCAATCACAGATGTAAACTCTGATGGCACACTCTAAAATAAAAGACAAATTAGTTGCAATTCATCGAGGGTGAATTATTTTCATTTATAGATCACATAAAAAGATTATGTGAGAAAATATACTCTTATTTTGTGAGAATAAGTTATAAAAATAAGGGGAAGGTCAATATTGAAATTAAAAAGCTATAAAATGAGATTTATGATTAGTTGTTAAAAGGAGTCTTAAGGTTCTTAGAGAGTTCACGAGGGATAAATCTTGTTAAGTGCAAGGCTCTGGCATCATAAAAGATGAGGTCTGGATCATAACTTCGCAAATTTGGTGGAATAGACACCCCTCAATCCTGGGCGCTCAACCGAGGAGGTTCAGCCTAAGGCTTGTGCCTCGGTATGAGGTATCTAAAATGACTTTATATGAAAAACACTCCATCAAAAAAAAGGGAGTTGAAGGTCAATATTTAAGTTAAAAAAACTAAAGACTGAGTTTATGATTGGCTGTTTGAAGGAGTCTTGAAATCAATAACTTCAAATTGGGAATGCAATTCTGAATTGTTGCATTGCTACAATATAAATGTTGTAGACTTGTCAATGGTTGCAACTCATCAATAGCTGCTATGTTCTGCACCTCCTCACAAGAATCAATGAAATTCTGCTCCAAGCAGCTCAGTTTGGAAAGTCTCAGCAACTCCTCAAGCTCAGGACACTGGTAAATAATCAATTTTGTAGGCTTTGTAAGATCACCCATTCTTGCCACTCTTTGTAATTCTCTCTGACATGTCAAGGTAACTTTAGTTTCTGTCATTTGCAGCATAATGATTCTATAACTTCACTCAAGAGACGATCTCAATTTTGCTCCAAGTAGCTCAGTCTTGAAGGATTTGGCAACTCCTCAAGCTTAGGACACTCGTTAACATACAACTTTGCAAGCTTTGGAAGATCACTTGTTCCTGCTACTCTTAGCAAATCTCTGCAACTTGGTACATCCTTACTGATGAATGTTTGTTGGCAGTGCCTTCCTACAATGCTTGTTAAGATCTGGCAACTCCTCAGTCACAGGACATTCACTAAGAATCAGCTCTTTAAGCTTTTTAAGATCACTATTTCCTGTTATCTCTCTGATTCTTTGAAACATGTCAGCATGGGGTGGATGAGCGTTGTTTGTAGAGTAGTGTTCTGTAGTTATTCACAATACTCAATTTTCTCCAAGCAATATGGAAAGGCTCGGCAACTCCTCAAGCTCAGGACGCCGGTGAATAGTCACCCAGTAAGCTTCGTAAGATTAGCAATTCCTGTCACCCTTTATAATTCTTTGCAACATATCAAAGGTAAGTCCTCTAATAAGTCTTGGTGGCAGCATAATGTTTGGTACCTTCATACAAGAGTTAAGCTCAATTTCCTCCAAGCAGTTCAGTCTTCCAAAACTTGGCAACCCTCCAAGCTCAGGACAACAGATAACTCGCAATAGCTAAGCTCCAATCAATTAACATCCCCTACTGTTAGCACTCTTAAAAATCCATAATACATTAAAAAAATACCATGATCAATGTAAAAACCTCTTGTTATGGAGTCAAGGATATATAGAGGTCACTACAATTTAAGAAACAATTCTAGTGTCAAAGAAAGCTCCTAATAAGAAGTCATAGCCATTAATACCACTAAATGATACAATTGACTTCATATAAGTAATGTTTCCAATGTAGAGAGGTGTTCACAAAAAGTGTCAGTAACTCAGAAGCAGGCACTAATTGACATTGATGCTACCCAAACAAATGGTAAATTTATCATTGATGTAGATTCTTAGATATTATGGTAATTAAACATGCAAAACAATTGACACCTAACCCCAATATTATGTATTCGATGATATGATTTTTTTCCAGCAATGTCTATTTGGTTATCATGGAGTTAAATCTCTGAAAGTATAAACTTTAAGAGGACCGGAAAACCTAGTGCAAAAGATCAGTAATGACCCAAAAGGTTATGTGGACCAGATAGAAGGAGATAGACATACATAGATCGACAAGCAAAGTTTCTCAAACTGTGATGGGACTACTTACAAATCCAATGGAAAAGAAAAAAAACATACTATGGCAAAAAAACAAAAACAAAACATGTGCCAAGAAAACTTACATAACATAAAGTGCCTGAAACCAATAGTAAAATCCATAAAATGAAAGTCTCATGTTAACCAAGGGTGGACAGATGATATTCTAGCAATATCTTTAGACTGACAGGCAGCCTATTTCACCATATGTTTCTCATTACAATGTTCAAATTGGTTTTGTGAGTCGTAAGATTGTCACAGAGGGTCTTTAAAAGTTAGGGCAATGGGCATACACCTCCCTAATAGGCATGGTTGATTGTCATTTATCAAATGCATATTTTAAAAAATTTAAAATAGTAAGTGGTTAAGTGGCAAGGCTGAGAGTTCAAGTACCATTCATTGCCTACAAAGTATTGATGAGGTGTCATGTGATAATTCCAACACCTAGGTACATGTGTAGGGATTTCATATCCATTCAAGCTCACCTTAATATGAGAGCATAGAGAAGAGAGATGTGGCAAAATAAGTCTCAGGAGATGGATTTTGCCACGAGTGAAGCAAAAATGAGGTTTTTTTTTGGCAAAACAAATCAGCCCTGTGCTTCAATTGAATATTTGAAGTTGATGGGAGTCGGGGGTAGAAAGAGGAAAACTTTATTTTTTTTATCATAATTCTTTATAGCCTCCAACTGTCTTATCCTCCCATCTTCGCCTTTCCTTGTAGCTAAGGTTAAGGTTCTATAGGGAGCCTAGGGATCTAGTTTTATGAAGTAGGAGATTTTATGAAACAAAAAATTATGCTATTTGATTATTTAGAATATTTTTATTAAAAATAGTTGTTCTTATTTTTTACAACTGGATATTTCATAGGTGAAATTGGGGTAGAACTGAAAATTGCCCTAGGAATTTTTTATTGACACTTTTCAATTAGCTAATATTTTAGATTATCATAGAAAAGACTAAATAAAAGAAAAATATTTTTATTTATTAATTTTTTTATTCTAAACATTTTCTATGAGACTACAATCTTTTCTAATTTTGGAAAAAAAAAAATTAAACTGAAATGCACAACTAAATTCATAGGGCAGGGAATTTAGCTAAGTTCTGGGAAGACTCTTGGGGTGGCTTTCCTGTCATACAGTCACATGCAGATCTTCATCAAATCAAACAGTTATGCCTTTTGAAGTGGGGTCCTCTTCTTAAAGATTACCTAATACCAGCTCCTTCCTTCCTAGAAGATGGTTCATGGAAGTGGAAGGATTTCTCAAAATTAGGTGTGAATGGAAATGAACTTAATTCCTTATTGGAGATTTTACAAAACAGATCCTTCTTTCTGAAAAGAGGGAATGATGAAATCATATGGAATGGATCAAAAAATGGCTGTTATAATGTAAAGGATGGTTAAAAAATCTTATCAGGGAAGCTTCAGAATCCAGTTACCATTCAGACTTAGTTATGTTGGAATAAAGTATGTCTTCCTAAAGCAAGTGTCTTTATGTGGGCAGCCTCACAAGGTCGGATCCTGACAGCAGATAGATTTTCTCAAATGGGATATATGGGCCCTTCAAGATGTTCTCTTTGTCACAATCATGAAGAAGATCATGATCATTTATTGCTTTCATGTCCCTTTGCTAATAAATGCTGGGACTGGCTTTGCTTAAAATTGGATTGGTTTTTTGCACGTTCTCCCAATCTCCAATCTCATTTGCTCTCTTGGCCATTACTTTATGGAGAAAGTCTTTGCAGAAATATTTGGATTATTACACCTTCTATTGTTATATGGGAAATTTGGAAAGAAAGAAACAAGAGGATTTTTCAAGACAAACATATGACAGTTGAATCTATTTTTAACAAAATTGAGGCAGCAATTGTAGAGCTCATGAATTCAAGAATTCAATCCCAATCAGCCAAACACAAATCCTACACTAGTTGGGATGATCTAATGATCAAAAGATGGCATGGTCTAAAAACACCAACTACAATTGGCAGGGGATGCAAAGAAAATTACTTTCAAAGGTAGACATGCACATGGAAACCCCCTGCCTCAGGTTGGTTCAAGCTTAACTTTGACGGTGCCTCGAGAGGCAATCCTAGGCCATCAAGAGCAGGTTGCATTATCCATTCCTCAGATGGGGCTGTTGTGGCAAGACATGCCATCCCTCTAGATCCGGATACAAACAATGTAGCAGAACTTAAAGCCCTATTTCATGGATTAAAACTTGCAAGGGAACTCAATTTAAATAAAGTGGAAATTGAAGGGGACTCGATGATTGTCATAAATGCAATTAGAACAGGAGTCATCAACAACTAGAAACTCCAAGCATTACTGGAAATTATTATTATTTTACTCAAAAAGTTTGAATCTATAACGACTAACCACATCTAACGAGAAGGCAACTCTAAGCTAGATGAACTGGCAAATCTAGTTGTAGGGGGTACTTCTCTCAAATTATTTTCAGCTGATGTTGGCATTCGGGTCACTCCTTCTCAATCCAACTAGGCATTCTTCCCCAGCAATGGTCAGCTGTCGTGTCATAGGCAGTTTCAAAATTGCATATAGCTTCACTTCTGGCATTGGGTCTCATCATCTTCTATTCCTTTTGGCGGTCATTTCCTTGCCATTGCAGTTTTCGTAGATGCTCTTATGTCAGTATGCAGAAAGTGTACTGTTGCTATCTTCAAGGGATCACTGGCATGTTGGGAAGTACTCACTCAAGACATGGGCAAGCCTTCTCCGTCACGCAACTACCAGTTTGGTGTGGGTCTCCAAAACAGTTCTCCCTCATGCAACTGCCAGTTTGGTGCGGGTCTCCAAAATAGGAACACCTGCTTTGGTACTTTGTCAATTCATCATTCCTCTACCATCTACGAGTCCTCAGACACCTCAGATCAGGACACCACCTCTCCATCAGACTAGCATGGATGTTTGAGTGATCACAGGTTCCTGCTTTTATTTTTACTAGCTAGCTTGGTTATAGCAGCTGCAGAACAATAGTTTCTTTTGTATATTTTTTGGGCAATGGTGTCGAGCTCTGTTGCTCTTCTTGTGGTCCACCATTTTCTTTTTACTAGTTTGCTCCGCTTTGCTTGCTCTCTTGCATTTTCATTCTGCAAGGGGTAAAACTTTTATCTTTCATATGTTATCTTTTTAAACTATATATATAGCTATCTGGCTTCAGCCTTTATCAATCAAAAAAGAAAAATCATAGGACCACGAACTTTAAAATATTCTTACAAATCTCAACAGCACCCACTGAAAGTTTGCAAGAAGCCCTTATATTAAGTTCCCACCTTTATTTAAAAATGCTTAAATAATAGTGTTATGCTTCAAATTCCAAATACACACAAAATATCTCTTGCAAAATCAAAGGCTTATCTATGCTTGACTTGTACCAAATACTAGTTACCCTTTGATTTCAAATGGAAAGATTATTCTAAGTACAATATGAAATACACATTGAATGTGATGAAGATGAAGAGCAATATTGAGTATGAGATGAGGATGATAATTTGATTTGCTCGAGAGTATATTTCAGCACTATTATAAAAAATATCTTCAAAATTATTTCTGAACCTAAAGATTATATTTCAATGCTTACATAAAAATATCTTCAATGTTGTTATTACTGGTTTCGCCCTCTAGAAGCGGGGTTCAAATTTCAGGGCAAATATGATTTGCTGGATTCCATGGATTTAGGATACAACGGTATGTCCATGAATAGAAAACACAATTAAGAAATTCTTAAGTACTATCAAAGCAGGAAATATTTTGTCTTTCTAATATGATTGCCAAATCCTACTTTTGCAAGTCATTTTAAGGAATGGACAAATTTTGAAGGATTTGTTAATGGTTGTGCTAAGTTAATAGTCCCACATGTACGCCGAAAAAAATAGTACATTTTTTTAATTAATGGTGGTTCAGTAGCCTAGCCTAGCGTATTTTGAATTTTAATTTTTGTATTGAGTAATTGTAAAAGAAAACATTTTAAGGATTGAATGCAATCAAGAGATTGTGAATCAGAATAATAAAGGGATTTTGAATTATAATAATAACGCATCTTTAGTTGTAGGATCTATAGTTTGATAGTGTCTAATACGTTGTCACTTTTAGTACGTTCTTTTCTAGTCTTTTGTAGCTGAAAACGTTGAGATAAAATTTGGATCAATATTTCTGAGTAAATTTTAGAATTTATGCTTCCATTAATGCATAGTTGAAAGTGGATTTCTATTAGATGTTTAAATTCTAAATGCTCTCGCAGACGTGCGCAAAATATAGAGAATGCACATGAATTGTTTGACAATATGCCTCAAGGAGATATGGTCTCATGGAATGCAATGATGTGATCTCATGGAACACGATGATTGCAGGATATGCACAAAACATATTATCTAAAAAAGCTTTGGAATTTTTTAAGCTAATGCATTGGGAAGATGTAAAGTTAGATTCCACAGTTTTTGTCAACATCCTCCCATTCTGTGTCAAAATGGGAGCTTTGGAATAGGGCATGGACATCCATCAAAGCATTATTGAAAGTAGATTTCTGTCGGATGTTGTAGTTGCAAGTGCCTTGGTTAATATGCTTTCAAAATGTGGAAGCGTACATGGCTCATGATCTGTTTGACAAAATGTCTAAAAAGAAATTTGATCTCATAGACTACAATGATTGCAAGATATGCTTGTAAGGATGTTCTCAAACTCTTCAAACTAATGAAGCACTTGGGACATACCTTGACTATGCGAGCTCGCTTGTGTTTTATTATGCTGTCATGTTGGCTTAGTGATGGAGGGATGTAAATACTTCAGTAGCATGAGTGACTCTCACTGCATTACACTTACAATCGATCAATTTGTAAGGCTGACCTTTTTGGCCATCTTGGCTATCGTGAAGAAACTCTAAACTTTATCATCAAAATGCCATCTAGATTTGTGGTGGTTGTGTGTGTTAAGAAATGACGAAGTGGAGTCTACCGTACAGTGGAGGCAATCTCATTGTATTGTAAGACCACCGTACGACTGAGGCAGTCTCACCATATGGTGCAAACAAACATAGGCACCATATGGCGAGTCTACATTGGCATCGTACGGAGTACCGAGACTCGACAATGGAAAAAGTGCCAAAGGGAGAAGTTCATGTACGACAAGACCTGATGGAGGAAAAAGTGCTGAAGGGAGAAGTCCCCGTACGACAAGACCCGACGGAGGCAAAAGTGTCAAAGGGAGTAATCATCATATGGGCAGTTGCACAGGTGATTATGTGTGACAGACGATTGGTAGACCATTTTTCCCATATCCGTTTCTCTACCAAATTCTAAAATGATTTGAAATATGTTTTAATGGCTGCAAGAATTCGTTAGAATATGATGTGGTTGAATATCAGGTTGATTGTAAGGCAATCTGAGCCTGTGTAACAATTTGGAGTGCATTGTATGTAAATCTTTTTTATTGTAATACAAAGTTGCACATCTCTGAGATATTTTATTGTCTTGCACATCTCAAATTTTATTGTCTTGCACATCTCTGAGATATAGTTGCTTATTTCCCTGTTAATTTGGCATTTAGAAAGCGTTTCTACACTGTTGTTTTCTTAACAAATGGTATCAAAGCCTGACCAGTGGTGTTATCCTTGTCAGATAAGAGTTGATTTTTTGTGCCAATTTGGTTTCAGTGGGAGTTTGCAAAGTTTTTGTCTATAATGGATAGTACGTCTAGAAGAGTAGACATTGAAAATTTCAATGGCACAAATTTTGAGTTGTGAAAAGTTAAAATTGAAGATGTGATGGTTGATCGAGATCTGTGGATTGTTGTGTCTGCTGCCAAGCCTATAGGCATGAAGCAAGAAGATTGGGATATAGCGAATCGGAAAGCTAGAGGACTCATAAGATTGAGTTTGGCAGATTTTGTTTGGTTGAATTTCCATGAAGAGAAAATTGCACATTCCTTGTGGAAGAAGTTAGGAGACATTTATTAGGGCAAGTCCTTGGTAAATAAACTCTTCTTGAGAAAGAAATTGTACTCCTTGAAGATGGATGAAGGAACAGTTGTTGCAGATCATCTGAATATTCAGTTGACATCTGTTGGTGTAACCATTGGTGAGGAAGAACATTGTATGCTCTTGTTGTGTTCCTTGTCTGATTCATGGGACCACTTGGTGATGGCTATTGGAAGTACTACTACCCAAGTAAAATGTTAGGAATGAATGCTTGGCAGTCATTCTATAGCAGTTGCTGTTGCATTCATGACTATTATTGTCATTGATGTCAACGCAGTGGTCTTTTGGAGACTTGCAGAGAAGTAGACAATGTTTTGATTAGCGCACGTGTTATATTGTAGATGGTGATATGCGATGTTGAGGTTATATTCTTTGATATGTTATATGTCTATGGTTAAGAGCACAGACAGTAATTCATTTATTCATGAAAGTTATGAGCATTTTGGTGGACGCAGTATTCAAGCACTGTTCCTAAGTAGTGGTTTGTGGAAATCGAATGATATCTCATAATCAGGATGGAATCTGGTTTTGCGCAGTTAAAGGGAAGTTTGAGACACATTGATAGTGACGTGGATGATAGCGCAAACTTCGAGGTCACACGAGTGAAGAGTTATTATATTTGGAAGCCGACAGTTTTATGTAATTTTGATGTAGCCTGTGGAAAACTTTTATTTTATAATTGTATGTCGACTCATTTGTAATTATTTGAGTGTGGTATAAATGAAGGAATGTTTTTCCTTATTGTAATGAATATGTGGTGTGAAAGATTATGATAAGCAAGTGATTGAATATAGTTGAATGCGAATGTATGCATGAAGTGAAGAAAAGAGCCAATGCAATTGTGAAGGGAAGACATGCAAAGTACAGAGATTTGGAATTGAGATCACGTATAGTAGTGAGTGCGGTTTGGCACAGTGAAGGAGGTAACATATCTCATATTATTCTGTTGAATAATCTTAAGGTCAGTTGGACAGTGTGTTCAGTGATCTTTCCATTGAAGTTGTTTGGGCAGTGGGTCCTTCTGTCTTCCATAACTCTTAATAGGGTTAGAATCTTTTAACAGGGATTCAAAATCTCCTAATTGAGATTCATATGTACTAAATGTATTTCATAAGACTCCTAACAGAGTCCATCATTTCACAAGGAATATTCATATTAGTGCATCTTTTGTGGGCATCATTCCCAAGGGGGTTTACTATTTGATCAAGAGGTTCCCTAGTCAACATATCTTGTGTCATTGTGTTATTGTGTATGAATATCTTTCTATGGTTAGTAATTATATTGCTTACATGGTTAAATGCTGTTGAAGTTGATAAAAGTTATAATTATCAGATAACTAATTCACCCCCCCTCTCAGTTATCTTGGTGGACTTTACTTTCTAACAATTGGTATTAGAGCAGCAGGTCCTTGAAAGAGAAGTTTAACAGCTTAAGGAGATCTATGGAGAATTTCAGGAAAGAAAGCCCGAAATCCGATGGAGTAAATTTTGATAGCTGGAAAGAGAAGATCAAGACACATCTACTGTGTTTAGGACCAGGTTATTGGTTGATTACAAAGAATGAAAAGACTATTATTGAAGAAGATAATCTTGAGACATTTTCTAGTGATGAGAGAGATCTATTCATGTGTAACATACTTGCAAGAGAAGCACTTTTGACAGCCCTTCTAGAGAACGAATACAGTTAGGTAAAATGCTTGAAAAAATCTCATGAAATTTGGAAAGCTTTACACTCTACTTTTGAAGGTGATGAACATGCAAAGAGAGTTAGGTTACATAATTGGATATGTGCATTTGAAGATATTAGAATGATGGAAGATGAATCTGTTAGAAGCTATATTGGTAGAATGTCAGAAATTGTTGCAGGGATAAAATCTTATGGAGGAACAAAGACAGAGAATGAAGTGATATGAAAAATTTTGAGGACATTGACACCTGCATTTAAGCAGACAACACAAATGATTGAACAAGTTATACCTTGTACAATGAACTTTACAAGAAAGACTCTTCTTGGAAAATTGGAAGTAGCAAAGATGAACCTGAGGTTATTAGGAGACTTACCTAGAATGGAGACAGCATTCAGTGCTCTTAGTATGTGCCCTACTTTGTCAAGAAGCATCAGTGTGAGTGGAGATTATGCTGACAGCAATAGCAGATCTAGAAATGAAGAAGACCGAAAGATTGAAGAAGGTATTGCCTTTCTTGTGAAGAGAGAACCAAACGGTAAGAAAATTTTTAAATGTTGGACTTGTCAAGAATATGGTCATTTTGCATCTAAATGTCCTAAGAGAGTTAAGAAGCACAGAAACAATTTTAAGCCTAGAAGATCTAAGGAATGTTATTATGCTAATGATGAAGATCTTGAAGCTAGTATTGAAAGAACTCTAAGTGAAAGCGATACTGAGAATAATGATGAAATAGGATTTGTAGCAATTAAAGAAGATTCTGAAACTGATGTTAAGGAAGAAAAAGCCTTAGTTTCCCAAGTTGAAAAGAAAGCTAATTGGATTATAGACAGTGGTTGTTCACATCATATGACTGGAGATATGAAGTTCATAAAGTTTAACAATTATGATGGAGGAGTTGTGAGAGTTGGAAACAATGCACCTTGTTTGATTAAAGATATAAGATCTATTACTCTTGATGGAAAGACTAATACTGATGATGTTTACTTTGTGGATAGTTTGAAACATAATCTTTTGAGTGTTGGATAGTTAGTTGATAAGGGATATCAAGTTTGGTTTACTGAGAAAACTTGTGTGATAAAGGATAAAGATGAAAATCTGATTGGAACTGGATCTAGAACCAGAGGTAATGTATTTCAGTTGAATCCTACTGAGATGACATGTTTGATTACTAAAATTGATGATAGTTGGTTATGACATAGGAGATTTTGTCATATAAACTTTGATAACATTGTGAAATTGAGTACTACACTTGTAGTAAGAGATTTGCCTAAGATTATGAAGCCTACTAACATGATTTGCAAGGAATGTGTGATGGCGAAACATAAGAGAAGTTCATTTCCTAGTAAGAAGTTCATCTCTGAGGAAAAGTTGGAGATTGTTCATACAGACTTGAGCGGTCCTACCAGGACTAGAGGATTCTATGGAGAAAGGTATTTTATGATTCTTGTTGATGATTTTACAAGAATGATGTGGATTGCATTTCTGAAAGAAAAGTGTGAAGCATTTGATAAGTTTAAGATCATTAAGAATAAAGTTGAGAATGAATCTAGAACGAAGATTAAATGTTTGATATCTGATAGAGGTGGAGAATTTACTTCTAGAGAGTTTAATACTTTTTGTGAAGTGAATGGCATTAAGAGACAGTTTTCAGCCCCTAGAACACCTGAACAAAATTGTATTGCATAAAGAAGAAACAGATCAATGACTGAAGCGGCAAGAGCTATGTTATTTGAGAATGATTTGACGAAGATATTCTAGAGAGAAGCAGTGAACACAACAGTATATACAATGAATAGAGTACAAATTAGAGCAGACATAGACAAGACACCCTATGAATTATGGTTTGGACATGCACCCCAGTTAAGTATTTTAGAATTTTTGGAAGCAAATGTTATATAAAGAGAGATGATGACATTGGAAAGTTTGATCCTAGAAGTGATGAAGGAATTTTTCTTGGATATTCTTTGAAGAGAAAAGCATATAGATGTTACAATAAGAGAACTAAGACTATTGTTGAGAGTGCAAATGTTAAAGTTGATGAAAAATTCAAAATTCAGGAAAGATTGCTTGATTATGAATCTAATGATGAAGCTCATCCTAAGCCTAACACTGAAACTACTGAATTATTCTATGAGACTGACAGTGACTTGTTGAATGAGAGTCATGCTGAAGAAACCAGAAAGGAATCTAGAGAAGAATCTACAATTGAAGCAAGATCTGAGACTATGACACCGAACATGTATATATCAAGACATCATCCTATTGAACAAGTTATTGGAAGCTTGGACAGAGGAGTTATGACTAGAGATAAGGTACATTTATGTTTGATTTCTCAAATTGATCCTAAATCTACTAATGAAGCTTGTGAAGATGAACATTGGATTAAAGCTATGAAAGAAGAACTAGATTAGATTGAAAAGAACAAGACATGGGAATTGGTCCCTAGACCTAAAGACAAGAATGTGATTGGAACTAAATGGGTATTTAGAAACAAGATGAATGAACAAGGAGAAGTAGTAAGAAACAAAGCAAGATTGGTATGTAAGGGATACTCACAGCAAGAAGGAATTGACTATGAAGAAACTTTTTCACCTGTAGCAAGAATTGAAGCAATAAGAATGTTCTTGGCCTATGTAGCTTTTAAGAAATTCAAAGTGTATCAGATGGATGTGAAGTCCACATTTTTTAATGGTGAATTGGAAAAAGAAGTCTACATTGAGCAACCTGAAGGTTTTCCTTTGACTCAAGAAGGAGACATGGTATGTAAACTGAAGAAAACATTATATGGACTAAAGCAAGCACCTAGAACTTGGTGTGCAAGAATGGATAAGTATTTGTTAAAATTGGGATTTACTAAAGGAATAGCTGATAGCAATCTATACACAAAAGAAATTGAAAATGGATTGTTAGTTGTAGTTATTTTTGTTGATGACATTATTTTTGGAGGAGAAGATGAAGCTAGTGACAAATTTGCTAATGAAATGAAAATTGAATTTGAAATGAGCATGATTGGTGAGATGAAATAATTTTTGGGATTACAGATAACACAGAACAATGATGGTATTTTTGTAAGTCAGAAAAAGTACTTGAATGATTTGTTGAAAAGATTTGGAATGGAGAACTGTAAACCAGTTGGAACACCTATGTTTATAGGACATAAACTATCTAGCAAAGATGAAACACTGACAGTTGAATAGAAGAACTACAAATCTATGATTAGAGGATTGCAATATTTGACACATACAAGACCTGATATAGCACATTCAGTTGGAATTGCAGCAAGATTTCAAGTTGAACCTAGAGAATCACATTATGCAGCAGTAAAGAGGATACTGAGATATTTAAGAGGCACAATGGACTATGGATCATGGTATGAAAAATCTGATGATTTTACCCTATGTGCATATACAGATGCTAATTGGGGAGGCAATGTTGATGATAAGAAAAGCACCAGTGGTGGAGCATTTTTCTCTGGATGAAGATTAGTTTCTTGGCTAAGAAAGAAGTAGAATTATATCTCATAGAGCACAACAAAAGTAGAATATGTAGCAGCAGAAAACAATTGTAATCAGATAATTTGGATGAAGTAGATGTTGAAGGATATTGGAATAATTTTTGTTGAGCCTATTGTCATACAGTGTGACAACACCAGTATAGTTAGTATGTCTAAGAATCTTGTATTATAGTCTAAGACAAAGCATATAGAGATCAAGTATCATGTTGTAAGAGAGAAAGTTGTTGAGAAATAAGTCAGATTGGAGTACATAAGCACAAAGGAGAAGATAGCACACATATTTACTAAACCTTTTCCTAAGGATACATTTGAGTATCTGAGAGGTATGTTTGGAGTTATGCCCCAGCCTACTTTTGAGTAATGATGTAGTTGGTTGCATCCGTCCAGTGGTATATGAGCCTTATTCTTTTTCTAGACTGGATGTTGGTACTTCCTCTATGGGGGAGTATGTGTATTTGAGCTGAGTCATGAGGACTCTTGTGATTGTATTTTCTGAATAGTGTCTTTTGACATTGAGTTATTGTTGATATAATGATGAAATTTATGTCATTGATGTCAATGCGGGAGAAGTGTACATGAAAAACCATTTGTACTATCTGAGCAAAGCAAGATTTGATTGATGAAGAGGACTTGAAGCATTTTTTGAGCAGCAGTGTTGCAGTATTGGATTTTTGGAACATTGGATATTTTTCATCTATGTTGTCATCAATGCCAATGGGGGAGATTATTAGGAATGAATTCTTGGCAATCATTCTGTAGCAGTTGTTGTTGCATTCCTGACTATGATTGTCATTGATGTAATGCCTCGGCTTCCTCCAAACATGTTTGGTGCTTAAAAACCTGCAACAATCATTAGTAGATGTCAATATAATATAATGATATTTAAATGACTAACAATTATTAGTGATAAAACAAATAAATACTAAATCATTTAATATTCTACTTCCCATACTAAACCCACCTAATCCTTAGAAGTCAACTCTTCTCCGATTTACCTAATTCTTTGGTGAGAACAATTCTCAATCAGGTAATCATCATGTTGAGAGCGATCCTTCTAAGGCCTCTAGAATCTCTGTTAATGAATAAACCCATTAACCCATAATACTCGGTGAAGATCCCACCTCCAACCGAGTCTCTTTCTCTTACATATGCATATGTTTAACCACTATAATATATATTATCTCTAGCGACTCTCTATTATCCCTCTCTGGATTCCCAATGGAATCACAACATTCTTATGAATGTTCTCTATCGAGTCTCTGAGTCCCCTCATTTGGTGAACTCGAAATTCATATGAATGTCCTCTGCCAAGTTTTACTTGGTCCTCGATTATCTCTTACAAGTTTTTATAAATGGTTCATCCCTAATATGAAATAAAATTTAATCCCTTATGATGACTCTTACATCTCTAATTATTATTCTCATGAAATCAAATGTAATACTCTAATATAAATCATTTAATGATTTACCTCTGATATCCCGTTGCAGAAAATAATATTTGTGCTATGAACGATAGGTTTCTTTTTGACTTAAATGTTTATAGTTCATGGAACATAGTATATATGTATTCCCTACTATTCCCTAATGCCCATATCTCTGTGATTAAGATCTCTGATCAGCTGTCCTTGTTGTGGAATATTTCTCTATGATCGTTTCTTTACCTGTTGACTCTTAGAAACTCTGGGTGCTTGCTACTCATTCTTTTCTTTGATATCGTTCACGTCCTGTGCGTATACCTGTGTTACTCTCTTCTCTAACCCCCCATTGATGTTTTTTGATGATTTTGATTTATATATGCCGCGTCCATAAGACGTGACCTGCCCAGACTACCGTCAGGTGTCGATTGGTGTTATCAATTTAATTTTATTTGAAGTCAATCATTGTTATGTCGATGGTTATAATATTGTTATTTGATATATCGTTTGCATCATAACAAATAGTAATAATTGATATATTATCTTATGATAATATATAGTATATAATTTTACTCGTTCATGTTATATAATATATTCAGTTTTATACAACACTTGATTAGCAATTAATGTATTAAGATTTTGATTATTATGGTTAATAATTAATTATTATTTATTTAGAAATTATAATATTATTTATATATTATATAATAATTATATTTATTTATTAATAATATTATATATATAATATTATTAATAATCTCTCCTTTCATTATTATAATAATTTAATTAATTATATATTATAATTTATTATTATGATTTAATTATAATTATATTTATTATTTAATCATTTTATATTATATTCAATTCTTCTTAAATTATGCTCCAAAAAGGGGACATTACAGTTCGCCCTTCCCAAAATTGCTTGTCCTCAAGCAATTCAAACCTCCATTATGAGTGGTGACTTGCTATGTCGATATCGAATCTAGTGATCCTGAATGATTATGTCCTTTCTCTTATGACTAAATGATGACTATTCTCTTAAATCTTCTCTTATTCGATGATTCTATGTCTATCTTTTACCCTACAGGATGGCAGGATCATGCTCTGATACCACTGTAATGTCCCGGCTTCCTCTGGACGTGTTTGGTGCTTAAAAACCTACAACAATCGTTAGTAGATGCCAATATAATATAATGATATTTAAATGACTAACAATTATTAGTGATAAAACAAATAAATACTAACTCATTTAATATTCTACTTCCCATACTAAACCCACCTAATCCTTAGAAGTCAACTCTTCTCCGATTTATCTAATGCACTGGTGAGAAAAATTCTCAATCAGGTAATCATCATGTTGAGAGCGATCCTTCTAAGGCCTCTAGGATCTCTATTAATGAATAAACCCATTAACCCATAATACTCGGCGAAGATCCCACCTCCAACCGAGTCTCTTTCTCTTACATATGCATATGTTTAACCACTATAATATATATTATCTCTAGGGACTCTCTATTATCCCTCTCTAGATTCCCAATGGAATCACAACATTCTTATGAATGTTCTCTATTGAGTCTCTGAGTCCCCTCATTTGGTGAACTCGACATTCATATGAATGTCCTCTGCCAAGTTTTACTTGGTCCTCGATTATCTCTTACAAGTTTTTATAAATGGTTCATCTCTAATATGAAATAAATAATCCCTTATGATGACTCTTACATCTCTAATTATTATTCTCATGAAATCCAATGTAATACTCTAATATAAATCATTTAATGATTTACCTCTGATATCCCATTGCAGAAAATAATATTTGTGCTATGAATGATAGGTTTCTTTCTGACTTAAATGTTTATAGTTCATGGAACGTAGTATATATGTATTCCCTGCTATTCCCTGATGCCCATATCTCTGTGATTAAGATCTCTGATCATCTGTCCTTGCTGCGGAATATTTCTCTGTGATCATTTCTTTACCTGTCGACTCTTAGAAACTCTGGGTGCTTGCTACTCATTCTTTCCTTTGATATCGTTCATGTCTTGTGCGTATACTCGTGTTACTCTCTTCTCTAACCCCCCATTGATGTTTTTTGATGATTTTGATTTATATATGCCATGTCCATAAGACGTGACCTGCCCAGACTACCGTCAGGTGTCGATTAGTGTTATCAATTTAATTTTATTTGAAGTCAATCATTGTTATGTCGATAGTTATAATATTGTTATTTGATATATCGTTTGCATCATAAAAAATAGTAATAATTGATATATTATCTTATGATAATATATAGTATATAATTTTACTCATTCATGTTATATAATATATTTAATTTTATACAACACTTGATTAGCAATTATTGTATTAAGATTTTGATTATTATGGTTAATAATTAATTATTATTAATTTAGAAATTATAATATTATTTATATATTATATAATAATTATATTTATTTATTAATAATATTATATATATAATATTATTAATATCTCCTTTCATTATTATAATAATTTAATTAATTATATATTATAATTTATTATTATGATTTAATTATAATTATATTTATTATTTTTTTAATTATTTAATCATTTAATATTATATTAAATTCTTCTTAAATTATGCTCCGGAAAGGGGACATTACAATTCATGTCAACACAGTGATCTTCTGGAGATTCGCAAAGAAGCAGACAGTGTTTTGATTAGCACACGTGTTATATTACAGATGGTGATATGCGATCTTGAGGTTATATTCTTTGATATGTTATATGTCGATGGTTAAGAGCATAGATAGTAATTCATTTATTCATAAAAGTTATGAGCATTTTGGTGGAAGCAGTATTTCTAAGTAGCGGTTTGTGGAAATCGGATGATATCTCATAATCGGGATGGAATCTGGTTTTGCACAATTAAAGGGAAGTTTGAGACACATTGATAGTGATGTGGATGATAGTGCAAACTTCGAGGTCACATGAGTGAAGAGTTATTGTATTTGGAAGCTGACAGTTTTGTGTAATTTTGATGTAGTGTGTGGAAAACTTTTATTTTGTAATTGTATGCCAACTCATTTGTAATTATTTGAGTGTGGTATAAAAGAAGACATTTTTTTCCTTGTTGTAATGAATATGTGGTGTGAAAGATTATGATAAGCAAGTGATTGAAAATAGTTGAATGTGAATGTATGCATGAAGTGAAGAAAAGAGCCAATGCAGTTGTGAAGGGAAGACCTGCGAAGTACAGAGATCTGGTATAGCAGTGAGTGCGGTTTCGCATAGTGAAGGAGGTAACATATTTCATATTAATCTATTGAATAATCTTAAGGTCAGTTGGACAGTGTGTTCAGTGATCTTTCCATTGAAGTTGTTTGGGCAGTGGGTCCTTCTATCTTCCATAACTCTTAATAGGGTTAGAATCTTTTCACAGTGATTCAAAATCTCCTAATTGGGATTCATATGTATTGAATGTATTTCATAAGACTCCTAACAGAGTCCATCCTTTCACAAGGAATATTCATATTAGTGCATCTTTTGTGGGCATCATAAATGGATATGTGGACTATAGGCCTTGTTAAAGAAAGTAAAGTCCACCTATGGTTACTAGAATGATTCTTCCAACTGCTCTTCAATAATGTTTAACTTCATAGAATTATGTTCTCTCAGAATACTGAATCTTTTCATTTTTCTATCTCTCTCATCTTGCAAAATTCTGATTTCATCATATAGCTTCCAAATTTTCTTCTCAACATCTAATACCTTCACATTTGGGCTAGAAAGAAGGTTGGATTCATTCTGAATTTATGCTTCATTCAACTTCATCTTCTGATCTTCTTTTTATGTCAAAGTTTTTGATTTGGTACACTGTATGTACAAAGATTTTCCTATTTCCAAACTCTTTCTTAAGTGTTTGATACAAATATCAAGATTTATTGTAATGTCTCCGCCAGGGAACCCATAAGGAATTAGGTCTATGACCTAAAATTACAATTAACAAATTTTTTTTAACATTCTAACATATCATCATTACCATTCACAAGTACATTCCTTAAGGTTCCTTTAATGAATTCAATTACCATTATCACGTATTACGTAATCTAACGAATTCTATTTCTATTTCAACTTCAATTTACATTGGAACATTGTCTTCATTCTACTTCAAAACCAATTGCCTTAGTGAATTAATTGAATTCATTTTCTTTACCAAACTAACACATCATTTACTTTTAGAAATGAAACAAGCACACATTACTTATCTCATCCACTAAGTACATTTATTCCTTCCTATTTATTTACTCCTTAACCATATCTATGCTCAACTCAAATACACTCATTTAAGTTTTTCCATTAAGAGTCCTTACTTCCTATTTTCATTTCAAGGTAATAATAGAAAGAGAGTAAAGTGATTAACCATATACTGCCAACCAACATAAACCATTTAATGAATCATTTTTGCCAAAAGGTTAACTTCCACAAATTATCAACTATAACCTTGTAAACATCTAGTAAAGGATTTATATTAAAACCTAGTTTGAATAACCATGCATCACTCACATAGAGCTATACATTTAAGAAATCACATTCCATTACTTCTTTCAAAAACATACATGTTTCCTTTTCCCTTATTATTTCACCTGGAGATACCCTTGAACCCTTAGAATATCTTTTCACTAACCATATATCAAAACAAGTTTCCTTTTAAAGAAGTTTACATCCATAAGTATTTTCATTACAAAGGTTTGCATAGAACCATTACTTTCAATTTCATTTAAAATTAACAAGAGATATAAGGTATGAATTACTCATTGATTTAACCATATTCAATCCCCTTTTCAAATTCATAATTCTACCCTTCCCTTATACATAACTTATTTCTTACAATTTCCTTTTACAAACATAATTGTAGTTACTGCACATTGCTCGAAGGCATATAGAAAGATAATTACATCAAGTTTCCCAAGGGCTTACAATACATCTTTACATTTTGATAACAAAAGATAGAGATACATTATACAAGAACATAATCTTCACCACTGAACAACTCAGAATCCAAGCCATGACATGAACCACAAATAATACCTCGAAAGAGATTTTCCACCCAACCATGTGAAATTGATAAAGTTCCACCCCCCATGCTAGGAGATAGAACCAACGTACTCTCGAGACCTTAAGGAAATCTAAGTCTCAAATACCAATAAATCCAAGACTCAAAAGAACAAGAATAAAGCACATAAAATATCATCATACTATAACAACAAGGTTAAGGTTCTAGGAGACCACCTAAGTGAGTGTCATCACACAACCTATATATTGGGATCTTTCTTGGCAACCATGTAACCCCAATCCCCCCTTTATGAATAGGGATGCATCTTGGTAGTTATCCCTGGTCCCGGTACTCCAATCAGGTATGTGTGGCCATTATTATGTTTTATTTCATTATCTTTTGAATCCCCCCTTCCTAGGTTAATTTTTAAAGGTTATCACTTTTTACAAACCCACCCATAGGATCATTCGATAACCACTTTAGGGTTCCAGCACCTATGGTGAGCCACTCACTTAAGGTTCCTATACCCTTATCCCATCACAAGCCACAAAACTAGATAACACTTCCAAGTCCTGATTCATAGGTTTAGGAAACTCTCCTGTGCACTCAGGCCCTCAGAACAAGTCCTAACCTTAGCCATATACATAACAGGAACTATTGGAAGAATGTCTATCACAAGACATCTCAAGGAAAACATAAAACTTTTCACATGCATAAGTAAAACTTCCCAAGGCTCATTTATAGGTCTAAGGAACCCTTCCGTGCACACTGGCCACCGAGACAAGTCCTAGCCTCATAAACTAAACTCAAATCTATGCCAATTGAAAAATCATCACAAGTAAACCATATAACCTCAACAAAACAAGTAACAAAAATATTTAAAGTTTACACAAAATTCATATGCCAAAACACAATGCTCTACAAAATCTCACGTGCTTGAATAATAACTAAGTCTGATTTTTTAGAAAAAACTAAAAATCTAGAAGTTACACCTTAACTCCTATGAATCTGGAACCTATCTTAATCATCTCAGAAGGTACCTAATTTCTTTATACAAGTATAACTTAAAGTATAAGAAATTAAAGTATCATAACTTATACTTAAATGTTATAATTGTAGAAATCCTGTAATAAATATTGAGCCCCTAAAACCTTAAAAAAACTCCAAACAACTTTCTACAAAAACTCGTACTACAATGTATGTATTCCCATACGCAATTTGACCAAGTGTCGTATGGGTATGACTACAATGTCGTACGACACTGTAAAACACTTTCACAAAATTCTATTTTAAACCCCCTGAAAACACTTAAAATTGATTTTCAACCCATATGACTTTGTATGCATTCCCATACGACATTTGACCAAGTGTTGTATGAGTATGGATACAATGTCGTACAACACTGCAGGCACTTTTACAAAATTAATTTAGAATTGCCCAAAAAGGCCAAAAAATGACTTTTTAAGGCATGAAGAGTGCTTGGGAAAGGTTCCCTGAGATCAACCTGATGTAGGGACCTCAGTACCACATCCTCAACACTACCTAAGTCTCAGATAAGATTAAATCAAATTGAAAACATCAATTCACAGAGAAGGCCTACAAAAAGGAAAAATGGGAAAGAAGGACTGCAACCTTTCCTAAACCATCCCAAACCTTCCTAAAATTCCCTAAATCATTACATAAATCTCACAAATAGAAAAAGGAAGTATCACAACAAATCCCAAACTCCCAGGAAATATTTTACTATTAATATTATACAAACATTTACATAATCTCTTTCTGGCAACACAATAGAAATACACAGACAATATAACACTTAAATTTCTTTTTTATTTCATAGTAAGCTATCACATAACAATCAAATAACATAGAATTTAAAAAACACAAGCATGCACATAGGAGAATTGGAGAATTCATCCTAGTATAGACCCTACCTGGGGTCCTGCGGAGAATTCTCTTCCCTTGACTGGAGACCTTCTTGGAAATCTACAAGCCTTGAGTAGATAGCTTCCTGGAAAGCTTCCTCTAGCAATCAAAACCCATAAATCCAATCCCACTTGTCCTCACCAAACAGAAACTCTCAAACTTAGACATCACAAATAAAATTGTGGAAAAACCCATTTAGAGCATTCCCAAAATCTTCCCGAAAAATCCTCCCCTCAAACCACACAAAATTGAAATATTTATCCTCCAACTATGTGGTTGGAGGAGTTGCTTTACGGGAAGCAACTTCTCCAACATCCACAATTGGTTGGAAGATAAATAAATCATTCCCGTAAGCACTTAACAAAGTTTTAATAAATTTAATTAAAAATAATTTCAAAAGAAATCATAACAAGAACACTCAACAAATAACTTTCAAGAAAACCACATAGCACACATGGAAACCAACTAGCCTAACTTCTAGGAGGTCTTGAGTTCAACTCCCTCCTAGATAGCTAGTTTTACTACAAAGAGCATTTATTTTTATTATTACTCTTATTAATATTATTTTCACTTTTTATTTAATACATTTATTTAATACACTTCATTGAATTCATTTTAAATAACATACCACTAAAACAATCAATAAATCCATACAAATATTATTATTTATATAAGCATGGGTATATGCGTGTGTGCCCACATATACACATACCTATATAACATACAATCAATATAACACATATAATATATATATATATATATATATATATATATATATATATATATATATATATATATATATATATATATATATATATACTTACGAGGATAAATCTAACCACATCATAACTCATAGAACAACGTCAAATCATAAATCACAAGACCACATCACATACCGCATTCAAATTCTCCAACTAGGGTAACCTCCTAAACAGAAATCTAAGTCCATGGGTAATCTTGAGAGAATTTTGGTAATATCTCCACACAACAACAGTTTGAGGATTTTTAAGGCACGCTTAGACCTATGTAGCCAGGTGGAGTTGATGCCTGGTACCTACATCCTGCAACACCAACCAACATGCATATATACATATATATAAATAGACAATGGAAAATAAGGAGGGAGAGTGCGACATCGTATGGACTTCCAGTAGGAGTAACTATGACTGCCTCCCCTCATCCTACACTCACATCAGATAGTGACATCAACAAAGCATAATTGGATCAGTGTGGATAGTACCAGAATAATATCTTTTCCATATTGTATAATAGGAATGCATCATAACATATTCATGTAAATGTAAACCATCTATTAACTTTCACAAACCCATTTAACCATCAGGCATGTACTCAAAATGTCTCATTATCAAAACAAGATAAACAAATCATATAACCCTAAATACATTAATCATCTCTAATCCCAAGTAACATTATTAGAGAAGATAACAGATGTAACCCTTAAGTGATTATAATTAATTAACCTAAGGTAAACATGAGCATTTCACAAAGAAGCCTATAAGTCTACCAGGTGATCCTTTTATCATTACGGTCCTAAACTATCATTGACACACAAGAAGATGTATAGTAACATACCTATGCAATATTATTATTAAAATATGAAGTTATGGTGAGTTGGAAAAAGGTTCAGTTTAAGAAACCATCTCAAGAAGGATCATTCTCACATATAATCCTTCCTAATTTCAAGTGAACATAACCAAGACTTGATAGGGTTGGAGGGGCATTACATTTATAATATCATTCCTGATATTTTGGCTAATGTTCAAAAGCATTCCTGCCTTATAGGTTGCTTGAGCTCTCACTTTTTCAATATCAGATAGGTTTGTGAATTCATTGTCAAAAGTGCTCATTACCTTCTTTGCTTTCTCCAAAGGGTCTGCTTCAATAATTTGTGTAGTTACAATACTTTGTAACTTCTCAGTTAGTTCCTTCAGACTTCCTTCCAGATTTTTCATTTTCTTGTTCTTGCCAATGATTTTATTCAAGGAGGTAATCAATTCCAACTGATCATCATCATCAACTTCCTTTCCTAAATCCTCAAAAAAATATCCAATCCACTTCTTTCTAGTCTCAGATGTACGACTGATTTCTTCTTTGGTGTGAATAGGTGCTTGAATCTCAGTCACTTTAGGTTCTTCACTGACGATTTGGGTCTTCTCTGCTTTTGTATCTAGTTCATCAAGAGCCGAATTGTCAACAATGTTCTCCAAATTCTTGAATACATTGTCATCAGTATCCAAGGTGACTTTTGTTCCTTCTACATTCATGGTTTCATCTTCAATGTTAATGGCTAGTGGAGAGGGAATATCCTCTTGTTTTGCTTCACCTGCTTGCTTAGCTGCAACTGATGGTTCTCCAACATTTTCTTCCATAACCTTGATTATTGCCTATTCTATCTCAGAATTGATTTCTTCATATCTACTTCCCATAATTAGAATAGTTCTCCTTTTGGTTCTTAGATGGGTGCTTAGGGCTTTCAAGATTTTCTTAAGGTGCTCATCATCTTTCACATCAAAACATTTCTTGACAAGATTTTCTCCGATGGTTGTGTCCTCCTCTGTTGCTCTCTTCTTCCTATTTACAAGTTTATTGTACAAATCATCAGGTATCTGACCCTGAATAGTATCAAACTTCTTATTTGCCAAAATCATATGCTTTACAACTGCATTCTCCAAATTGAGTCTATTTGAATAATCATAAAGATTGTAGTATTTGTTCATTCTTGTAAAGTCTCCATTTTTAATGATTTGTTCATTAAGCTTTTCAACTTTGGGATTCTAAGCTTTCTTAACTGTAGTGTCATCATCTTTTATTTCTGCAATATTTCTAGGAACTGGTTGCACCACAGTTTTTTGCCTCTTACCAGGTCCAGTAGAAATTTCCTTTAATCTTTTGCTAGGGAAAGAGCAATGAAGAGATATTGATGCAAGCAGTATAAGGTTATGTACCTTGACCTATTTTTGTAATCAGTGTATATTGTACATTACTTGTTTGGGCAGTGGCCTCATCTGGTAATTAGATTTTGTATTAACAACTCCTAACAGGGTTAAGGCTTCTAGCAAGGCCTATAGTCCTTTAATCAGGATTGATACACTATATGATTGTAATAGACTCCTAACAGGGTCAATATCCTTAACATGATACTTTTGATTAGTGGATCTTTGTGGGTACCATCCCCACCGGGGTTTTCCCTTGGCCAGGGTTTCCTCAAGAAAAAATAATGTGTTATGAGTTCTTTATTACTATGCATGTTATTTAGCTTCTTATGTTATGGATTTATAAAGATAATCTTTTTGTAGTATATCAGTAGGTTACTTAAGTGTAAGTTGGACACTCAGTGTAATAGATTTAGAACTTTTGAAGAAAACTTCAACTCTGCAAAAGCTATAATTTAAGAGAAGTAGTCTAAGAAGAGAGTTGAGAGCACTATAAAGAAGATCTTAAAAGATAAAGGAATGACAGAGCATGAGTTTTTAGTAGTAAAGTAGACAGCAACAACAATCATAGGTATTGGACAGAAAGAAATCTTGTTTGTACCTCCCTTATCATCTAGTGCAGGACAACAAGAAGCTACACAAGTCAAGGTGAAAGTAGAGGAACTAGGGAAGGAACAAGTAGCAAGAAAACCTACTGGATCCACTTCCTCCACACCTAGAAAAAGAGTAAAGGAAATTGCTACTGGACCTGGTAAGAGGCAGAAAAATGTGGTTCAACCAGTTCCTAGAAAGATTGTAGAAATAAAAGATGATGATACTATTGTTAAGAAGAAAGCTTGGAAACCCAAAGTTGAAAAGCTTAACGAACAAATCATTGAAAATGGAGACTTTACAAGAATGAACAAATACTACAATCTTTATGATTATTCAAACAGACTCAATTTGAAGAACATCATAGATACTTCTAATTATGTAATTATGATTTGGTGTGAATAGGTGCTTGAATCTCAGTCACTTTAGGTTCTCCACTGACAGTTTGGGTCTGCTCTGCTTCTGTATCTGGTTCATCAAGAGCTGAATTATCAACAATGTTCTCGAAATTCTTCAATACATTTTCATCAGTATCCAATTGTTGACCTTTGTTCCTTCTACATTCATGGTTTCATCTTCAATGTTAATGGCTGGTGGAGGGGAATATCCTCTTGTTCTACTTCACCTGCTTGCTCAGCTGCAACTGATGGTTCTCCAACATTTTCTGCCATAACCTTGATTATTGCCTGTTTTGTCTCAGAATTGATTTCTTCATATCTGCCTCCCATAATTAGAATCGTTCTCCTTTTGGTTCTTAGATGGGTGCTTAAGGCTTTCAAGATTTTCTTAAGGTGCTGATCATCTTTCACATCACAAAGTTTCTTGACAAGATTTTCTCTGATGGTTGTGTCCTCCTTTGTTGCTCTCTTCTTCCTATTTACAAGTTTATTGTACAAATCATCAGGTATCTAACCCTGAATAGTATCTAAATTGTTATTTGCCAAAATCATATGCTTTACAACTACATTCTCCAAATTGAGTCTGTCTAAATAATCATAAAGATTGTAGTATTTGTTCATTCTTGTAAAGTCTCCATTTTCAATGATTTTTTTGTTAAGCTTTTCAACTTTGGGTTTCCAAGCCTTCTTCTTAACAATAGTATCATCATCTTTTATTTCTGCAATCTTTCTAGGAACTGGTTGAACCACAATTTTCTGCCTCTTACCAGGTCCAGTAGCAATTTCCTTTACTCTTTTGCTAGGTATGGAGGAAGTGGATCCAGTAGGTTTTCTTTCTACTTGTTCCTTCTCTAGTTCCTCTACTTTCACCTTGACTTGTGTAGCTTCTTGTTGTCCTGCACTAGATGATAAGGGAGGTACATACAAGATTTCTTTCTATCCAATACCTCTGATTGTTGTTGTTGTCTGCTTTGCTACTAAAAAATCATGCTCTGTCACTCCTGTATCTTTTAAGATCTTCTTTATAGTGCTCTCAACTCTCTTCTTAGACTGCTTCTCTTTAATCATTGCTTTTGCAAAGTTGAAATTTTCTTCAAAAGTTCCAAATCTGTTACACTAAGTGTCCAACTTATACTTAAGTAACCTGCTAATATATTCTTCTGCTTCTACCTTAGATATCTCATAGCCAAGAGGGTCTATGAACTCTGTTCTAGGTTCCACTGCTTCAATATAGGTAAAGTCAGTATCAACCATGAAACATATGTCATCTTTATACTTTTCCACAAGTGACTATGGAATCCTTGATCTGTCAGTTACCAAGTTCTAAAATGTCTTCATCACTAACATTGCACTCTCATTTACTTTGTCAATAACATGTCTCACATATACTTTATTGATCCTTTCCATAGTAGTTTGTCCATCATTCCAATCATTTGCAATGATATAAGGAAATCTTCTAAATAGGTGGAAAAACATGTAGGTGATTAAGGATGAAAATCTAAATTGTGCATACTTTATCTTCTTAATCTTTATATAATGTTATAGATACCAATTGTATCTATAACATATTTGTTAATAGAAAATATGTTATAGATACAACAAAGTTGGACACATTGCTAGAAAATGTAGATCACAAACCAATCCACATGGACCAAGATATGGGAACAATGGAATTGTTTGTCAGATATGCAACAAGATTGGACATACAACAAGGTTTTGCATAATGAACGATGGAGTTTTTCATCCTAACCCTAACTCTAGAAGTCATTCAAGAAGAAATGAAGATGCAGGTAACAGACAGAAAAGATGCTGTAGTAATATAGATGAAGTAAAGTTTAGCAGTGAGTGTGGTTTGGCATAGTGAAGGAGGTAACATATTTCATATTATTCTGTTGAATAATCTTAAGGTCAGTTGGACAGTGTGTTCAGTGATCTTGCCATTGAAGTTGTTTGGGCAGTGGGTCCTTCTGTCTTCCATAACTCTTAACAGGGTTAGAATCTTTTAACAATTGTTACAAATCATTGGAATATTCAGTTGACATTTGTTGGTGTAACCATTGGTGAGGAAGAACATTGTATGCTCTTTTTGTGTTCCTTGCCTGATTCGTGGGACCACTTGGTGATGGCTATTGGAAGTACTACTACCCAAGTAAAAATAGATGAGGTAGTTGCTACACTCTTGTCAGAGGAGATGTGGAGGAAGACTTTTGAAGTGGCCAAAGAGGTTCTCTCTGTTCAAGAAAGATCAAAGGATGGAGACAAATGGGAGGACAAGAAGACTAGGTATAAGTCTTCTGGAAATAAGTCCAAAGTGAAGTGTTGGAATTGTGGACAGATTGGTCATGTCTGGAAGGATTGCAAGGAGAAGAAGAAGAAGAAAAGGGATGACTCTTCAAGTTTTGCATCTTCTCCAAGTGATGAAGATGTTATTAGTGCTACTTTGGCTATTTGGTCATCTAATGATGATTGGTTTGATTAATTTGGTCTTCATGTGGAAGATGTTTGTCACGATACCATGTGTGACTCAACACCACAGTTTAGTGGGAGTTGTTGGTAGTGATGTAGTGAATGATCTTCATTAGTATTGCAAATATTGAAGGTGTGAGATTCTGATGTTGTAGAAGGATCTTTTCACATTTGCTAAAGTACTATTTAGAGATGTTTATCTTCGTGTAATTGAAGATGTTGACATCTTGAGGACTCTACAGGGTTTTTGATAAAGGTGTAGATTATGTTTTCATTTGACATGTTATGGTATGTTAATATGGAGCATGTTATTGTATACTAGGGAAAGTATCTTCATAGAATTAAGGTTGATCATCAATAAATGAAATAGTAACTAATTAATACCACAATACAATAGAGCAATTATTTAGCAAATTAATGATCAATTGAGCATCCTATGGCTCTCTAACTAAGAATGTGAATGCAAAGCTCTCAGCAAGCTTCCATTAATGACAGTCCTAGAATGAGAATGATAAGATAAACAAGTTTAAGCTAACAATTATATCAAAGTAAATACTAATTAAGCTCTCAAATGTCTTTCTAAACTCAAATTTCAAGAGGTTCAATGCAATTCTTAGATGTGTGGTTGATAATTATGAAGGAATTTGGTCTTCCTTTTATAGATTTTCCAATGGTAGTGGGCGTAGTTGTGTTTGATCATGATTAAGCCTTGGTTGAGTCCTTGGTTCCACCCTTTGAAGGCAATGCAAAGTTTGTGTCCTCAAAGCTTGGGACAAGTAGACAAGATCAATGGACAAGATTCTCTTTCACTTTGAGTGATTGAGATTGAATTTGGCTTGATCCATGTGAATGCCTTTCCTTAAATCTCATTGGTTGCTTGATTTTCCTCCCTTTGTGGTTTTTGAGAGTAATTAAGATTTATTAATTGATTTAAATGAATTTGTTTAGCCATGTACCCCTTGAATGGGTTGAATTTAATTTAACCCAAGACTATACAATTAATTGATTTAATTGTATTTTGATTTGATTACACTTGATAAAAATGATCTCAATTTTTATTGATCTTAAATTAAGACTTGATTTTCGTTTTGATTGGCTAATTATGCATTGTGATTCAATTGATTCAATCATGTCCTTGATTTTCTTTGATTTGATCTTTTTCAATTTTTAGGTGATTACAAATGCCCCTATTTGAGTTGACCTGCGAAGCATGTTGATTCAAAGAATACTTTGATCTGGCTTGATGATTGGTCCTGATTCAATGACGGTCGATCTTTGATGTTTGTTTGATGTCTTTCGATGGTCAATCCTTTGATTTGTGATATGAGATTGATGCAGATATGATCAATATGAAACTCTCACTTGATGCAATTTTGATGATCGTTCTGATGATGGTCCTCGATATGATGTTTGATTCAATGATTGATCCTGATATGATACATGCTTTGATGATTGATTTCGATGTGATGCCCCATTCGTTTGATTATGAAAAAAATTTGATAAAAGCTTTCACTTTGATTTGTTCATCGGTCTCTTGATTTTTGATGATGTTACTACTGATGTTGATCTGATTAACCTGATGGTATGCCCCCTTAGAAATAAAACATATTGATGTTTTGATTTGAAAATTTTTGATTGATTGATTGATTGATCTAATATGTTTTCATTTATGAAAAACACTGATGATATGCCATGATTCACATTTTGCCTCGGTTAAACTGATAAGTTAATATAGGTCAAAGTCAAAATTTCACCTCTAAATTAGGTCAAATTAGCTTAAATAGGTTGAAAAACCTTGATTTACTATTCATTTTCACTTTTAACTTCTGAAATTTTGCTCTAACTTTCCCTTGATTTTCGAGATGGTTGTTCCTATTAGAGAGCATCAGTTTGAGATATGTCGACGGTATCAGAGACCACCTGACTACGGACCTCCGGTGAATCATTTTGCACTTCCTCATTGCATTTATTGCTCATTTTTAGCATTTATTACATCTTTACCATGTCGTCGTTGTTTTAATTTTGCAATGTCATGCGTAGGATAGTTTTAATGTTGCGGTAACCTGTTAAGTGTTTCATCCATGCTTTTTACTCATGCCTCCATGTAGTAAACTGTTGCCTAAATTTTTTTCATTCTCGCCTGAGAAAAATTTGATGTCGCATAGCCTTAGGGTTTTAATGCCAATTAGCATATGGTTTTCCATGTGTTAAACCCTAGCTTTTTGTTGTCGCCTAGGCTTTTTTCAATGTTGCCTAGCATCATAAAGTGTTGCCTAATACCTAAATTACTGTGTAGGATAGATAAAGTGTCACCTAACATCTTTTTTGTATTGCATGAGATAAAATGCCGCTTGGTATGTGAGAAAACACACTTGAAGAATTTTTGAAAATTGTTTAGTTGTACTTGATTTTTCCTGATGAAAAATTTAATAACTCTAGATGATTGATTCCAATGATAAGATTAGGTCTATTATGTTTAAACAAAACAATTGATTAGGATATCAGAATAATGGTACCAATGAATGTGATTTGTCAATCTGATATGATTGATATTGATACTTCATTTTCAGGATACAGAGACACGAACAAATGGTACTAGGTGTGATTGCTTGATACTTTTGATAAAATTGATTAACTTGAGATGATTCCTTGATATGGTATGCTAATATGATTCCTTTATTTTGCCAAACAGGCACAGTTTCATGTTCTTTACATTCAATCTGTTGCATGATGGGTTATTGATCTTGATCAGGCTTTGACTCTGGTTGAGTATCATGTTATTGAGATGTGCAGCCTCAGTTTTCTTCTTGACCTCCTGTGGTTCCAGCTGAATCATAGTCTTTAGACTACTGTGGCGGAGAGATGGCACTCTGACCACAATACTTTTCACTTTCCCTTTGGAGAGATGACTATTACTCCAGAGGATGTGTACAGATTACTACGCATTCCTTGTCGAGGAGAGTTAGTATACTATGATTCTATATATGATTTCACAGTCTATAGATGAGTGTTTGGAGACAATACTATAGATGATGATACTATCACTTGGCCATAGTTTGCTTCTTTCCCAACATTACCTGCAGTTCTTGGTGCACTTATCGGTGGATGGCTACTTCCCGACCGATGAGGTCATGGTTTCTCAATTGGATGGGGCAGGATCCTCAAGGATTTACTTGCTCAGCCTCGACACTTCGATTGGGGTTCCTGTGTTCTTTCTCAGCTGTATCATGATTTGCATGAGGTTGTCTATAGAGAGAGCTCTTCACTATCTGCAAGTGCAGTGATTCTCCAATTGTGGGTATGGGAGCATCTTCCCATTACTAGGCCTATTTTAGACAAGATTCATCATTGTGGTTTTCCATATGCTCTTCTGTATAGCAGCATGGTTGTCCAGCATCATCTGGGCAAGCTTGAGTATTGGTGCCATGTGATTGATGACCTTGATCAAGTTCAGTGGTGACCATATATTGGTTGTGAGTGCTAAAGGGAGGATGATGATGAGCTTCCCTATATGTTTGCTCCTCGATGGATGATTGGCAGGGCTACTACTGCTATTGAGCATTTTTTCTTTGGCTGAGTGTCTCGCTAGTATGGTCATGTACAAGATATACCTCAGGGTGCAGCATTATATGCTCGTGTATAGGCAAAGCAATCAATGTGGGGTTCTCTAATTGATTATCAGTTTACATGTGATCATTTTGTTGGTATGGCATACTACAGATGGGAGATGCTTGCAGGTGTTGCAGATGGTGGGATGTCACATGAGTATTGAGACCGGTGGGCTTGTAATAGGTTTCCTCGATTTATGGATCCAGCAAAGCCTATCCCAGGTTGAGATGAGAGAGATGATGGTGATGATGGTGATGGTTGCGGTGGTAGGAGACGTTGGAGGTGATGAGTTTAGCAAGGCTAGTGAGCTAGGGGTGGTGGATGAGATGGACCATGGGTGAGAGGTGGGCATGCTAGTGATAGAGCCAGGGCTAGAGGATAGGATGATGTAGCTGAGGTGGTATGTCCTAAAGCAACACCAAATAGGCAGCAGAGGGCTAAGAGATAGCAGAGAGCTTAGAGACAGGATCATGTGGATGTTGCTCGATAGATTCCTAGCAGATAGGATCCCTTGGTTCAGTTACAACAAGTGGCTTTAACATAGTAGAATCATGTTCTAGCACAGCAGGTGCCTCCATAGGGTCATCAGCCACAGGATATGGGACAGGGTTCACAGGCTGCTCCTAGCATTGATACTGTAGCAGTAGAGGTGCAGTCATTAAGGACAGAGGTATCTACTATTGTTGGTAGATTAGACCAGGTTTCTACCTTGATGCAGCAGTTCATGACAATGATGGCACAGAGCCATAGTGTAGCCAGCACTTCTCAAGATCCTCCCTCACATGATAGACAAGATGGCAGAGGTCCAGATGGATCAGGTGTTGGGGATGGATTGGGTGCTGCTATGGGTTCTTGATCATTTGATGATAGAGTTACTCATTGTTGATGTCACTTGTATAATGTTTCATGTTGTTTTATTGATCGGAACACTTGATGTTTCACTTTCATGATATTTGTATCTTGATATACTGATGTACTGGATCATTGATGAACACTTTATATGGTGATATCACTTTCTTGATTCTCTTGATGAGTTTTTTATGAGATTATCTTTATATGTATCTATATGGTGTTCATGATGCATTTACTTGTGATTATGCTATGGATGCAATGTATCTTATTTTATGATATAGATAGATGAATGCATTGATGTATGGATTTATGAGATGCTTTTCTCTATTTTTCAATGTATGGATGCAAACTATTTTTTTATGGAAATGTGGATATGATGCCCCTATGTTTTTGGGTTTTCAAATGTATGCAGTTTTATCCTTAATTACATGTATGCAAATGATGTATGAGAAATGATTCTTCTTCTTCTGCTTTTCTGATAAATGGCTAATGAATAATGATTAATGTTATGCATGAATGCAAAAGATAATCTCACGTTGTTGATTGAAATCAAGGATAAGATGTTTGAATTGAACCCCCTTTTCATTTCCCCCCTTGCAAATTAAGCTAAGAAAGGAAAAACAATATATACAATGCACGTAATCTAAGATGTATGCAGCTAACTGTCATTATTCAAAATTTGGAGCTTATAATCATCATTGAGCATTTTTTGGAATTCCATTTTAGTACAACCATCACTAGTTCAACTATGATGATGTGAATACTTTTTCACCTCTTTATTTGCTTTCCCATCTCTCTTCGGTACGACTATCACTGATTGAAGCCAATCATGAGAGTGCGAATAACGATTTTGTCGGATTCTATGTTGCAAGTGGATTTTTGTATTATGACATTGAAGATCAAAATAGCCAAGGTATATATTTGCGTAAACAAGCAGAAATCTCAATTTTATCCTATGTACAAGTCCTCGATGATTCTTTGATGATCACGGTGGGCGCTATTTTGTATACTAGGGAAAGTATCTTCATAGAATTAAGGTTGATCATAAATAAATGAAATAGTAACTAAATTAAACCACAATACAATAGAGAAACTATTTAGCAAATTAATGATCAATTGAGCATCCTATGGCTCTCTAACTAAGAATGTGATTGCAAAGCTCTCAGCAAGCTTCCATTAATGACAGTCCTAGAATGAGAATGATAAGATAAACAAGTTTAAGCTAACAATTATATCAAAGTAAATGCTAATTAAGCTCTCAAATGCCTTTCTAAACTCAAATTGTAAGAGGTTCAATGCAATTCTCAGATGTGTGGTTGATAATTATGAAGGAATTTGGTCTTTCTTTTATAGATTTTCCAATGGTAGGGGTCGTAGTTGTGTTTGATCATGATTAAGCCTTGGTTGAGTCCTTGGTTCCACCCTTTGAAGACAATGCAAAGTTTGTGTCCTCAAAGATTGGGACAAGTAGACAAGATCAATGGACAAGATTATCTTTCACTTTGAGTGATTGAGATTGAATTTGGCTTTATCCATGTGAATGCCTTTCCTTAAATCTCATTGGTTGCATGATTTTCCTCCCTTTGTGGTTGTTGAGAGTAATTAAGATTTATTAATTGATTTAAATGAATTTGTTTAGCCATGTACCCCTTGAATGGGTTGCATTTAATTTAATCCAAGACTATACAATTAATTGATTTAATTGTATTTTGATTTGATTACACTTGATAAAAATGCTCTCAATTTTTATTGATCTTGAATTAAGACTTGATTTTCATTTTGATTGACTAATTATGCATTGTGATTCAATTGATTCAATCATGTCCTTGATTTTCTTTGATTTGACTTGATTTTCTTTGATTTGATCTTTGTCCATTTTTAGGTCATTATAGTTATCTCTTTGGTTGAGATGTTTTAGATCATGTTGTTATGTGTAGGTTCCTGAGGCCATGTTTGGAACTTTGACATTGATCTAGTCTTTTTGGTTGCTGTGTATTGAGTACATTGGTCATTTACTTGACGCTTCATGAAGTTGTTGTTTTTATTTTGGAGTTAGCATGGATTGATGGGTTAGAGGTGCTCATGGATACATAGCAATAAAGGTGATGATGTTTTCTCTTGTTAATAGAGATGTGTTTGTTGAAACAGTTGATGGTCTCAGCAAGAAGTATAACAGCCATTTAGAGGTGTACATAGAAGGACATGGTACATGATTGATGTACTGTTGATGTTCTTGATGCTACAAGTTTGTTGTTGCACTTCTATGTTATGTTGTTGAATGGATTCATATCATATTAATATTACCTGTGTAGTGGGAGCTTCCTGGCATGTGTGTGATAGGTATTGTACCTGAGGCTTGAGACTGCAAGTAACAGGTTGAATATGGTGACATTTTGGAAACCATGTTGGTATACCTTAGAGGTATGTATAGTTGGATGTGCTAGTTGTGGATGCTATTTCAGCTATGATTGTGACAAAAAGTTGATACATTCGATTATCTTTTGGGTTGAGGGTTTTGTGTTTTGGGAGATAGAGTGTATATGGTTTTCTCTATGGATAGATTCTATGTGTGTCCAGTCACATGGTAGAAGCTGGGAAAGTCTATAAATGAGATGAGACTATTTTGTAAGTATCTTAATGGTGCACATAGTAGATTTTTGTTCTTAACAGTTTTGTGTTCGAGTGGTATATCAAAATTAATGGGCTTTAGAGTCCATGATTCTCTGTAGTCTCTATGTTCACCGATCTGTGGTTATGACTCCGTACTTCATCAAGTGGGAGATTGTTAAGAAATGATGAAGTGGAGTCTACCATATGATGGAGGCAATCTCATCATATGATAAGACCACCGTATGACTGCGAAAATCTCACTATACGGTGAAGAGAAACATAGGCACCATATGGAGAGTCTACATTGGCATTGTACGGAGTATCGAGACTCGACGGTAGAAAAAGTGTCGAAGGGAGAAGTTCTCGTATGAAAAGACCCAACGAAGGCAAAAGTGTTGAAGGGAGAAGTCCCCGTATGACAAGACCTAACGAAGGAAAAATTGCCGAAGGGAGTAATCACCATACGGGAAGTTGTGCAGGTGATTATGTGTGACAGACAGTTGGCATACCATTTTGCTCGTAACCATTTCTGTACCGAATTCTGAAATGATTTGTAGTATGTTTTAATAGCTGCAAGAATTCATTAGAATATGATGTGGTTGAATATCAGGTTGATTGTAAGCCAATATGAGCTTGTGTAACAATCCAAAGTGCATTTTATGTAAATCTTTTTTACTATAATATAAAGTTTCTCGAGGATTTGTTGGGTGGTGGGTTTTTCCCAAAAGGGTTTTCCCACGTTAAATTTGGTGTTTTCTTGTGTGTTTTATGTCTGGCATTCCATATTTTATTATCTTGCACATCTCTGAGATATAGTTTCTTATTTCCCTGTTAATTTGGCATTCAGAAAGTGTTTCCGCATTGTTGCTTTCTTAACAGTGTGGACTTGTTTCCTTGGTGTCTGTAGAACACATAAGAATATGGAGTTAGGAGTATTTTGTAGAAACACTTTTGTTTGAGTTGGATCTAAAAAATAAATATAAAAGTTACTTGGATGTAGTTGGATTGGAGATCATAAAATGACAGAGGCTATTGACACAGGAGATATATGTAGAGTAGGATAAATTGTCTCGAGAGATGAAGGTTATTTTCCAAACTACACACTAAATGATGTAGAGGAGAAATAATTATCGCTATACTATCTACTACCATAATGAGAGGTTCTACAATATCAAGGATTTATGTTTCGTAATAGAGAGCACTTTATATCTATATATTGAAATAATGTAAATAATAATAATAATAAATTACATAATGGAGAGCAGCACATGCTTCTATCAGTTACTGAACTGCTGTTACAAAATTGCATTTATGGTGTAAATCAACTATCAACAGAAACTCCAAACTGGAAGCATAATACAATTGTAATGGTAGCTTGTAGCTTGAAAGAGGCCTTTAACACCAACACTATTTGGACATAAAATGATAATAAATCAAAGCTACTAAATTAGAACAACCCAATAAGAGCTTACAATAATTTATCATAATCTGAATTTTAATATTTGTTGCAACTGTTTTGAACATAAAGTATCATAACTATGAACATGTAGCAGGTAGAACTTGATTCTATCCAAATGGTTGTTGATCTTCAATTGGCCTTTGGAACCTTCCTACAATTGAAAGCACAAAAAGACTATATGAAATATGATCTCAAATTAAAACTTTAGCATTTCACCTCTTAGATGAATATCATGATTCAAAAATATAGCCATGCATCTACTTTTCCATATGTTAAATAAAATAATATGCTGCATAGATTCAGAAATGATGTTCTTCTGAAGATTCAAGTCCAAAATAGCATCTTTCCAATGTAATTCATGATGAAAAATGATAGGAATATATCTAAAGACATCATTCCATTTCATTTTGGCCCACACATACTCCCAAAATATATGTTTAAGAGTTTCATTATGTGGACAAAAAGGATACTTAACAGATTGAATTTTCATGCACTTTAATTTATCCCCAATTGGGAATTTAAGATGAAAGATTTTCTAAGAATCAAGACATTTGTTTCAACTTTAGACTTCCAAATTTGAGCACTTAATTTTCTCCAAGTGCTCTCCTAAAATTTACATTTTAAAGAGATGCAAAGTTTCATGGACAGGTTAATGGAGACTAAAGATTTAACAATATTGATAAACCCTTTTAACTTATTGTTTGAACCAAACTTGTTCTTGATGCTTAATTAGTTGTCCCAGTTCATGGAGTCAAAATCCCACAAGTCTCCAAATTGTTTGATACCTTTCTTGAATAAAGGAAGGCCCATCTAGGAAAGGATATGGCAAGAGGTTGTCCATGATATTAGATTAGCCTGTTCCACCAAATAAAAGAGTAACCAAAAGCTAAAACCATGTTGTAGAGAGGAATATTTCCAATTTAAATATTTCCAAACTTATTGACATGCCTTCTGAATAGACCATAATGAGCAAGAAGCTTTAATTTGGAAAAAAAAGGGCTAAGAAAAGTTTGTCTTCCCATGTCACAATTTGCCATTTTTTTTTATGGAAGCCTGAGAGATACAAAAATGCACCAATAATTTCCATGGTTCATCCCCACTAATTTCTTGAATTATCCTCTTTTATACTAAATAAAATCCTTGGGTTTTGGGATCCAATATGCCCAAACCATCTTTAGCTTTAGGTTGAATGCAATGTAGCCAAGAACTTGCATTTGAACCCAACCCTGACACCCCAATTAGACTATAAAATTTGACATAATAGTTTAATAAAGTCATTGTTTCTTTTATTAGATGGCATCCAACATGATGAATAATAATTATGTGAACCTAAGAATATGTCATTCACAACCCGGATCCTACTAGCCAAAGATAGGAATTTACTTTGCCAACTAAGTAGTTTAGTTTTCAATTTATTGAGAAACCATCACCACATCTATGCAAGTGAAAGTCCTATCCCAAACAAGATACCTAGGTAACAAGAAATCTATCAATGTTTAATTGGTCTCTGGGTAAAAGCACAATAAGCTATCACCCTTTTACAAAGGAAAAGGCTAACAAAATCAAAGTTGTTCTATAAAAATGACATTTATGTTTGGAATTTGAAGATGATGTAAACTATTTAAATGTGATGAAATGGATGAAGTTTATGATTAATATTTTTAATCTTTTTTTGAATAAGAATTGATATGTTTTTTTTTAAAAATTTGAAGATGATTTTTCAGTTGCTGAAAAATGTTGAAAATTACGGGTCTAGTTCCCACCAAAAAACTATATGTAAATAAACATTTTTTCCCGTAATTTTAAAATATGTCATAGATGACATATATATCTAGTGCATGAAGAAATAAAAATTGGTTTGTGACCTATAGTTTCTCTTTTATAACAATTCAAATTCTAACTCACTGAAATCGACAGTTTTCATCTCTCAACATATTTTTCATAACAAATCTATCCCAATCAAAAAAAGAAATATATATTCTTGAAGAGGATTCTCTCCTCTAGTGCACCATATATTTTTCAAATTTATTAAATATGATTTACTATTTTTTTTCTTTCTCTGAATCAACATCTCCTTGACTATTAAAATACCTACTTGCAATATTTTTTAATTACAATAAACTATGTCTAATTAAAACATTATAAAATCTATATGATGATATTCTTGACTCTAATCTTTACAAAAGGGTATTTTTTTATTTTTAAGAAAATATCATTAAAAAGATTAGGAGTTATTGAAATGGCACTTTTTTGAAATAATTTTATTTTTATGGTAATTGGACCCAAAGTGGTATAAAACATGAATTTAATAGATATTTCCCATTGGAAAAGTTAAAGAACTTATCTAACTTAGCTATAATGATTCTAGCTAGACCATATGTTTGACCAAAATTAATTTTTAGTTAGAAATACTAAAATTCAGCTGTGCTGATAAGTTAGCCTAAAAGGTGACACCTGATTGTGCTTTTACCCCTCCATTCAGTAGAGATCCAAGGGGGTACATCATCTATTTGTGTCATGAGAAATTCAATTTTATGATGAGCTAACTTGGACCCAAAAATAAAGCAATAAAGGTCAAGAACTTCCATAACATCTGAAACCTCTTCCTTATAATTTTGAAGAAAAAACATGTCATTCGTAAAATATGAGTTAATGACTGCCCTATTACCCAAAATAGAGATACCTTTGATTAAATTCATTTGATTATACTTTTGCAACAAGTATCTAAGGGTATCAACAACAATAACATAAAGAAATGGAGATAAAGGAGAACTTTGTCATATTGAGTGTTGTAAAGGGAAGGGATCAAACATCTCATTATTAATGATTAATTGGGTAGTAGCATCTTTAAACAACATTTCAACATGTTTACATAGTTTGGGGTGAAACTCCAGCTAATCCCACATTTGAGGATGAAAATCTACCACATTTTATCATAAGCTTTATGAAAATCCAACTTGACTATGGCAGCATTTTGGTGTGATCTTGTTGAGCCCATTCAATAGTTTCCCATGCAAAGATAAGATTATCAGGAATATATCTTCCTTCAAGGAAACTTGTTTGATTTAGGATGCCATCTTGTGTTTCTATCTTCATTTTTCCCTTTAAAAATCAATTTTATTATGCCCTTGTTGATATATGGACCTAGAGAACCAAGTTCTAAATCTTCTAGATACATCATGTAAAAGTCATATTTTATATGTTGCCACAAAATTTGATAAAACTCAATTGAAAGCCCGTCCAGACCAGCACTTTTATTATCTTTCATAGAGAAAACAACATGCTCCAAATCTTCAATGGAGAGGGTATGATCTAAGAATTGGCTATAATCACTATCTAATTACTTTAGAATATGATCTTTGATTATATCTTCCAAAACAGGTTGGACATCTTGCCAATGTGTGTCTTATTTGAAAAGATTCACATAATAATTTTGAAATAATGTTGTAATCTCTTCTAAAGACATATAGAGGTTACCCTATTCATCTTTAATTTCCCCAATATATTTATATTTAATTGCCCCAATTCACTAAAAGAGGGGTAAAAATGTATTGAAGCACAAAGAGATACAAAAAAGAGGTTAATAGAAAGCTCTAAAGAGCCCTATCACGGTCAAAAAGTTCATAAAAAACATGAGATAAGTGAGGGACAATTTCCTCTTATCAACAATATTTTAGTCATGCATGTTAACTAAAGCCCACTTAGCCAAACAGTCAACAACACCATTCCACTCTCAAGGGATGTGTGTAAAAATGACAGAGTCAAGAGACCTGCATAGCTAGAGAATATGATTAATGACCAAATCAAAGTGCCAAATAACACCCTCAAGATCCTTCTTAGTCAAAAAATTCACAACCACTTGAGAATTAGTCTCACAAATAATCTTGTGCCAAGCACACAACATTGTTCTACAACAAACAAGATGGCAAGAGCCTCCATGTTTATTAGTATGAAAGCTCCCTTATACACAGAGAAAAGAAACTGGACTTCACTAGAACTACTACAATAAACTCCACCAATGTCTATAGGTCTTGGATTCCCCCCAAAAGAACCATTGGTGTTGACTTTGAGAACTCCGGGAAGAGGAGTCCAATGCCCTTCAGGACTGACATGCCACAAAGGTTGTCTGGTCTTACTACTATACCAATGACTAACAAACACTAGAAACCCTCCTTGAAGGACCATATGATCAAGATTGGGAGGATGATAATCTGCTGATGGACAAATTATGAATGTAGTACCCACTTCTCCATCTTTAGATTATAAGGGTGTGTTTGATTGTATTCACTACTATTTGTCTTTTAGTTTTGTTCCCTCTTGAAGGACCCTTGTACTCTATTCATACTTAAAAATCAGAGGTTTTTTTATTGTGAACCTTCTTCTATGTTCTCTCTATCTTTTATATCTATTATGATTATGATTTTTGATATATGGGGATGATGCAAAGTGTTCGGGAAATTTAGGAACCCCTTCTATTTTGACCCAAATTTTTATTTTCCTTTATCTTCATGTGTCATTCTTCAAATCTGAGCCATGGTTTGCAATAATGAAATATCCCTGACATCATGTATATATTTCTCTTCTATGTTCAAATGCCAATATATTGAATTCTCCTATTTCTATATAGATGTTGTGGAGATCATTTGTCACCTGTTAGGAAGTGACATTCCATGGAAACATCTAGTATGTTGACATGCCATAATGTATGTTCTCTCCTTGGAGTGTCTTATGCTCCCCTCTTCATAGCATATTCCATTCCATAGAGGGGTTCTTTTATATCTATGTGTCTGATTATCATTTATCTAACAATCATATTATCTCTACATAATAAATTTTCTCACAATTTTTTTTAAAATTTTGATCTTAGTGTATACCCTTGTGGGGGTCAATCCACTATCTCAGTGTTTTCCTTTGTTAAGGAAAATCCACTATCTCAATGTATTCCTTTTTGGGGGACCAATCCACTATCCCAACATCTACCTTTGTGGGGGCCAATCCACTATCTCAGTGTCTACCTTTGTGGGAGCCAATCCACTATCTTAGTATCTCAGTCTTGTCCTATCGTACACATATCTATCTTATGCTATATATACTAACATTCCATATCACATGCCTATCTAGCCTTCACTACGCATATCGGTACACCATCTAAAGCCTCCCTATTACATGCCTGTCTAGAATTTATATGCATGTTGAATCACTATCAAAATCACCCTATCATATGGTTGTTTGGGAGAACATAGCTTGCCACCCATATCGGTGTACCATCAATAGTCTTAGGTCTACAGATTATTTTTATCATCTAGCACACTTGTCTACAACATGTGTGTTAGATGCAAATCAACAAAACTTTAGGGATTTCCTAGCTGGGGAAACCCTATGCAACAAAATCCCCATAGGTAAATAAAGTAATATTTTTCTTACTTTATCTGACATCTCTCTCTAGATATGATATGCTTGCTAAAGTGAAGGAAAAATGTAATGTCACAAATTTGCACCCCATTGTAATTTACCATTTCATAAATGTCCCTACCTTATCTTAAATTATCATCATCAGTGCTTTTGAAGTAGTTTTCAAAAGCTATTTTCATGGATTGCCAATCAATTAGGGACCCTGCAAGCAGATGACCGAACCACTCTGTTTCTCCTTTTGTGAGGGTTTGGAAAAAAAGTCTAATCACAACATCTTCATGTTGCACTGATAAAATACCATTAGCTACATTAAATGAATTAAAATGCTCTTCTACAGATACTTTTCCATCACTAGAGAATTTGGGAAGAATGTCTTTAGCTCCTTTAAGTAGGGCATGATGACCAGCTAAGGCCAAATGACCTACTGCAACACCCCATGGTTGTGCCATAATAATTGGTGAAAAGATGGTTACAAGAGGAAGGGCTTGAATTCCAGACAAAGTGAGGGCTTGCCAAATTCTATTAGACGTAGAGATGTCAGGTGTAGTTCTAGATGGGGAAGGAGGTATGCTCTTCGCTTTGAGCCTATAAGTGTAAGTATTTTGAAGTTGAAGGTTTTGTAATTCTTCAAAGAAAGTATCAGGTATTCCCTCCATCCTTTGGGATCTTGTATATGGTTGAGAATCTAGAATTACAAATCTTAAGGTCTTTGAATAGCTTTATTCATAATTTCAACTTCCCGTGCAATTGGGAGACCTCTCAACCATTCACCAATGTCTTCTTCCTCTTCCAAGACCAAAAGAACTTGTTGTTATTGTTGATTACTAGTTTTTTCTTTCCAAGCAAGTGCATTCAAGTCTGCTATGATATCTTCTTCTGTATCTTGGAAATTCAAGTTCGGTTGGATGACATGAGGGATTTCTTATTGATTAGGTAGAACATCTGCAGGTAGAACCATGATTATATATTATCAAAACAATACACATTGATCTACACTATTTGCGATCCCCAGCTGAGTCACCAAAAATTTGTTAGTAAAAAGATTTTTCTTTTATTAAACGTTTCCTAAAACAACTACTCTATCACCCGTTAAAAGACAAACAATCACTAACAGTTGGGTAAGTGTTCTCCCCAAATCACTTCCCTCTGAATTTTAACTTAGGTATAGCTCCCTAGAATTGATTTTCAATGAATCTTAACTAACCATATTGCATTTTCAGCTTTTAACCTGAAAGCTTTAAAGGTTTCTATATCATTCCTGGATGATAATCTTTTCCAATATTATTTTAAGAAAAGTAAATAAGACAAGTAATAGCAGAAAAATTCACAGTTTTCCACTAACCATATCACTTCAAAAATATGAAAAATTAAGAATGATTTGCGAAATAAAGATCAGACTAAGATCACTGGTGATTCAAGTTACTGCTGGAACTTTTTAGCACAATAGAGAGTGAATTAAAATATCAACACAAAATATTTATCCACTCATTTCAAATAGCATAGATTTGAAATATAGCTATATAAATATATTGATCTTCTTTGCATCACAGGCAAAAGAAAGCAAAATATATAAGTTTCTCAATAGAAAACTCAACTCATCTGATGTTTTTCTAAGAAAAATCAACTGAAACAAGAAAAAGTAACTAGTTCTTTTCTAAAAACTCCCAACCCTTTTGCTATCAATATCACTCTACTTATAGTCTTAGAAAAGTCGAGAGGTCTTTCAAAAAACCTGACCTCTCGTTTAAACAATTAATAAATTAACCAAAGTTAGAAGGACACATGTCCTTAAGAGTTTTTAAATGCAATGAAATAGATAACTAAAACTCCAACTCGGGATCCTTATCATCAGCACATTCCTCATTTCCATCGGAATTCCCTCCTTCACCTGCAACAGAATTAGTTTCTTCCCATTATTTATGTGCCTGAACAAGTTCCTTTGTGAGTTGCCAATGAGGAAACTTTATGTTTAGTATCCTATTCATCGTTGCCTCTCTAGTCCATTTGGATTTCTTAATCTTCTCAATTATTGCGAGAATTTGATCAACGCAGAGATACAACATGGATTTGATCCTGGCTACTTGTGTGAAATTTGAGGCCTTAGGATTAATCTTTTCTTTGATTTTCTTCATGGTAGCCTTGAACACCCCCAGAGCTTCCTTTAACTCCTGATCACCATAGTTAGTTGTATATACATGAGCGAAGTTAATCACTTTCAAGTAATTTAACACGGTTGTCTATAGCTATTTGATTTCATTCTCAAAGTCTTTGTTTTCAAAAATGGTGCTCCTAATAGTGGTGATGCGCCAGCTAATATTTCTTTTGAGAATAAAAAAGGTAGATTCCTAAGGAGATTTCACTGATTTTTCAATGCAGAACTTAATGAATCCGTATTTTTCAATATCTAGAAACTTGGACATAGTAGCAATCCATTCTTCTTCTTCCCTATCCCACACCTATCTTTGTGTTTGTAACTCTCCTATCAGGGCTTCTATATCAAAGAGAATAGCTTGAGAAACCTTAAGATATTTGAGGCCACTATTAATGACTTTTCCGATCCATTCATCCATTGAAGACAATAGGGCTCAACCATGTTGAACTTGACTCAAGAATGTTTTACTCTCAGGGGAGTCTAGGTCAAAAATCTAAGGAGATTGAAGCAGGGGAGTAGCGTCAAAACTGCAAAAAGTGTTAATAAATTAAGACTGTCATAATTGTCTACTTTAATTCTTTCGTTTCCTTTCTATCCTACCATGAAGTATAAAACATTTGGTGAGCTATTTCTTTGAACAAATGTTTTTGCCTACACGATCCATGGTACCTAGCTCAACTTTGGTGATTTAAAAATCCCCAGTCTTGATTTCCTATTCTCCTTATTTTTGCATGTAAGTGGCTACTTCAGTAGTCTACTTCCCTATTTTTGCATTAGCAAACATCCTAGCTGTACTTTTCACCTTCTTGGTTTTTGGGGTTTTCTAAACATATTTGCTAACAATATCCTTAACAGGGACTGAAATAGGAATGAGGCTATGTTTTTGACTTACAGAGGTAGCTAACCATTTAGGTGTGACATCAAACTCAGTTGGTTGTTGAGGAGTCTTTACTAGTGTACTAATAACTTCCAGTGTTACGTCATTGAGATCAAAAAGATCTATGTTGACTTGCTCCTCCTCAACTATGTGAAAATTCACATCTTCCAACTTTTCCTCATCCAGATTAATAGTCAGCGCACTTTCTTGAGTGATATCTTTCTTAATCCTTGATCTGGTCTTAGATCTCATAATCATCTATGAAAGAGCTACTAGAAACTGATCCACTGTGGCTTTCTTTTGGGTACTTTTAACATGTGATTTCTTTGAAGGCCTTGCATTTTCAATTGGTGTAGATGTATTAGAAATAGAAACTAGAGATACGTGCATGTACATATATATATATATATATATATATATATATATATATATATATATATATAAATCAATTGATTAAAATTTTGAAAATAAATTTAAGTTAAATTGTAACATTAAATACATGTATATAATCTAATTTATACCTGTGTAGGTGGTGGAAACTGATAGCACTCTGATTCCCTGGCCTCAATCCTATCAACCAAGGTATCAAGATTTTGTTGTGTCTGGTCTAAGCTCAACTCTGCATCTGCAAAATGAGTAGACCACACATGCCTCTCTAATGATGAATGCAATGTACTAACCAAATGAGATGGCATGGAAGTCGTATCATCATGTGTCAACAAATCTAGATAACCCGTAGTGGTCATGTTGAACTCAACATCGTCAAGGCCAACATCAGAGAACTGATGCCCTACACTGACTGAAGGGTCTGTATATTGTGCCTCTCCCTGTGTAGTAATAGAGTGGTCAATAGGTGGATCCTCACGAGCACTACTACTATGGCCATGGTCTAGGTGAAAAGGATGTGGCTGAGCGTATCTAACAGTACCCACACAAGATTTAACCTCTGATATGGGGATATAATGCTCTGTTTTTATAAATGCATATGCATCTAATAGATCCTCAGCCAAACTAGTTAATGTGACATGTGTCATCTCTCCTATAAGCCCCTCCAGGCTAGAAAGTGAAGGGATGCCTACTGCACTATACATGTCATGTGCAGTCCTGTTAGAGGATGCTCCACCTGACGATCTAGAGTGTCATTGAGACATCAGGTACTAACCAACCTGATCACTAGATATGAATGTCGTAGCTGCTGCAATGTCCCCCACACTATCAATTGCAACTCAAAGCTAGGTGATACAAATAACATCATCTGCAACAAGACCTAATGAAGGCGCTATATCAGGTGCCCTCTAATCAACAATGGCCCTATGTACTGGCCTCTGTCGATTAGCTTGATGAAAAGCATCTCTATCAGCAAGTCTACCACGCACCTATCCTAGATGTGCTGGCAAATAAATGTAATTAACAGCCCTCCCTAAATGAACCTTAGCAAAAATTTGTTGTGCAAAGTACAATGGAATCTAGTCATTATTTGAATAATGACCATGGGCAGCTAGAAATCATGGGTATATCAATACTGATATAGCAAGATCCTCACACCTAGTAACCTAATACCCATTCACATAATTTTTATCTTCATAAGATGGGAAAACTTGCCTTTTTAGGGTCGCTTTAGGCACTAAAGCCTGTACCTCCTTAAGAGAAAAACCAGAGCCAACCTCTTGTCTCTTCCTCAAGTATGGCCTCTATAATATCTAGGGCATAGGGAGTGATACCATGAATGTCATCCATAAGGCCAATCATGCTAGTAAGGATGGACTGACATGTGCTCTTATAGACACTAGAGCTAGATGGATTATTTATGGATTCTTGCAACTGTTCAATCTCTCTATTAGTGTGTGCAAATAGTTCTGCAGGTGGAATCAGTGCATCTGCCATGTGTGATGTGCAATAATATGTTTGATAGATCAAGAATATGTATGTACCTCAAAGATTTTATTTACTATCAAATAAAGTCTACATATATGTACATTTTCCTAATTTAATCAAAAATAAAATTAAAGTATGCACATTTCGCTATATTATTTGAAAGTAAAATCAATTACATAAATTACAATTAAATGTAAATAAATGTTTACTGTACATATGTATGCACACACATACATACAGGTGCATATATATACATGTACACATACACATGTGTACATGTGTATATATACATACATATGCACATATATATATACACACATGTACACATGTATGTATGACATGTATACATGTCATATATTTATGTTGGATATTGCTAATGCATGGGTGGTGATTGAGACATGTAATATGTTTAATCACTATGTTACTGAATGGGCACTCATACTATTGTCATTTATGTTTTTTCACTGATGTCAACATATGCTTCTATGAAGGAACCAAACTAGTAATCACAGTGTACAGACACTATACAAATGTTTCAAATGCTACAAAGCTAGTTGGAAGTTCAGGTGGATGTTGTGATCTTATATCTATGATTGCATCATTAAGTGTTGCATATTAAGAGAGTTATAGTTGTTTTGGTAAAGACTGGTCACTGGACTGTGACAGTGAGAATTGACAGAGTTAGTCTCTGAGTTTTTGATATAGCTTTCAAAGGGATTAGATTCAAGGTATGAAAACTTGAAAGATGATGGAAGAGGTACTAATGGATGTTCATTGGTCAGTGCAAGGTACGAAATTAGTGCAGTGCAGGTCAGAGGATCTAATTAAGGACTGTCCAAATTGGCTGCAAATAAACACAATGCAAAAGCACACAACAAGATCTGAATCTTAAATCCAATTTCTATTAATATGCCCAGCTGTAAGGCCTTCCGGGTTAGGGCCAATTACAAACAGAGAGTAATTCTGCAAGATTACAAGATTCAGCTTACAATCAACAACAACTAGTTCAGTTCTGAGATAAATCAGACACTGATGGAAACCCTAAGACAGATCTAAACTTGTGCTTCGCAAAGCCACAAAGAAATGTCCTTAGTTCCAAGCCTCAGCCACTATCTTTTTAATTAAAAACTATCAGAATAGCAATCTGATCTGCAAGATCAACAAGATCCATCCACAACTTCACCAACTCTAGCTTCTCAAGATTGGTTACTTTTCCATTGATTTTCTATTCTCTGCTCTACCTCTAGATGTCTAAACTACTACCCAAACATCCCTTTAAATACAAATCTCCAACACATAATTCTTAAGCCTATCGGCTTCTACTACAACAATTATTAAATGCAAACAATGGTCGGCCCTCAAATAGCCTTACAAACATTTAATACAACATGTCAACCTCCAGATCCACATATGAGAATCCAACAAAATCTACCCACAAACATTACACCAATTCGGCCCAACAAATCATAAAGAACTCCCATCGATAAACAGGGACTACCGAGCAAAAGGTAAACTACCAAGCATCAGTGACTTCACTGAGCATGCTAGGCATCATGGAGCCCTATGTCGATTGAGCACCACAAGCATTGCCAAGTAACACTTTCATCCAGCACCACAGAGAATACTGAGTTCCTTCAGTGACCGAGCTTCCTTCCTTAACTGAGACCGTCAGTTAAAGCTGCAATCAAGTAACACCGACCAAACATAAGCACTTTATGTAGTTTCATCGAGGACAAAGAATGCCCCATCCTAATCCTTGGATGCCCCTACATCAAACACCCCAGGTTCCAAAAGATGTTCATATGTGAGAAGAACATCTTCCAGGGTTCAGCACATAAACCCCTAACTGGTTCTTCACATACATGTCCTCCACCTTTTCTTCTTGCATACTCCTCCAGTTCAACTTCCTCTGTCTCTTCAAGTCTTTTCTGGACAATGCACAGGTTGGTTTCAAAAATTGATCATCGATCTTCTCAAGATTTTCCAACTCAACTCGGTTACCGATACTCAAACTTCACTTACCGATCATTGTATCCATCAAAGGCATCAGTGAAAACTTCCTGTCATTCTTCTCAACAGTAAACACATTTCTGACACAGTCATACATAGCTCTGCAATCATATTGCCAAGGTCTATTGAGCAATATATCACAACTATTCATCTCCACAATTTCACACAACAAAATATCCTTATACTGGCCAATCTGAACATCAATGAAGCATTGTTCTCTAACTTCCAAAGCATGATCATCTTGCAACCATCCAATCCTATAAGGATGTGGGTGTTTCATTCTATTCAAACCAAGGTTCTGAACCAAGTCCTCAGCAACAAGGTTATCAGTACTACCACTATCCACAATAACATTACAGAGTTTACCTTCAATCTTGCATCAGGTCCTAAACAAGTTGCTCCTCTGACAAGGTTCCTCCTTTGTACCAGGAAATATTTGCCGAAGTAGCAAGCTTTCTGATTCATGTCCATTCTGTACTTCTTCATTTACCATAGATGTCCATCGGTCACCAATCTTCTTCTGTTGAGTGCACTCAAAAGAATGATGGCCTTCACCTCCATAGTTGTAACAAGTACCTTTAAAGATTACCTTCCCTGTCTTCTTTTTTGGTTCAACAGGTTTCGGTTATCTTCTACATCCGTCATTTTATCCTTCACCGAGAGATCAACCTTCTCCTTTCCTTAGGAGTTACCATTCTATTTTCTCTTCAACTTATCTTCTGCCTTTAGTGCATATTGATAAGCATCCTCAATTGATTCAATCCTCAGCATTCCAAGCTCATCCTGAATATTGAATTTCAACCCATTCACATACTGAGCTACCTTTTCCTTACTAAGCTCCTAGTGCCCAGAACAAATAGTAAGTTTGTAGAACTCCTCAGTATAATCTTCAATAGTTAGATCCTTCTATTTTAGATTCTGCAACTTCTTGAACAAGTCAAGCTCATAGTCAGCAGGTATGAACTTAGCTTTCAACTTTGCAACGATCAACCTCCACCGATTGATCTTCATTTCCCCTTCATCCTCTCTTTCTCTTTGTAGTTCCTTCCACCAAAGAGAAGCACGGCCTTTCAACTTTGTCTATACCAATCTAACCCTAAGAGGATCTTCAATTTCTTTTAGTTCACCGATCTAGTCAATCAAGTCCTTAGGCTTCAGAGTACCAGAGAAATTAGAGACTTCCATCTAGTAACTACTATTCAACCAAGCTCCAGATCTAGGTAATCAACTAGTTCTATCTTCACCAGATCTGTCTCTTTGGTAATCACCACTAGATCCCATAATTTCAAAGTCTTCAGTAGCTTCTTTATAGCCATCTTCAGTACCAACATTATGGGGTACACTAGCAAAAATTCTCACAATCTCGACAATCATGTCGCTCTTCATCATCTCCATCTCATATTTGAAATCTGATTTCATTTATTTGGCAATCTTTGATTCCACAACATCACAAAGATCAGCAATTTCTCTAGGGTCCAATCTTCTTGGAGGCATCCTTCAAGATCTTCAAAAACCAAAAGCAATAATCACCAACAGGGTCTTGGTGCAAACTATCTCGGTGCAGAGATCAATTCACACACTCAAGATCAACTCTCTCTGATACCACCTAGTGCAATGCAGGTTAGAGGATCCAATTAAGGACTATTCAAACTGGTTGCAAATAAACACAATGCAGGAGCACACAACAAGATCTGAATCTTAAATCCAATTTCTATTAATATGCCCAGCTGTAAGGCCTTCCTGGTTATGAACAATTACAAATGGAGAGTAATTTTGCAAGATTACAATATTCAGCTTACAATCAATAACAACTAGTTCAGTTCTGAGACAAATCAGACATTGATGGAAACCCTAAGGTAGATCTAAACTTGTGCTTCGCAAAGCCACCAAGCAATCTCCTCGGTTCTAAGCCTCGGCCACTTGCTCTGTAATTACAAACTATCAGAATAGCAATTTGATCTGCAGGATCAACAAGATCCATCCACAACTTCACCAACTCCAGCTTCTCAAGATTGGTTACTTCACCATTGATCTGCTATTCTCTGCTCTACCTCCAGATGTCTAAAACAATGCCCAAACATCCATTTAAATACAAATCTCCAACAAATAATTCTTAAGCCCATCGGCTTCTACTACAGAAAATATTAAATGAAAACAATGGTCAGCCCTCAAATAGCCTTACAAACATTTAATACAACATGTCTGCCTCCATATCCACATAGGAGAATCCAACAAAATCTGCCCACAAACATTACACCAAGTCAACCCAACAAATCACAAAGATCTCCCATCAGTAAACAGGGACTACCGAGCAATAGGTAAACTACCAAGCATCAGTGACATCATCGAGCATGCCAGGCATCACCAAGAACTATGTTGAATGAGCACCACAAGCATCATCAAGTAACACTTTCACCAAGTGCCACAGAGAATACCAACTTCCTTTAGTGACCGAGCTTCCTTATTTAATCGAGACCATCGGGTAACGCTGCAACTGAGTAACACCGGCCAAACACAAGCACTTTATGCAGTTTCATCGAGGACAAAGAATGCCCCATCCTAATCCTTGGATGCCCCTACATTAGGAATGATTGGTGATGTCATATGTGGTGTGTGCTCCGGCGATGGCTTATTCTAAAGCTGACTCAGGGAATGAAGAGTGTGTTTTATTTGGCATGCATAAATCAAGGATGCCAGTCCTTAATTATTGTAATGTAATCATTTTATACTTTTTGTAGATACCGTATGTATCTTAGCAAGGGTTTATGTAATTACTTGTAATTAGGAAAGCCTCATGGGCTGACCTGGTCTCAGAAAATTGTAATAAGGTATAAATGAAAGGTCTTTTCTTTGGAAAAGACATGGATGGAATATATGTATATAAGGAGGTTGTGAAAGTTGTGAGCTTGTGTCTTCTATATGTAGACCAGAGGATTAATAGTGGACTTCATTGGAACTGATCAAGAAAAGACAGTTACTGGCAAATAGTTCAAAAGATTGTGTATTTCTTCATATACACCTGTTGCGAACTAGTGAGTTCTGAAGGTGGATTTAATCTTCTTTGGGCAGTGACCCCTCTATTGTTCTTGAATCCTAATAGGGTCTATCATCTAACAAGGACTATGTATTGTAATGTTTCAATAAGCTCCTAATAGGGCTATATCTTCTAACAAGGATTACTGTACTCTCAGTACATCATTTATGGGTGATAATTCTCACCAGGGTTTTTACCTTTAACAGGGTTTCCCTGAAACCAAAATATTGTGTTATTGAGTTGGCATTCATTGTGTTCATTGGATCTAATATTGATAAGATTAAAGTTTAATACTCTATCATACAACCAATTCACCCCCTACCCCCTCTTAGTTGTATTGTGGACTGTTATACCTAACAATTGGTATCAGAGCTTGTGGTCCTTAGAGAGAAAGCTTAACAACTTGAGGTGATCTTGTAAAATGACATTCTATAGGAAGGATAGTCCTAAGTTTGATCTAGAAAACTTTGACAGTTGGAAAAACAAGATGCGAACACATTTGCTATGTTTGAACATAGACTACTAGATGATTGTGAAGAAGAAGGAATCTCTGAAGGCTGAGAATGACTTGGGGTCAGCCACCGATAATGAAAAGAAGATATTTTCATTTAACATGGTCACAAGAGAAGCATTGATCAGTGCACTATCTGAGGGTGAGTTTACTAAAATTAAAGATCTGGATTTGGCACATGATATTTGGAATAGAATGGAGGCACTTTATGAAGGAGACAAGTATACCAAACAAGAGAAATTGTAAAACTGGAATACAAAGATGGAGAAGCTGCAAATGAATGAAGATGAAAGTAATAGGGCCTATGTTCAAAGGGTTATAGAAGCTGTAGTTGGAATCAAAAATTGTGGAGGTACTTATGATGAAGATGAAGTCATTGCAAATATTTGCAGATCTCTAACTCCTACTTACATGTTCAAGGCAATGTCTATTCAAGAAACTATACCCCTAACTCCAAACTTTAGCAGAGAGATGTTGATTGCAAAGTTAACTACCTTTGAAGCTATGGAATTAGGAGAAGCTACACCTAAAGTTAAATCTGCATTTAGCGCATCCACACACAAGAAAGTATCTTCACTTTCAAGCACAAGCAAATAAGACCTAAAAGAAGAGCTTGGTGAGTATGCCGAGGAATGGGAAAAGATAATGGAAGAAGAAAGAAAGATGGAAGAACTTGTTGCACTAATTTCTAGAAGAGAAAAAAGAGGTAAGGGAAAATTTGAAGGCAAATTACCTTTGAAATGTTTTTCATGCAATAAGATAGGTCATTTAGAGTTCCTAAGTACAAATCTGATTATGACAAGATTAGAAGAGACAAATAATGTTATTATGCCAGTGAAGGAATCTCTGATGATGATGATTTAGACAATGAAGAGATTGGATTTGTTGCTATTAAAGATGAACCAATTCATGAAGAAAAAGCCTTAGTATCTCATGTTGACAAGAAAATTGAATGGATAATTGACAGTGGATGTTCTCATCACATGACTGGTGATAAGAACAAGTTTGTTAAATTAGTAAATTATGATGGAGGTGTTGTAAGGTTTGGGGACAATCTCCCAAAGTCCATCATAGGAGTTGGATCCATCACTCTAGATGGAAAGACTAATACAGACAATGTACTACTAGTTGAAGGACTGAAAAATAATTTGTTGAGTGTCAAACAATTAATGGATAAAGATTTTCAAATAAGTTTTGTTAATGGTAAATGCTTCATTAGAAGCAAGGAAGGAAAACTAATTGCTACCGGTTCAAAATCTAGAGGTAATGTCTTTGAACTAAACACATCTGGAGCCTCTTGTTTTGTTGTGAAGGTAGATGATAGTTGGTTTTGGCATAGAAGATTTTGTCATGTTAATTTTGATAACATTGTGAAGGCAAGTATGGCTGATGCAGTAAGAGATCTATAGAAGATTGTGAAACCTTCTAACACTGTATGCAGAGAATGTGTTATGGGAACAATAGTGTACACATTAAACAGAATTCAAATCAGAGAAGGTACAAGTAAGACTCCATATGAACTATGGCTTGATCATACTCCTACTGTAAAATACTTCAGAAGTTTTGGTAGTAAATGTTATATCAAGAGGGATGATGAGATAGGGAAATTTGATGCTAGAAGTGATGAAGGAATCTTCCCTGGTTACTCTGTCAAAAGAAAGACATACAAATGTTTCAATCTGAGATTGAGGAAGATGGTTGAAATCAACAATGTAAGAATAGATGAGAAATTTTAGATACAAGAAAGAATGTATGACAATAGTCAGATATCAAAGATGAAAGAAACCACTACTATTGCAGAAGAAGAACTTGTTGAGAAAAGTGAAAAAGAGGCTTGTGATACTGATACAAGCAAGATTACTAAGACTCCTAAAACTCCAAGGTATGTAAAAAATAACCATCCTGAAAATCAAATTATTGGCAATACCAGTCAGGGAGTGCTAACTAGATCAAAAATTAGAGAAGAAATTTGTTTGATTTCTCAAGTTGAGCCACAAACTTCAGATGAAGCCTTTAAAGATGAATCTTGGATAAATGCCATGAAAGAAGAATTGGATCAGATAAAGAAAAATAATACTTGGGAATTGGTTCCTAGGCCTAAAAATAAAAATGTTATAGGAACAAAATAGGTCTTTAGAAACAAAATGGATGAAGAAGGAACAATTGTAAGGAATAAAGCAAGGCTAGTGTGTAAGGGATACTCACAACAAGAAGACATAGACTATGAAGAAACATTTTCTCCTATTCCTAGAATAGAGGCAGTAAGATTATTCCTATCTTATGCTGCACACAAAAACCTCAAAGTGTATCAGATGAATGCTAAATCTGCATTTCTAAATGGAGATCTTGAAGAAGAAGTATACATAGAACAACCAGATGGATTTCCTCTATGCGAAGACAAAGACATGGTGTGCAAATTGAAGAAAGCCCTATATGGGTTGAAGCAAGCTCCTAGGGCTTGGTATGCAAGGTTGGACAAGTATCTACTTGGACTTGGATTCAGAAAGGGTAATGAGGACAGTAATTTGTATTTAAGAACTAGTGAAGATGGAATCCTGATAGTAGAAGTATTTGTGGATGACATTATCTTTGGAGGTAATGATGGTCTATGTAAGAAGTTTTATAAATAAATGGAAAGTGAATTTGAGATGTCCATGATAGGTGAAATGAAATCTTTCTTGGATTGCAAATAACTCAGAATGAGAATGGTATTTTCATTTCTCAAACCAAGTATCTCAAAGAATTTCTTAAGAAATTCAGAATTGAAGATTGTAAACCATTAGGAACACCTATGGTAACTGGCAACAAGCTAACAATTGATGATGAATCAAAATGTGTTTTTTAGACTTTGTATATATCAATGGCTGGAGGGCTACAATATCTGACTCACACCAAACCAGATATTGCTAATGTTGTTGGAATTGTGGCTAGATATTAGGAAGAACCTAAAGAGACACATCTAGCTATTGTGAAAAGGATACTGAGGTATCTCAAAAGAACCATAGACTATGGTTTAAGGTATGACCGAAATGATAGCTTTGAACTTCATGCCTATACTAATGTTAATTGGGTAGGAAATATTGATGACAGAAAAAGTACCAGTGTAATACCCCAAAAATGGGTTATATGTTCATTAACCTCCTACATCATCAAAATCGAACGAAATCGATATCAAAGTCCTAACCTAAGGCACGTCTAAACATTATCGAATCCTAATTGATTACCCTAAATTCTGCATCGGGGAATATTCCTAGCAATATTTTTAATTATCTTAATTATCTTTAATTTAATGATTATTTGGCGATAAATCTAATTTATCCTAAAGTTTGATTAATTGAATATTATAAATATTTAATTAATTAGATTTAATATTTGCCACTTAATTGTTTAATTAAATTTAATTCTATCTATTATTAATTGTATTATTTAATTTTGACAATAAATCCAATATCCTATGAATAATTGATTAAATTCATATTTAATTGATTAAAGCAAATTGTCATTATTTAATAATATAGTTTTTAATAAAAGTTTGATAAAATAGTTAATTAACCCATAAATTAATTATTTTATTTCAAAAATCAGTTAAGTTGAGAATAAATCACTTTATTTATTTATTAAATCATAATTATCCATGTGCACATTCAAGGACCTGTTAAACTCAAAAGCAGAAAATCAATGCAAGTTGTTAGCTTTTGGAAACTCAACATCTTTTTGAGTTTTAAAGTTGATCTAAACTTCTAATTTGAGTTGAACTGTGCTTTTGCACGATTTTTGTGACTTAATTATTTGTTATTTAAAAATAACTCAAAAATCAACCTGAGTTATTTGAGTGATTTATGGCTTTCTTTCATGCATCTCCAAAGCCTGGGATTTCTATAAATTAAGGGTTCAGCTCTTCACAAATCATCCACAAATTTGCACATTTACGCTGTCAGTATCAATTCAAGAGTTGCACAATCACGCTGGAGAATTGGAATTGGGAGAATCAAAGCTCTTGCGAATCAACATCTTTATGAGATCAATCTTGTTATTTCATATCATTGTTAGATTAGCATTGCATATCATTTTTCATAGCATAGATTCATATCAGTTTTCATTCCTTATTGCATCATAAAATACCAAAAAAAATAGCTTAATTGCATTCAATCTCATATCTAGATCAATTGCATTCAAATCCTTCGTTTAGGTGTCGTCTAGGTCACTGATCTCAATTACAATCTGAGAACATCAATCTCGCACCTATTAGAAGGCAGTAAATTGCTTGGTTAGATTAGATTTTAATTTTGCATGATTTTGATTATAGCTAACCTCTAATGTTTTACTGAAGTGTTGTGTCTATAGATCAGGTACAATTTTCACACACACATTTCTGGCACCCACCGTGGGGCCCTAAAATGGGTTTCCCTTCATTTCTATCAATTTTCTATCTTCTGAGGCTAAGGGTTTCAAGGGTCCTGGTATACTCTATAGGACGTTAGTTTTCTATCAAAACTGTCCATACAATGTGATTTTTATCATTATGTCTGTACTTTCGTACATCTCTGTATGAATTCTCGCATGAGATTTCACCTGTGTCGCACGAGATTTCTTTCTGTGTCGCATGAAATTTCACTGGTATCATTTTTGTGCGCGAAAAATCACTTTCTCGCGTGACACTGCAGTTCCTCGCGTGAGACTTTATCTTTTATCGCGCGAGACTTCATCCTTCGTCATGCGAGACAGTGTTTCCTCACACGGGACCACATCCTGCCTTGTGCGAAATTTTTCTATAGAGACACATAATTTGCATATTTGTACTTTCAGATTATTGATTTCTAACGCTTACAGTTTGCTGTTGATTTGTATTGGTTTTGTACTTTTGGACGTGTGCTAAATTCTGGATTGTAGAGTGTTGGACCTAAGGTATTCTTCTCAAGCTAATAATATTTCAATTTGGATCCTAAAATAAATCTCTTATGTGTCTGGCTTGTGTGCATCTTTTCATGCTTTTATCTATTTCTACACACTTGCATAATTGATACTAAGTTGTGACCCCTTAAGGATTCATTAAGTAGTCTTAGAATACTTGTGATTGATCTTGATTGCTATCTTGGGTTATTGGACTCGCTAATCCGCTGGCCCCTCATTCCACCCCGTGGTTGCAAGGTTAGCGCCACATTATAGGGGAGGGGTCAACAAGACAGAAGTGTTAAGTGTTCCACTTGACAACCCATTTGTGCTTTTAGGAACTCACTTGTTTTCTAAGTTGGGGACTCATTTTCAGCTTGTGTGAGGTGTTAAGTGTTCCACCTTGTGGACTCATCTCATATTCTCTTTAAGCATTAAGTATTCCTCTTTCTGCTTTTTGGGTACTTTTGGTAGATTTGCTTTTCGGAATATACATTTGTGCTCACATAGTAATTAGGCCCTATGAACACTATTCGTGATTCTTGAGAGATTGGATTCCTAGCAAAATCCTTCCTTGACGATGAAATCCTTGTAGGTAGGGAGGATACTTAGTGCGTTTCACATTCAACTCAGTTAGTGCATCTTCTCTTATTGATCAACACGTTCTCTCTCCAGAGAGGTTGATAGATCACGTGGGGTAGACATCACGAGCTTTGGTGAATCAAAATTGGTTAGTGCATCTTCTCTTATTGATTGATACATTCTCTCCTCAGAGAGGTTGATAGATCACGTGGGGTTGACATCACAGACCTTGGTGAAGAAAAACTTTGTCTTAGCATGTCGGATTCATCTCCTTGCTTTGTTTGGGTTAAAAGTGAAGAGGCATCAAAACCTTGGATTTGGAGCCAAGTCCCCTTGTGGTATAAATCTGAGTCACCTTTAGAGAGGGTTAACTGTAGCAGATGATCCCTTCATAGGGAAATCTGCGTTGACAGAACCTCAAGCTTTCATAGCCATTTCAGACATGGTAGTGATAGCCACTATATAAATGTCCTTGTGGAAGAAATCTCCACGGGTATGGTTCATTGTTGGGTTGTCAGATCTCCCTAGCAGCTCTTGAAGATTAAGTTATTGGACTATGTCAAAACCATAGTGCACCAGGATTGGAGTTCACCCCTTTGAATCATAAAAGTTGCAGAGTCAAACCATTACTAAAAACCCTAGAGAGGCCAATTTTTCATTTTCAGGTATATGTGCATTATTGCAAAACTTTTTAGAACATACACAATTAGTACTCTCAGGGATTAGCACAATTTGGTCACTTGATTGTTCATGTGCAAGGTTGCTTTTTCCCTTGTTCATTGTTTTCAGACGTGCTTGGAATCACTTGCTTATTGTTCTGTGTGCTTTTTTATCTACTTGGCTATTAAAAATGATCAAATCTGGTATAATCTTCAAATCTGGACAGTACAATTTGCAAACAATCCAAAACTGAAAACCTTAAATTTTGCAAAATTTGACGTAAAATCCTTTCTGGAGTCAAAAGTCATTTCAGGAAGTCAAAAGTCATACGAGTTTTGTCAAGTGTCATTTCAGTACTGCCCATCTGTCGTATGATTGAGTACCCAGTGTTGTGCGAGTTTTCATGCCAGCAAAATCAAGAAAATCAAAATCTTGCTTGCAACTGTTGTATGATATTTTCAACTGTCGTATGGTTACCTACCCACTGTCGTACGAGTTTAGAAACTGTCGTTTCATAGAATACCCACTGTCGTACGAGTTTGCAGAGTGTCATTTGGGAAAATTTGAGAAAGTTGTCAGAAAATTGTCAAATTGCAAGATATCCAATGATTTCAGCCTGGTTCCAGAACCTGTCAAATAGATCATTATGTCAGGAATAGAGCAGTAGCTATTGAGAATCCTACCGTTTTCCAAGAGTGATATTTTGAATCTGATCTAGCCTTTTATTCGATCAATTTGAGTCCTTTTTATCTCGTGTCAAAACCTTGTCATAACTATTAATCTTCAATCAATCATCAAAAATAGACTAAGTGTTGAGAACTTGTGTCCGCTATCTTTTGGGCGATCTATGCCATACATCCAGGGCATAGTATCCTTCACCCACATCTCATCAGATCTTCAAAAATATCATAATCTTGACAAGGTTGCATCATCCAATTTTCTCGAATCAAATTGTTCTTCAGTAGTCTTCATCCTTTTCTTTTGTTTCATTCAAAGTTAATGGTGGAGACCAGAGCTTCTTCACACAAGAAATCAGAAGAAACATCTCAGAACTTACCTTTGACCAATACCCAGGGTCCAACTCTTGAACAAGTTATCAATTCTGGTATCTACAAAGATGATGGTCTCGGTAACTTTTGATTAAAAGCTGGTTACATACCTCCTCTATCAACTCACAGAGATAATCAACAAACTCCTCCTCAATCTATTCTAGGGAGCCCAAAAACTCCTACCATGCCTCAAGCAGGGACAAACCATGGTTCTCTAGGAGGAGGATCCCAAGGACACCATTCTCAACATGATGCCGACCAAGAACCTACACCCTCTGAAATCCATCGATGTCAAAATGATGATGAATTCAAGAGAATGATGAGACATTTCTTGAAAGTAGATAGGGAGGCATACTTTTTACAATTAGCCCAGGAAGGAGCTAAACTTCCTCCCAACTTTAATGTTGATAATATCATCACACATGAGGAAGAAAATCCACTCACAACTATGACAAAATAGATGCATGCTATACAAGTTGAACTTAACAATCTTAAGAAAGAGAAGGAACCCAAGGAACTCTCCATGGAGGCCATATGTCCTTTTTCATTCAACAAAGACTTGTATATGCCACCATTCCCAAAAAGAGTGGAGATTCCAAAATATGACAAATATGATGGACACTCTGATCCTCAAGATCATGTCAGAGAGTTCTATATGCAATCCATGGAATTCATGCATGAACTGACCTATCTGATGCGTCTTTTTCCTAGATCCTTGGGAGGAGCATCCATTCAGTGGTTTTCGAGATTTCCTTCTACAATCAAAACTTTTGAGGAATTGATTAAATTGTTTTATCAACAATATTCCTACAATATTCAACATCCAGTCACCATGATCGATATCTATAACCTCAAGCAATATCCAGGAGAATCATTCCTAACTTTCCTCAAGAGGTGGAGAAATAAGTTCTCTCTATATGCTAGACCAATTCCCAAAATGGAGAAACTTGAAATCTTTATCAATAACCTTGTTCCAGAGCTCAACTATCCATTACATATGCAAGATCATTTATCTTTTGATAAAATGGTGGATAATGCAATCAAGATTGAGAAAGTACTTGTCAAGAAAGGAGAAATCACACTTCAAAAGGACAAGTCTAAATCTGGATCTAACTCAAAAGATAAAAACAAGAGCTGGAACAGGAACAAAGGTATCATCACTGATGGCATTGTTGACACTATCCGCACCCCATCAAAGGCACAAACCTATAATCTCACTCTTGGCACCAAAGCCATTAAAGCTTCAGAACAAAAGTCTTCTGAACCATCTCAAAAGAAGCCAGAATACAAAAGATGGGATAATAAATGAAAGTTTACTCCTCTTGGAGAATCTTTGGAATCCACCCTGAGAACCCTACTGGCTGATAACATCATCTCTTTACCACCGATCTGACACTCTGATCCAGATCCAAAACCATATTGGTGGAAAGATAATGAATTATGTGCTTTCCATCAGAGTAAAGGCCACAAAACTAATGGATGCTTCCACTTGAGACATACCATTCAAGACTTGATCGATCAAGGGAACATCATGATTGATAATCCTACTAGCAATAATGATCACACAACATTTACAGAACCGTTTCCACAACATGGCAAAGGAGTTTCAACTTCTCAGCCTAACATGGGGGCAAAAGTCAATTACGCTTACCTTGGAAACAATGTTGTCATCAATATGGTTGAACCGTGTCTCTCTGAGAGTTGCAATGTCATCACCATTGTACGAAGAGACAAAAATCATTCCTCAACTAATGCAGTTACCAGATCACAAACTTAGGCTCATCTGAAAGGACAAAACCCAGATTCATCTAATGTCCCTAAGATACCTTTCAATCTTTCATCTGCTTCCAAACAGAAGGCCACTTCCAAATCTTCTAATCCAAAGGATACAAGGCCTACATCTTACAACATTGTCCAACAACTCCAGCATACTAATGCAAAAATCTCTATGTTTGAGTTACTTCGAATATCTCTAGCTCATAGAGATGTCCTAGACAAAGCTTTTCTCAGCTCTAATGTTCCTAATGACCTAGATCTAGATAGGTTCCAGACTACGGTTGGTCATCTAAAATCTCCACAATATATCTCCTTTTCAGAGGAAGATGACAACTCCCTAAGTCACCCACATAATCAGCCCTTACACATAGAAGTCTTGACCCAGAACCATAGAGTCAAACGTGTGTTGATAGATGGGGGCGCAGGCCTCAACATTTGTTCTTACAGCTTAATCACACAGTTGGGATTCTCAGAGATGTCTATTGATCCTCCGAAGAAGATCACCATAAAGGCCTATGATGAACAGGAAAGATCTTCTAAAGGCACCATTGTCTTACCCATCTGAGTGGGCCTGGTCATCAAAGATACCACATGTCAGGTGCTTGATCTACCATTAGCTTATAATATACTTCTAGGGAGACCCTGGATACATGAAATGCAAGCTATTCCTTCTACGTACCATCAATGCTTCCATCAAGTAGCTAAATGTTGCTTCCACATCCACAATGGAAGACATTGCTAAAGAGGTTAGTATCAAAGAAAATGGGATGGGAGAATACACTATAGAGCCAGTCTTGTCTTTGACATCTCTCCCAATCTCACCCAAGTCATATGGACAATCTTTTAAGCAGTCCAAATCAGAACCTAAGGAACCTATGGAAGCATATAAAAGAAACTTTGTGGTGGAACAAGTATCTAAACAAGAATTTGAAGAGGATGAAGTCGTGCTTGCATGGCTATACAAAGATGATTATGAATCCAAAATTGTTCAAACTAGTGAATCTGTAGCACCTAAAATCCCTTCTACTTCATATGGTCCAGGGAACAAATTGATCACTAAGATGGGATATCCAGGTCAAGGACCTCTAGGAATCAGAGGAAAGGGTCTTGTGACACCCATTTCACATACTGGTAGAGAAAATAAAGATAATGTTGGCTTAGGCTTTAAGAAGAAACCCTATCATCTCAAAGGTGGTTGTTCTCATGTTATAGAACAAATTGCACCAGGAGAACCCCTTCTCAAGAAAGAAGAAATAGAACCCTCAGATGATGATTCAGACAGCTCTGAGCTTATTCCCTATGAACAATTGCCAGTGGAAGTCACAAATCTTCTTGCCATGGAAAATGACACAATAAAGAGGATCAATGTAGTAGAAACACAAGAACCTACTATAGAGCAAGAGATGGTTGCACCACAAGAACTAGCCAATCTCGAAGGCGGTCAAACTGATCAAGAGGAAGAGGGTAGTTATTCTGACACTGATTCCCATGAATATGAATTCAAGTTAGAGATTGAGGGTAATCCTTCTTGGGGTATTCATCCTGACTTCACGCATTTTCTAAGATTTCCTTGAGATCCTGAATCAAAACCTGAGTCAAACGACTATGAATGGGAGCCATTCCAGAGGAAGATGAGCTTGTCATAGAGAAATATATTGATGTTATTCACCAATATGTATCTCAACCCAATGTAGGTCTAGAGAAAAACAATGAACTTAACGTGTTTGATCCACCTATGGCTGAAGAGGACTCCCATGATGACATCGAGCCTATTCACGAATTGAACATTTTGAGCTGTAATATCACCTTTGAACTTGAGCATCCAGTCAGTACCAATGATGACAGATCCATATCAGTGAACACCATATCCCAAGCCTTTCCCGCTTTGACTATCCAACACCTTGAACTTATCGACCAAACTTCCACGAACCCAAACCATGGTGTTTACACCTTTCCCAATGACTATGCCCTTGCTTGTTACCTCAATGTAGTCAAACCTATGAGGACTTCCATCAGTGAATCGAGCATCAGCATGACCGAGTCAGACATCAAATATCTTAGTCAAAAGAATAAAAATAAAAAGAAAAAGAGTTCTGAGGGTGAAAACCACTTTGTGGCAATCTCAGAACTACAAAAGTAAAAAGAAAAGACGTATCTGAAGGTGAAAATCTCTTTGAGGTGCCTAAGGATGAGATATTTGATGTCCTTCCAAGTCATTTACAGGATAGATCTCCAGTTCTAATTGAGCCCACTCAATCCATCAATTTGGGTGCAACAGAGGAACCACAATTGGTACATGTAGCACAATCCTTATCAGAAGAAGAGAAATAGAAATTCACTACATTCTTATCAGAAAAAAAGATCAACTTAGCATGGAAATATTCAGATATGCCAGGATTGGATCCCAATCTTATCATGCACCATCTATCCATTGCTCTTGGAGTAAAACCGGTCAAACAAAAATTGAGAAAGATGCATCCTCATGTTGCACTCTTAGTCAAAGCTGAACTAGAGAAAATCCTAAAAGCTAGATTCATCCGTGTCATAGACTATGCTGAGTGGATCTCCAACATTGTACCTGTTTCAAAACCAGATGGTTCTATCAAAATGTGCACAGACTTCAGAGATGTGAACAGAGCATGCCCAAAGGATGACTTTCCACTACCGAACATTGACATGATCGTGGACATGACTGTGGGTTACGAAATGTATTCCTTAATGGATGGCTTCTCTGGATACAACCAAATCAAAATTACTCTAGAAGACCAAGAGAAAACTGCTTTCACATGTGCGTGGGGAACCTTCTATTGGAATGTTATGCCATTCGGACTCAAAAATGCTAGAGCTACATATCAAAGAGAAATGACATCTATTTTTCATGATATGATGCATAGAACAACGAAGGATTATGTTGATGATACCTTGGAAAAATCAATGATTAGAATTGAACATCTAACTGACTTGAGCATGATCCTAGACAGAATGGAAAAGTTTAGTCTCTGACTAAATCCTAAGAAGTGTGCTTTTGGTGTCACTTCTGGAAAACTCTTAGGATACATAGTTTCAAAGAAAGGTATTGAAGTCGATCCGGTTAAAGTGAAGGCTATCATTGAGATGCAACCTCCCAAGAATATCAGTCAAATGAGAACCTTACAAGGGCGAGTGCAATCTATCAGGAGATTCATATCACAGTTAGCTGACATATCACAACCTTTCACAAAGACATTACATAAAGGTGTGACCTTTGCATGGAATGAAGAATGTACAAAGAATTTTGATCATATCAAGAATTATCTCTCGAATCCTCCTATCTTGATGCCTCCTATTCATGGGAAGCCATTGATATTATATGTCTCTGCAACAGATACATCACTGGGGGCATTACTAGCACAACATGATGAGAACAAGAAGGAAAGAGCCATCTACTATATCAGCAGAACCTTAGTGGCCTATGAGAAGAACTGCTCAATGATAGAGAAGGCATGTCTAGCTGTGATCTTTGCATCATAGAAACTAAGACATTACATGTTAGCTCATACCACTCATTTGGTAGCTAAGATTGATCCACTGAAGTACCTACTAAGCAAAGCTTCCCTCACAGGTAGACTAGCTAAATGGGTCATGCTCTTGAGCAAATTTGACATTGAATATGTTGAAAGAAAAGCTATCAAAGGATACGTCATTGTTGATCAATTAGCTGAAGCACCACTGTTTGATGATACACCCATGCAAATGGAATTTCCTGATTCCTCTATCATGCACCTCTCTTCTAGAGAATGGCAGTTATTCTTTGATGGCTCCTACACACAGAATGGATCTGGAGCAGGCATATTGTTCATCACTCCTCAAGGATACTCGATACCAAAAGCATTTAGATTAAAGTTTCCTTGCACAAACAATATTGTTCAATATGAAGCACTTCTCAATGGTATGAAAATGGCAATACAGTAGAGAGTTACAGAGATACACATTCATGGAGACTCCCAACCAGTTATCCACCAAGTTAATGATGTGTACCAAACCAAAGATGAAAAGCTCATTCCTTACAAGAAAATGGTAGATGATTTAAAGAAACACTTCATATCTATCACATTTGAGAAAATACCTAGAATGGAGAATAAGGCTACCGATGTAATGGCAACATTATCTACTCTCTTACAGCAGCCTGAACATGAGCTACACTATGAGTTCCTGGTGGAAGCCCTATCCTATCCTACATATGACTCCCCTGAAACGTGCATGATCTGCACCATTGTAGGTTATGATTCACCCCGCTACAAAAATATGTTCTCCTATCTCCACAACCAAATCATTCCTGATTCTTTTAACCATTTTTAGAAATGAAACCTTATTCACTCCGCATCCTAATATGTCATCATTGGTAATGACCTGTACAAATGAGGTCTAGATGGTACACTACTTAGATGTTTAGAACGGGAAGAGTCTCAACGTGCATTAGAAGAAGTCCACAAGGGTATATGTGGGTCACACTCAAATGGTTTAACGTTAGCTCAAAAACTTATTAGGGCGGGGTACTATTGGCCTGGAATGGAGAAAGAGGCTATTAAATTTGCTAAAAATTGTCAATCGTGCCAAGTACATGGAAACTTGATTCATGCTCCAAGGAGAGATCTAATTCCATTTACTACACAATGGCCTTTTCAACAATGGGCATTTGATCTCATAGGTGCTATCCATCTGCACTCATCCAATGGACATACCCATATAATCATAGCTACAAATTATTTTACAAAATGGGTAGAAGCGGTTCCTCTAACACAAGCAACGGGGAAACAAATCTCTATGTTCATCCTGAACTACATCATTTGCAGATATGGGATTCCTCACTCTATAATCACATACAATGGAGGACAATTCAAAAACAAGGACCTAGATGACTTATGTGCCAAATTCAAGATCACTCAACATTGGTCATCTATCTACTATCCTCAAGGGAATGGACAAATAGAGGCTTCAAACAAAAATCTCTTGAAAATCTTGCACAGAACAGTTAATAAAACAGGAAGAGACTGGCATCTCATGATCAATCCAGCTCTCTGGGCCTACAGAACAAGTATCAGAACACCCACTGGGGCTACTCCATTCACTTTAGTTTATGGGTCTGAAGCGGTACTACCTATTGAGGTTGAAATCCCATCACTCAGAATTAGAATGCATGGACTTGTCACCAACGATGACTACAGAGTGTCTAGGTTGCAAGAACTTGAACTACTAGATGAGTGCAGACAAGCAGTGATGATCATCTTAGAGTGTATCAGAAAAGAATGTCTAGAGGCTACAACAAGAAAGTCAGACACAAAGAATTTCAGGTTGGCGATTTAGTCTTGAAAGAAAATCCTAAAAATCAATCACATTGAGAACGCAAGGGGAAGTTTGAACCCAACTGGCTGGGTCCCTTTGTTATCACTGCTACTTTTGGCTCTGGTGCCTATCAACTCTCAATGACTAAAGGAGAATAGCTCCGAGAACCAATCAACGTTCTCCATCTGAAGAAATTCTATGCCTAAGGCATTCAGTCTATGGTAAAATGTCCTAAAAATCTTTAAAAAATTAGAAAAAGTCCTGAAAAAATGAACATCTTGGTGAAAACTTAGCAATAGGCACCTTGTTGATTCACAAAAAAAGTAAAAAATTTCACAAAAATAAAATTTAAAAAAATTTTAAAAATGAAAAATACAATAAAAATGAAAAAAAGAAAAAAGTGCCTTGGTGAAAACCTGGAAACAGGCACCTTGGTAGCAAAAATAGAATCTCTACCAAGATGGTGAAAACCTAGCAAACAGGCGCCACTTGTTTCAAAATGCTCCATCTATGAGCACAATCTTGGTCTTTCCCAGCTTTCAGTCTGCTTTAGTCTGTATATATCCTTGTTTCAATAAAGTCAGTTTGTACACCAATCAGCTCAAGCGTCTATATCCTATCAATGTTCAATCTTGAGGGCAATCAATGTCATATCCTATAGCCTCCAATGTATCTTAGACGTGTCATATCCAGTCAGAGTCCTTCGAAGCTTCAAGTTGAGTCAGTTAGTCTGTCTCGTCTCCAGAAAGGATTTTGCATCTACAACAACAACAATCAAACATCAAATGAACTAAAAACAATTTGTGCTTCACATGCTTTTATCTCCTTGTATGCTTAACTGATTCGCATTGAGATTTTCGCATATTTTGTTCCCACAAGCTCTTCGATGATGTCCTTTATAGGATTTAGAGAGTGATGACTGGGGGCATAATCTTTTCTGTGTCTTCTGCTTGTATGTGAAAATCTAATAACTTTGGAAATTTTGGATTGAAATGGTGTCCGACTATAAGAGCCTCTATCTCGAATTGGATGGCCATGCGTACCTCGACCATTGATACCCAAAAAATTCAACGAAGTTTGATCTAACTATTATCTTTTTGAAGTGAATTCTTTCTCCTACTATGAAACGCGATCTTGCCTAAGGATGTGAACCAGAAAGGGTCACTACAGGTAATTCACATTGGATTTTCATTGATCTCTTGACTGTTTGATGTGTATGTTAAACGCAAGACGTATTCAGGTCATCATGACATTTATGTTTTGATGCTTATACAAATTGCTATATCAAAATGGACATGATACTGAGGTCATCCTGGCACTTGTGCCTTGGTGCTTATATCTAATCTGACATTCCGAAAATAAAATCAATATTCATATGTCCATGGTTGTTTGACTAGTGGGTGTTATATTGATTCTTGGGCATAAAAATCAATATTCATATGTTTATGGTTTCATAGCTAGTGGGCATTGTATTGATTTATCCGGTTACCTAAAAGTTCGATGATGATAACAAATCGACACATGATCAGTGACTAGGTCCTAGGTCTTAGGTTGCATTTCATTTTGCATGTATCTTTGCATTTTGCATGTTTGCATGATCTCACAAACTTCAAGGCTTAAATGATTCTTCAATCACATTTTCAAATCTAACAAGAGCTAAATCTCACATAAAGGTTCCTCCAACAAAACAGTAAGTAGAATCCTTTTTCGGGATCAAAATAAAAATCTGAGATCATTTATATTGTCAACTACTTGCATATTCAACCTTCAATCATCACAGAAATTCAAAATTCAACTTAACTGATTATCTTACATCAAACTATCAAAATTTCAACTTGGTCAACCATGGTCAACTCATGGTCAAACCTAGTCAAACTTGGTCTTTAGGACCTCTAAATGATGCAGAATGCATTCTCGAACGTGTATAACCACTTCTCAAATCAATTAACATGCTTCTAAACCATTCAACGCTGACTTTTCTTGTCAGATTTCAATTTTAATCCCGAAGGGGGCATGGTATTGCACATCATTCAAGTCTATAAATCTAATTTTATCTGGAATCTATTATCTTTCATCAGTAATCAAGACAACAACCACGTCTAGTTGCTGATTCATCAAAAATCCTCATCACTTAGGGAAAATCTATCATCTCTTGGGGCATATCAGATTCATTGAGATCCATATCAATCTGGTATTCTCCTAATCTTGTAAACTATATCAGCTTTTCGCAACCATCGGTTTATCAGTGTTATTTCCTTGGTTCTTCGGCAACTGAAGGGTTCAGATGTGATACCTCTATCATGGTTCTGCTAAGACAATCGAGTCTAGAATCGGTCACTCACTTCTTGGCAATCGTAAAGTTTGGAATCAGGGGTTTTGGCAGTCTTTCGCAATCATCAGTTTATCGCTGCTATAATGAACATTATCTTTGGTCACTCCGGACCTAATATCTCCATATATTTCAATCCATTTTTATCTTGGAATTGGTCTATCTTTTGAATCAGTTTCATATCTTTATCATACACAGACTATCTTTGAACAACTGCGCTTTGCACAGTAATTCAAAGAGGGGCAAAATGTAATACCCCAAAAATGGGCTATATGTTCATTAACCTCCTACATCATCAAAATCGAATGAAATCGATATCAAAGTCCTAACCTAAGGCACATCTAAACATTATCGAATCCTAATTGATTATCCTAAATTCTGCATCAGGGAATATTCCTAGCAATATTTCTAATTATCTTAATTATCTTTAATTTAATGATTATTTGGTGATAAATCCAATTTATCCTAAAGTTTGATTAATTGAATATTCTAAATATTTAATTAATTAGATTTAATATTTGCCACTTAATTATTTAATTAAATTTAATTCTATCTATTATTAATTGTATTATTTGATTTTGACAATAAATCCAATATCCTATGAATAATTGATTAAATTCTTATTTAATTGATTAAAGCAAATTGTCATTATTTAATAATATAGTTTTTAATAAAAGTTTGATAAAATAGTTAATTAACCCATAAATTAATTATTTTATTTCAAAAATCAGTTAAGTTGAGAATAAATCACTTTATTTATTTATTAAATCATAATTATCCATGTGCACATTCAAGGACCAGTTAAACTCAAAATCAGAAAATCAATGCAAGTTGTTAGCTTTTGGAAACTCAACATCTTTTTGAGTTTTAAAGTTGATCTAAACTTCTAATTTGAGTTGAACTGTGCTTTTGCATGATTTTTGTGACTTAATTATTTGCTATTTAAAAATAACTCAGAAATCAACCTGAGTTATTTGAGTGATTTATGGCTTTCTTTCATGCACCTCCAAAGCCCGGGATTTCTATAAATTTAGGGTTCAGCTCTTCACAAATCATCCACAAATTTGCACACTTACGCTGTCAGTATCAATTCAAGAGTTGCACAATCACACTGGAGAGTTGGAATTGGGACAATCAAAGATCTTGTGAATCAACATCTTTGTGAGATCAATCTTGTTATTTCATATCATTGTTAGATTAGCATTGCATATCAGTTTTCATAGCATAGATTCATATTAGTTTTCATTCCTTATTGCATCATTAAATACCAAAAAAAATAGCTTAATTACATTCAATCTCATATCTAGATCAATTGCATTCATATCCTTCGTTTAGGTTTCGTCTAGGTCACTAATCTCGATTACAATCTGAGAACATCAATCTCGCACCTATTAGAAGGTAGTAAATCGCTTGGTTAGATTAGATTTCAATTTTGCACGATTTTGATTATAGCTAACCTCTAATGTTTTACTGAAGTGTTGTGTCTATAGATTAGGTACAATTTTCACACACACAACCAGTGGTGGTGCATTTTTCCTTGGGAAAAAGTTGGTTTCTTGGCTAAGCAAGAAACAAGAATGTATAGCACAGTCTACTGCTGAATTGGAGTATGTTGTTGCTACTATAAACTGCACTTAGATTATTTGGATGAAACAAATGCTGATAGACATTGGAATAACTTTTGAAGAGCCTATGGCTATCCATTATGACAACACCAGTACAGTAAACATGTCAAAGAATTCGGTGATGCATTCCAGAACTAAACATATTTCTATTAAGTATCACTTCTTGATAGACAAAGTCGCACAAAAAGAAATTAAATTAGAATATATCAGTACAAAAGAGCAGATTGAAGATATCTTCACAAAGCCACT
>BSBK01004980.1:500000-525000 GCA_027943335.1 Chamaecyparis obtusa
CATCACTCAGCTTAAACATGATTTCTTCTCTTTTGCTTGGTTAAGCCTACCAGTTTAGTCTTCAATCTTACTAAGATAAACAATACATTATCTCATCATTGTGCAACATAATCAAGTACTCATTGTAGTATCAAGATAACTCAACCTTTCCCTTAGGTGCTATTGTTACCAACCTTTCCCTTAACCTTCACAACAATCAAATAGATATAGTACTTTCTTAAGTAGCAACAGTCTTACCAGTTAAGGTTTGACATCAATGACAATACAATAATTGCTTCAATTGCAGTTTCCAACAATCTCCCTCTTTGGCATTGATGGCAACACCATATGAATAACACATGGATTACCAACCAATCCAAAACTTATCTGTTCATCATAAATATTTGTAATATCCTTAGCTTCATTTTGATTCAAAATCAATTAGTCTTGCTTTTGTGACCATCCATAATTCTCCCTCTTACCTAATCTTTCATCTCTTTCATGTGTTATTATCATCTCTGTTCATCTCCCTCTTTGACAAAAATACCAAAGCAGCAAATGAAACATACATCCTACCGATGTAGATATCATCTTTTCAGTATTTTCTCCCTCTGTCATCTTGCTTATGACTGATTCTCATTTTTTATGTTCTTTCCACAACTCTAGGCCACTCCTAAAGTGTGACCTTTTGCATCAATATGTCAAATATTCTATTATAGAAAATTTGATGCAGTGCTCCTAGCTTGACTAGGTAGCCTCAGTTAGGGGAAGGACCCCTAATTGTCCTCTCAGATATTCGTGAGCTTCTCTGGGTAAAGCTTTAGTGAATATGTCTGCTAGTTGTTCCTTAGTGTTCACATATCCCATTCTGACTTCCTTTTTCTGTACCAATTCCCTCAAGTAGTGATACTTGATTACAATGTGTTTGGTCTTTGTATGCGTTAATGGATTCTTAGAGATGTTGATAGCACTTGTGTTATCACAAAAGATAACAATTGGTTCAGTGATCTCTTCTTTCATGCCTATCAACAATTGCTTTATCCACACCAGGTTTGAATAGTTCACTGCAGTAGCCACATACTTGGCTTCAGCAATGGATTGGGGATGCAAATTTGTTTATTTCTTGTCTAGGAAACTAATCTCTATCCAAGAAAGAAAGCTCCACCACTAGTACTCTTTATGTCATCTACATTTTCTACCCAATCAACATCAATATATACTTGCAGTTCAAACTTTTCATACTTCTTGTAATACGGCTCATAATCAGCAGTTCCTTTCAAATATCTCATTATCCTTTTGATAGCAATCATGTGTGTTTCCTTATGATTGGCAAAGAATCTTGCCACAATCCCAATAGCTAGTGCAAGGTATAGTCTACTATGTACAACATATTGCAATTTTCCAATCATAGATCTGTACAAAGTCTGGTTTACTTCTGTAGTCTCATCATTCTTCGACAACTTTTGTCCAGTAGCCATAGGAGTACTTACTAGTCTTGAATCTTCCATCCCAAAAGTTTTTAGTATCTCATGAATATACTTAGACTATATAATGAAAATGCCTTTTTCCATCTGATATACTTGTAAACCAACAAAAAATTTGATTTCACCAAACATACTAATTTCAAATTCAGTTTGCATTTCATTTGAAAATCTCTTACACAAGGCATCTTGTCCACCAAAAATAATATCATCAACAAAAATCTTAGCCAACAAGATTCCTTTACCTTCTTCATCTTTCATGTACAGATTTCTTGTGTCATTTGTCCATGAAAATCCAATCTATATTAAGTAGTTGTGCAGTCTTTCATACCATGCTCTGGGAGCTTTCTTTAATCCATATAGTGCTTTGTTCAATTTCCAAACCATGTGTCTCTTATTTGGATAAACAAATCCTTTTGGCTATTCAATGTATACTTCTTCTAATATACCATTTAAAAATGTAGACTTGACATCCATTTGGTATACCTTGAAATCTTTGTAGCCAGCTTATGCAAATAGAATTCTTACTCCTTCCAATCTTGCTACAGGGGCAAATGTCTCCCCATAATCTATTCCTTCTTCTTGTGTGTAGCCTTTGCATACTATCCTAGCTTTATTTCTTGTGATTTGACCATGCTCATTCAACTTATTTTGGAACACCCACTTTGTTCCAATGTCATTCTTGTTTTTTGGACTCGGCACTAGAGTCTAGGTATCATTTTTCTCAATCTGGTCTATTTCCTCATTCATTGCTTTTATCCAGTCTTCATTTTCCAATGCCTCCCTTGTTGTCTTAGGTTCAAATTCACATAGTAAGCATGTAGGGTCTCTTATCTTGCTTCTGGTCAGAATTCCAGTATCTTTATCTCCAATTATCTATTCAGGCTTGTGATGTCTTCTTACATATTTTTCCAAAATAGATTCTGCTCTCCTTTCCTCTAGTTCTTCAGGTTCCCCAACAAGATTGTCAAATTCAACTTCTAAATGCTTGGCAACCTCTTCCTGATACTCGGTAGCTTGGTCCTATCACTTGGCACATTCTTCTTGTCTCTTGGCATTATTTTCCTAATGCTCGACATTGCTTACCCGAGACTCGGCATCTGGTGCAAATCTATCATTTGCTTCTCCTTCCTCTATATACACAAAAGATCTGTAATCTTCTGGTTCCTTCTTGCTTTTAGCTTTATTTTTCTCTACATACTCATCAACTTTGACATTCACACTTTCCACAATTTTGTTAGTGTTAGAGTTCAAACACTTATAAGCTTTACTTTTTGTGGAGTATCCTAGGAATATGCCCTTATCACTTTTACAATCAAACTTTCCATTCCTATTGTCCTTTAGTATGTAGCATTTGCTTCCAAAAATTCTAAAATACTTTACATTAGGTGCATGCCCATGCCATAGTTCATAAGGTGTCAGATTTGTACCTTTTTAACCTGTACTCGGTTAAGAGTATAAACAACTATACTTACAACTTCTCTCAAATATTTCTATGTTACATTCTTTTCAATCATCAATGTCCTAGCACAATCCAAGATATATATGTTCCTTCTTTCAGCTATACCATTCTGTGGAGGTGTTCTCAATGCAGACATCTGTCTTTTGATCCCTCTATCATTGCAAAATAGGTACAATTCATTTGATATAAATTCTCCACCTCGGTCAGATCTAAGACACTTCAGGTTTCTACCTATCTCTTTTTCAACCTTAGCCAAATACCACTTAAAGAATTGAAAAGCATCAGATTTTTCTTTTAAGAACATTAATGTCATCATTCTAGTATAGTCATCAACAAATAGAATAAAATATCTAGCACCACCGTATCTTTGTACACCCATAGGTCCACAAAGGTCAGTATGAACCAAATCTAAAGCATTCTCAGAAGTACAGGTTTTTCTCTTGAAACTTGACTTTGTCATCTTTCCTAATTGACATTGTTTTCACATTAAATTTTCAGGTTTCCTCAATCTAGATAGACCTCTCACTTTCTTCTTTTTACTAATTTATACCAGATTATCAAAGTTAACATGACATAGCTGCTTATGCCATAACCATACATCATCAAGTTGTGCAATCATATATGTCTCTTCAGATAGGTCAAGATAGAACAAATTACCTCTTGTCTGATCTCCACTTCCAATCAGTTCACCAATGGCATCAAATATTTTAGCCTTCTTGTGATAAAATTCCACTCAGTAACCAGTGTTGTTAAGTTGTGCAACACTCAACAGATTATAGTTAAGACCTTCAACCCAATATGCATTCTCACAAGTGATCTTATCAATCAACTTAATCAATCTTTTTCCTCTAACAGGACATGGTGCATCATTACCAAATTTCACACTTCTACCTTTATAAAGATCTAAGGTATCAAACTTACTTTTGTCACCAGTCATGTTATGTGAACAACCACTATCAATAATCCATTTGTCATTCTTGTTCACATAGGAAATCAATACAATTTTCTCATCCTCATCAGAATCATCTTTCATTGCAACATAGACTACCTCAATTTCAAAATCATCACTATCAATGTCAGTCTCTTCTTCAACAATATAGAAAGATTTCTTACCTTTTCCTTTGTAGTCCTTGTACCTTTGATAATGTCTCTCATCTCTTCTATCTTTATCTTATTGTCTCTTTCTTCATCCTTATCATCCTTGTCAGGACACCTAGCAGCTATATGACCAACTTTATTGCATGAAAAACATATAATAGGGAGTTTACCTTTGTACTTTCCTTTTCCCCTTTTTAGTCTTCTAGCCGTAAGAGCTTCCAGATCCTCAAGTTCTTCATCGGATGTGTCACTTTCACTTTCACTTTCACTGATACACTTCTCTTTCTCTTTCTTTGACTTATTCAGAATCATTTGTGACTTAAAAGCGTATTCAACATTAGCAACAGTGAAGTTATCATAGTTAGAAAGCTCAAAAGCAGTAAGCTTACCAACCAGACTTTCCAAAGTGAGTGCATTGTTAGGGTTACACCTAGATTCCTAAATAGTTGAAATCTTAATAGCATAGATAGGTCTCAAAGTTCTCAATACTTTTCCTATTATAGTTTCGTCATCAATAGTTCCATTTGCTCCTCTAATAGCATTTACAACTTTTTTTATTCTACCACAATATTGTGCAATATTCTCACCTTCTTGCATTCTCATTTCATCAAATTTACCTCTAAGGCTCTTAGTTTTAGCTCTCAGTACATTTATATCACCGCCATAGATATTTTCAAGAGTGTCCCACATTTGCTTAGCATTTGTGCAATCCTTGATGTCCTCAAATTCTGGATAGCTTAGGGCAGATGCAATTTCTAACATTGCCTAATTGTGTTCTTGTTTAGCTCTCGTTTCCTCAGCAGTCAGAGGTGCAACAGGTGTGACATAGTCATGCTCAACATAGTACTTTGGAGAATCACCAATACCGGCCATATGCAACTTCATCAAACTTTTCTGTGCAGGGAAGTTCTCCTTATTTAGCTTTGGTATCTCCTTCTTATACATCCTGATCATTTGCTTCAATCACCTTTAAACTTGTTCTCTGTAAGCACCAACAAAGCTCTGATACCAATTGTTAATTATGATTTAGAACAATAGAGAAGGGGGTTGAATCAATTGTTCTCAGGTCCAGATGTATAAAACAAACTTTAAAACTTTCCAACAAATTAGATCTAACAACCAATAGCTACTCAGTCATTACTAATTGCATAATAGAAACATATAACATTGCAGTCCACTACCCAATTGTACTTGACTTGTAAAACACATAAATGTTCAAACTAAAACATTCACACAAATATTGACACTAGGATTTATAGTGGAAACCCAATTAGGGAAAAACCACTTTGTAACATGTTACTATTATTTTCACTCTTCTGAAGTGAGATCTGTGAAAATCCAACCCTATCAAAGGTTACATACACACTGTCAGGTGTGAACCTATTAAAGGATTTCAACCACTCTGTTAAAAGTGGGCCTTGTTATAGGACTTACATACACTCCATTAGAATGCAACCTTGTTCAAAGGATTTATACATATGACTGTTAGGTCAACCTCTGTTAAAAGTATTTTGATTGATACAATGGTTAGAAAGTAACAGTAATATTGATCTGTAAACATACAACTCACTTTGCAAATATCAGATCCAATTTCATACACATATGTTGTCTTACTAACTATAGAACTTTTTCATCTCCATCACTGATCTGCTCGAAAATCCCTTCAAGCAATCTCAACACTTCTCCTTCAGCCTTTTCTACTTAGATAGTCAATAACATCAACATATCATATCACCACCATCATCTTCTTCCTCTCCTTATTCAACCTTACACTTTTAGTTTCCTATATACCTCTTCAATTAGGTCAATACAACTTTTGCCACTTAATCTTCTTCGTAGATCTTAGGGTTTGGTTAGATTCATCAAATCCTTCCAACTTTATGTTCTTCATCTCTTCTTCTAGAAAAATCTCAAATCTCTTTAAGATTCACAATAAAATGTTTTATAGTGCATTAAATGCTTTCATATAATCAATAAATAAAGTCAACATTATTTACATAATCCAAGAATTCAACTATGTTGGCTAGGAATCTAAATTCTTCCTCAAATGTAAATTACTAACGCTTAGTCAATATAGTGTTCAACTTCTCGGTCTTCACTAGAAAGCTCGATCAATACTAAAATTGTTTCCTCAGCTAACACTGTCTTCCTCGACAATTAACTGATGTCCGGTCAACACTAAAATTACTCGGCATATACTAACTCGGTCCACACTAACATCACTCGGCTTAAACATGATTTCTTCTCTTTTGCTCGGTTAAGCCTACCAGTTTAGTCTTCAATCTTACTAAGATAAACAATACATTATCTCATCATTGTGCAACATAATCAAGTACTCATTGTAGTATCAAGATAACTCAACCTTTCCCTTAGGTGCTATTGTTACCAACCTTGCCCTCGACCTTCACAACAATCAAATAGATATAGTACTTTCTTAAGTAGCAACAGTCTTACCAGTTAAGGTTTGACATCAATGACAGTACAAAAATTGCTTCAATTACAATTTTCAACAACTTTCGATCGAACATTTTGTACTTACGATTGAAAGTATGTCATAGTTTCTATCGAGAGTGAGCAAGGATTTTTGGGCCGAATTCACTTTTGGGACTGAATTCGTTCCTTCGAAAATGTGTAACCCACTATTGTGGGTTCACCCTTTTGTCAGGAAATTTTTCGCTAATCAATCGAGAGGGCATCAAATATCAAATAAAAAAAATTAGGTACCATATCAGGCAATCTATCATCAAATCGACCATCAAGCACAATCAAATCAATCAAAATCTGCATCTTGCATCAAATAACGGAATTGACCATCGAAAGACGTCAAATGAACATCAAAGATCGACCATCGACAGAATCAGGACCTTTTATCAGTCAAATGAAGACATTCTTTGAATCGACACGCTTTGCACATCGACTCAAAGAGGAGCATTTGTAGTCACCCGAAAATAGACAAAGACAATTAAGTGATAAATCAAAGCAATTGAATCAAATCGAACATTTAGCCAATCAAAATTAAAATCAAGCTTTAATTCAATCAAAATCAAAATCAAGAGCATTTTAATCAAGTTAAATCAAATCAATGTGCAATTAATTCTATTAATTGCATAGTTTGAAATTAAATAAATTCAACCCATTCAAGGGGTACACGGCTAAATAAATGAATTAAAATCAAATGATTAAATCCTAATTTCTCTCAACAACCTATTAGCACTATTTTGAAATTTCCCATCCTCATGCTTGAAGGGTTTCTAAATTGAGGTTCTTAAACCTAATTGCAAAGCATTATGGCTAAAACCCTAGCTTGCTATTAACATTGTCATGTTTGAGCATTACCTTTTTGCTCAAATAAACATGTGCATTTTTTACACCTTATGAAGTAACCATTTCATATGTTATGTCACTAGGTTACTCAGCGGGGTCCGTTTTAATATTTTCCTTTTAAAATACTATAGTCTACCCATTTATCCTTTCAACTAACCTCCTATTAAAATGAGTGGATGTCATTAAATCTCAAAGCTCTGGTGGTCAGAGTTTCTGACATGCGAATTTGCGACAGGTTGACATTTGTCTAGGCGGGCCCGTCTTTAGAGATGTGCTTTCAGCTAAACAAGGAAATCCATCAACGGTTGTCGTTATACCATTGGGCTGAGTTGCATGCCTTTTTAATCTTGTGGTATAGCGATGGCCATCCGATTTTATTCTTAAAAGATGTGGACTGCAAAGCGGGTCCTCAGTTTCCAAGTCACAATGACATGTTTGTTCCCAATTGGTTAGAATTAAAGGTGATGTGGCAGCTGTCAGTATGATCAGCACTAAGGAAGAAAAAGTTTTGGGTCTGCCTGCTGGTTTGCGTAACGTGGTAGTTCTTGATTTAATAAAGGTTTGCAGAATACTGAGTGGGGTCATCGTTTCAGGAAATGATAACGATATGATAAGTTGGGAAAAGATCTATAGTGGTCATTATACCGCCAGGGAAAGATGTTTGAATCTTAGGCTTGCGCTTTAGCGACAGTTTAACACCTGTCTGCCTTGATCAAAGCCTGAGTTAAAGTTATGAATTTCTGCACATGCTATTTTAGAGTGTTCTCATTGGTCAAGAACTAATCTAGGCAAAAGTAACAAAGGGTTACGCTTCTATTTTTGTTAACCGTCTGATGCACCGGAAAGAAAAGAAGATCGACGGTTTGAATTTGAATTTTGGCTCTGTGACGTTGCTCACATCCTGTGAACATTGAAGTCGCCAGTTTCTAGTAATGGAAAATTTAATGAGTTTCGTGCAGATGAATTGTAAATGGTTGGCAAAACTATATACCCTGATTTAATCATCAAAGTTTTTATCTCATTCAAAGCATCTTGGAAAACTAGATTATTTTCTGGAGTGATATAAAGCAGAGTTTTGTAGGCGTCTGGTAGGCCAAATTTCTAACTTAAGAATTATCTGAGGCTTTGAGGAAATTATAAAGGAATTATGTTGTTAGCTGGTAATTTTTAGGGGTTTTCTCTGGTGTTTGCTTGTTGTAAAAAAAACCTAGTTAAGATGTCGCCTAAGAGGGGGTTGTCTGGGAAAACAGAGTATAAGGACAGGGGTGTTTTTGAGGACCTAATGCAGTTGCTCCCACACTCAGACAATGGGGCAGCAAGACTGAAGGAATTAGTCCCAAGAAACCCTAGGGATTACGTAAATGATGGGCTCCATGACAGAGGAAACTGGATGAGGGATGCCAGCGTAGGGCAGGATCACAATGGTCTTATTTTGTTTCGGTCAGCATATTCACAAAGGAATTCATGTGCCCCCCTTAGTAATATTTGGCAATTTGATATAGGAAAGTGGGTAGTTCTTGGAGTGTTTATGGATGCAGAATTGCTGATTCAAATTGTTAAGTGTTATGATCCTGTGACTAGATGCGTCAAGAATATAAAATGAAATGACCTAATCAACATTACAAAAGATGAAATCAGGGAAGTATTCTCATTGAATGACCCTTCTATTGGGTTAGAAAATATTTATTTTAATGAATTTACAGAGATATATGAATCTCAAAAGGATTACTTAAGAACAGGGCCCTTAGGGGAATTTCTGGATCAGATTGGATCAATGTGTGTTATTAGCCCAAGTACACCAGAGCCTTTTAGGTTGGATCTATTTAGTAAACGTGCACAGGGTTTTTATAAGTCTTTAACTCTAATATTGGGGCATGATGAGGCCACTCATATGCCTATTCCCTATATGTTCATGATGGTGCAATCTCTACATCCCCAGTTGGCATTAATCTTTGACTTTGCTTCTCACTTAGCTGACCTAATCCATGAGGATTGATGGGAATAAAAAATATGAAGGTTAGTAGACCTTTTGGGTAGTACTCTATGCTGATGCATATGTTCTTATATAAAGGTGAGCGATTTTTTAGTTCAACAGTCAACATTGTCAAAGAGAGGAATGGGGAAACTCTCCCAGTTCAGCTATGGACCACAGTTTTGTCATGGGATAGAGTTTATGCTAGTTTCATTGTGTTTGACAGAGATTTTGCTTCAAGGCTTAGGACATTGTTATTTTTTGACAATCCAAGGATCCCAGGGGAGTTGCTAAGGCTAATCAAACCTAAGGAATACTGTCAGGATATTACAATAGTTCATAATTTTGGTGATATAATTCTATATCCAGTTTCCACAATTTTTAGGGTATATGGTTGTAGGGTGGCACCATACATTTTGCCCTACCAAGTTCCACTAAAGGTAGGATATGCAGAAATTTTAAGGCAGATTGGTGACCTAGAAGAAACAACTCTCACTGGTAAAGGAAGGGGAACTTTGTTCCTAGATATCACAATTACACACTAGTATGTTATTACCAAAGGAGGATGGGTGCATTTAAACTAGGTCTTGCAACCCTACATGATGCCTACAGCTATGGCTAGATGTGCAGACAATGAGGGTTTCTTGTTAGGAATGTTTGAGGAGAAGATAAGGTGTGCTCTTATGGAGCACCAATTTAATTTTCCTGAAGACATAATAAGGAATGAGTTTGATCTCCAAACTCAAGAGATTAAGAAGGAAAAGTGGGTGATCTACAAGAAGATTGTAGATTTTATCAGGAATTTTGATAAAACTTATGACCCACTGAAAGGTTTTGAGCCATGGGCTAGAAAAGTAGATGCCCTTATGGAGCATTTTGAAGGGGTCATGCATGCAGTAAATGAGAAGAAAACCATGGTCAGCAAGATAGATCCTGAAAGAGCCAAACAGATTCTGAGTCAGCCTAGGTATACAAAATTGACCCCCAGAGGAACTTACACTATACAGAAGAGAAGTGGTTATAGTGTTCTTCTACCAATATAGCAAAGAGATGAGAGTCTTCCTTCTACTTCAAGAGGAAAGTGACGCAGTCAAGGTTGGTGAATCCAATTAAGGATAGACCGACCTTGTAGCCAAACCAATATGTAGCGGAAATACACAAAGAAGGAACACATATCTGAGATAAACAAAGTCTTTATTCTTCAAATCAATAACCACATATTTTGTGTCAGGTTGTAAGGCCTTCCCAGTTATGGCCAATTACAAAGCAGATAACAATCTATAAGATTGTACAGGATCTGGATCTTTTCCACAACATCAACAATCAGCTAGCCTAGGTCTGTAACACACAGAATGCTGGTAGGCACCCAGGAAAGATCTAAACTTGTACTCCAACTTCCAAGCAATCATCCTGCTCCTAAGCTCGCAGGCTACTAACCTTTCTCACTTCCCGATCCTCCTCCCCCAAACAACTACCCAAGCATCCTATAAATACTGATTCCTAGCCACAAGTCAGCTAATGAAACAATTAACCCATACAAACAAATATGAAATTCCAAAACATCCATCGGCTCTCAAACAACCTTACAAAATAAATAAACTCTCAAAGATGGCCCCAACGGTCATCGAATCCGCAAAGAAGAATGCAACATGCCAGATCTAGGTCCCCACATGTCCAATGGCCAATCCATCACATGAGGAACATGACCCAAATTAAATGCATCAGTCGGCCAAGCTGATTCAAATCAAACAACCTATCGGTAAACAAGAACACTGAGCAACCAAAGAGATAACCGAGCGCCAGTTGACCGACCGATCCAGGCATGACCGACGAACACAGTTATTGCCAAGTGCCAGTCAACTGACGCCTTTAGTTGCCAAGCAATCTCCTAAGACCGAGCACCCTGGTAACCATAACAACCGAGCAACCAGTCTCCCAAACCAAGAAAGAACTCCACCAAACCGAGATCAAAACTAACAATCTACCTTCAAAGACAAACATATTTTTGGTTGATACAGGATTGCCAAGAATCCTAGGATGCTCCTGTTTCAGACACCCCAGGTTAGAAAGATTTTCTCATGAGGAAATCAGGAACGCCTCAAGGGAATTAGAACAGGTATGCCGAATCTGTTCTTCACCCACATCTCTCCTTGCCCTTCATCCCAAGTAGTCTTTTCTTCACTCACTATCTCATGCAGAAAGTCCTTCTGCCTTTCACTATGCTTCTCCCTTTGGTTGGAAACTGATAGAAACTGATTCCGACCATTACTGACCACAGTAGTGCCTTGGTAAGGTTCATCCGCTTCAAACCTCTCAATCAACTTAGTATCATATGCATCTCTTTGTGTCACAAATGTCACCATCTATTGAACCATCTCTGCTAGCAAAACCATTTGCTTCTTGATCTCAACAAACTCTTCAGATATCTCATTCTCCTTCTCCTTCAAACTAGGTTTAACAGGAATAGATTCTTCCACCTTGTGCTCTTGAGGTTTGTCACAAGGACAACACCTGATAACTCCACATCCTTTAATCCCCATCTCCTATAAAGGTATCAGCTTATGCCGAGCTCCTTCATGCCTAACCACATAAGTGTTAGCACAACCATCAAATAACACATTTCTATCAAACTGCCAAGGTCTACCGAGCAATAGATGACAAACATCCATAGGTAACACATCACATAATATCTCATCATGATAAGATCCAATCTGGAAATTAACCAAGAATTTCTCTTCAACTCTAACCTTAGAAACATCTTGAATCCAACTAATCTCATAAGGATTAGGATGCTTCCTCCTTTCCAAATTCAATTTACTAACCATTTCTTCTGAAACAAAGTTCTCAGAACTGCCACCATCAACTAGGACATTACATACCTTATCTTTACATTTGCATCTGGTCCTGGACAAATTTCTTCTTTGCACCAATTCAGAGACACATGTAGCCAACCTTCTAGTGACAAGACATTCGCCTTTCTCTGGAACATTCTCAATGTCTTCTTCAATAACTAATGCAAATCTTTTCTTGGAACACTACAAACTTCTATGACTAGCTTCCCCACAGTTATAGAAAGTACCAGTGAACTCATTCTTCCCTCTACCTCTCTGTCCAGCATTCCTAGTAACTTGACCATTGCTAGATCCAACATTAGGTTTAAGATTCTTTGTCACATTACCCTCAGCAACTATCTCACTAGTCTTACCACCTTGGTTTCTATTATTCTTTCTACCTTCAAACTTCTTAGTCAGCTTCTCTTCAATCTTTAATGCCATCTAATAAGCATCACCGATTGTGGTCATCCGCACAGTAAGTAACTCCTCCTAAATACTAGGTCTCAAACCATAGATATACCTAGCAACCTTCTCTTTATCAGCTTCAAAATGGCTAGTCCTAATCAGAAGTCTATAAAACTCCTCGGTATACTCCTGTACCGATTTGTTAGTCTGCTTCAAAGCTTGCATCTTCTTAAACATCTCTAATTCATAATCTACCAGAATGAATTGCTTCTTCAACTTGTCAACCATTTAGTTCCACTTAGTGATCTTCTCTTTTCCTTTTCTACCTCTTTCTAGCTGAACTTCTCTCCACCAAATATTTGTATGACCCTTCAATTTAGTTTTTGCAAACCTAACTCTATCAGGATCTTCTATTTCTTCATACTCAAAGTATTCATCAATCTCATTGATCCAATCAATAAATTCTTTAGGCTTAAGGCTTCCAGCAAATGTAGAAACTTCAATCCTAGATCTCTTCCCAATCTTAGACATGGCCTTCAAGATTCTATTCTCCTCTGGATCTCTAGCTTCTTCTACAGCTTCTTGAAAATGATCTTCTTCTTCAGATTCATCATCACTATCCTCCTTTAGGGTAGGCTTCTTCTTTCTCAACTCTTCTTGCAAGTCTTGTACTTGTTTTTGCAAAGCCCTAAAATCATCAAGACTGAATTCTCCAACAACCTCTTCATTTGAAGTCTCACGATTCCTCCTCGGAGGCATCTTCAATCAAGATCTAGACACACAAGCTCCACTCGGCTCCAACAGGAACAAAACCTGGCTCTGATACCACTTGATGCAGTCAAGGTTGGTGAATCCAATTAAGGACAGACCGACCTTGTAGCCAAACCAATATGCAACAGAAATACACAAAGATGGAACATAGATCTGAGATAAACAGAGTCTTTATTCTTAAATCAATAACCACATTCAATGTACCGAGTTGTAAGGCTTTCTCGATTATGGCCAATTACAAAGTAGATAACAATCTATAAGATCGTGTAGGATCTAGATCTTTTCCACAACATCAGCAATCAGCTAGCCTAGGTCTGTAACACACAGAATGCTGGTAGGCACCTAGGAAAGATCTAAACTTGTACTCCAACTTCCAAGCAATCTTCCTGCTCCTAAGCTCATAGGATACTAACCTTTCTCACTTCCCGATCCTCCTCCCCTAAACAACTACCCAAGCATCCTATAAATACTTATTCCTAGCCACAAGTTGACTGATGAAACAATTAACCCATACAAACAAATATTAAATGCCAAAACATCCGTCGGCTCTCAAACAGCCTTAAAAAATAAATAAACTCTCAAAGATGGCCCCAACGGTCATCGAATCCATAGAGAAGAATGAAACACACCAGATCTAGGTCCCCACACGTCCAATGGCCAATCCATCACATGAGGAACGTGACCCAAATTAAATGCATCAGTTGGCCAAGCCGATTCAAATCAAACAACCCATCGGTAAACAAGAACACTGAGCAACCGAAGAGATAGGCATGACCGACGAACACAGTTATCACTGAGCACTAGTCAACCGACGCCTTCAGTTTTTGAGAAATCTCCCGAGACTGAGCACCCTGGTAACCATAAGAACCAAGCAACTAGTCTCCCAAACTGAGCAAGAACTCCACCAAACCAAAATCAAAACTAACAATCTACCTTCAAAGATAAACATATTTTTGGTTGATATAGGATTGCCAAGAATCCTAGGATGCTCCTGCATCAGAAAGAGAACTATGGATGATCAAACAATGCAGGGACCCTCTCCTAAGAGGCAAAGACAAGAGGAATCAAGGCCAGAACAAGATGCATATTCTCCTTCCCAATCCCCCTTACACTTAGATGAACATGGGGTAGCTGAACAGTTAGTACAAATGAGGAGTGAGGGAAACATTTTCATTTCCAATGATGAGTTGCAAGAAGGAATTCCATAGGCACCTAAGGAGATAGCAATGGATCTCACTATTGCAAAATTTGAGGGTAAGCAAATTGACCCTATTTTGAAGCAGGCTAGTGATTCTTTTGTTGTTGATGACAAGTTTGTAAAGACTAGGGCATTTTTTCAGTTTTTATGAAGGATGAAAATAAATCAGTTTAAAGAGATTTGTGAAAAGAAGAAAGAAGAGTTCCATGATAGGGACATAACAGAGATTGAAAATGAAACCAAGGGTGAGATAATAAAAAAAATTGAGAAGATCACTTCTGAGGAGGGAAGGGCTATGATCCATACTGCAGGGGTGTTAATTCTTCCAGAGTGGGATATTGCAGATGCAATAATTTTTTTATCAAGTCAGGAAGAGTGAGATAAAGGCCCTCACCACTGCAGAACAAGCACAACAGGCTGCTAGAGGTATTGCTTTCTCTGATGATCATGCAACCCTAGTTATGTGGTCCCTCAAGAGGGAAGAAAGTAAAGGAAAAAGAGAGGCTCTCTCTTCAGGATATGCTAGAAATTTACTAGTGCAACGAGTAGGTGAGACTTCAGGTGTTGAAGCCTCAAATGTCATTTTGGAAACTGCCAAGTTTAATGTAAAAGTGGTAGAAAAAGATGCACAAGAGAAGGAAGAGCTAAGGATTAAGTTTGAAATTGTCCTTAAGTCCTACAATGAGCTCAAAATAGAACTAGTCTAGAAAGACAAATTAATTGCAGAGTTGTTTGGACCACAAGATCATAGGTCACCCCAATTGATGATAGCTGATAGGCCTGCAGTGGCTTCTTCATCAAGCCCTATCATTGAATTTCCACCATCACCATTCCTAGAGACAAGTATAGATGCAAGGGTTAGTTGGGAAAAACAACAACTGCTTGAAAAACAAATCATTTTAGAAGAAAAAGGGCAAAGTTGGACAGGCTGAGGGAAGAGCATTTGAAAGATAAAAGCTTGTTAGAGAAGAGGTATGAGGGAAAGGTTACAGAGACTATTATGCAATTTGCTACCAATCTGAATCCTACAATTTTGTTTGACCATGCTAGGAGATTAAAGATATTGCTCGCAGCTTTGAACAAACATAAGGAGGAGTTAGGACCAATTTTCAATAAATGGATTGAGAGATCTCCGAATGTAAGATTATTCAGATGGTTGTCTAAGTCTTAAGTTGATCCTGACCTGTTGACCAAACTATTGCATCAAAGTGTGAAGAAGCTTGTGGAGCATGATATATTTTTGGGTGATTTTGAAAGAAAATCCAATTTGTTGAAGAAAGAATTGACACTCCCTAGCTGTGATTTGATCCCAGGAGTTTTCAAGAAAAATGGTGAACTTAAGGAATTAATCAAGTGGAGAGCACAAATAGATGATGACTGTTCTGCTAGAATGACTAGAATTTTAACTTTAGAGAACACCTTGTTTTTTATACATACCATTGAGACATTAATTTACGCCAAGTCTAAATTTTATTTCATTCAACTAGAGGATAGGTGGGAACATTTATCTAGCAAAGGAGTTGATTTTGCAAATTTTGAGTTCCCAAGTGAGGAGGTGTACAATAGATGGAGGTACCCGTACATACCTCATGCTGAAAGAGTAGATATTCTGCCTACTTCCTAAGATAAATGCAGATTGTAACTTTTTGAGTCATGAAGGTTGTTGAGATGTAAAGAGGTATTTATTGCAGGGATGACAGTGATGGGATGGCAATCGGATTTGTTACAAGAAGCCAAGGACAGAATTGAAGACATAAAGCAAGGTGGCTTATCTACAAATATCTCTCCAAATCTGATCGATGCTTTTATTGTAAACCCAGTAGGGTTGTTGTAAAGTTTTTAGGTTAAAATTTTGTAAACCCTAGAATGATCAGTAGCTTGTTGCATCTCCTTGTATATAAAGGATTTTCCATTATCATTCTAGGCATTGAGAGTCCTAGGTGTTGAGAAGATAGAAATTTTGAAACCCTAACCCTTAGTCAAGTATTGTAATATTTTACATCATTTTCTTAGGAAAGCAATAGAGAAGAAGTACAAGTTGATGTTATTGTCTTGCAAGCTTGCCATTTAGGACACATTGTATACAAAGAAAACAGGTTATACTTAATACAAATATCAAAGTCTTTGTCTCTCCTTTGCGTTCATTCTGTGAATTTTTAAATCTTTCAAGGATTTATTTGTATGTATTTGGCTTTGAGTTCTGATCTAGGGTTGGATTAAATATTGCTTGAAGTGGAATATGTGTTCATTGGATTTGTATGAAGGATTCTCATAAGTAGGAAAGAGTTGGGGTATTTGTGTTTATGTTCATAGACCATTTCTTCTTGAAACATCTTTGTATTCATTTTATTTCCTGGTGTTGTATGCCCAATGGATAAGGCACTGGCTTGTATGGACCTATCTTTATTTTATAAGGAATGATTGAAATCATTATAATCAAAAAATATTTAAATACCAGTCATTTTACTTTTATTTACATTTACAGTAATCCTACCTAGTGACGGAGAGTCAATGAATAATAGGTTGTTATTTAGTACTTTCTCACTGCTATCTGTTGTAAGATCCAGTGTTGAGTAAGAAATAGAGCTATATCTATTGGATTAGGTGTACCCGCCTTGGTTTTACAGAGCCAGAAGTAAAGAGGGCAGTCTTGTCCCTATAGTTGGTCCAGTTATTTATAGATTTCTCACATTTGGAACTAACCCCTCCTTAATATCAGTCATACGTATATTGGTGTCTCTTGGAGTGTAAAATCTTTTGAAGAACCAACACAACCAAAGGGGAGGAAAATCAATCAACCAATAGGATTTAAGGAAAGGAGCTCACATGGATCAAACCAAATTCAATCTCAATCACTCAAATTGAAAAAGCATCTTGTCTACTTGTCCCAAGCTTTGAGGACACAATATTTAAATTGTCTTCAAAGGGTGGAACCAAAAACTCAACTCAAGCTTAATCATGATCAACTCTACTACACCCCTACCCTTGCCAAATCCTATAAAAGCAAGGCCAAATTCACTCATAATTCATCCACAAATATGAGAATTGCATCTAACCTCTTGAGAATTATAGCTAGAAAGACAATTTAGAAGTTTATTTGAGCATTTCAATTTAGAATTGAATTAATTAGCTTAGCTTATCACTCATTTCTCATTCTAGGGTTGTCATTAATGGAAGCTCGCTGAGAGCTTCACCATTAACACTCCTAGTTAGAGAGCCATAGGATGCTTAATTGTTCTTTATTTGCTAAATAGAATTGCTATTTGTGGTTATTTAGTTTCTATTTGATTTATTGTTCTATACTAATTCTATGAAGATACTATTTCTAGTATACAACAATAAATATTGTGATAGCAAAAATACACATCAATATGTTGTCATGCTCACTTGAAAACAAGACGCTTGTAATTGTTACTCTCTGGTTACTATTAATGTGTTGTTAATGGTATTATGTTGATAATCCTCATGGTTTGTTGTATTATGGGACAGCACCCCGATTTTGTTGATGATAATATAAAAAACAAGACACATGGTGGAAGGGTGCTAAATTGTGACACTTGGTGGTTGATTTTGATAAGGTCATGATTCAACTCCCTCTTTTGACTTTGTCCCCCTTCATTTTTTATTATCCATTTGCTTCTTTAGTTGTTGATCCCAATGTATGGAAAATGTGACTCCTTTACAAACTTCTATTGTGGGTGAGTCTTCTTTAACAAATTATACAAATATCTTTAGTGCAAAATGTAATTTTAGTATTTCAAACTTATGTCAAATTATTAATTCTTATTTTTTCGCAAATTGTAAATTTAAATTTTTTAATTTGGTAATAATTTTGAAATCAAACTTTGTTATAAAATAACTGCTAGCATTTTCCTTAATTTAAATAGACTTCCTTAAACAAGACAATCAAAACCCTCACTCGTTAGTTTAAGTGATTTCAAACTTCATTAGAACAAATTTTGGGGAATCATGTCCTTTCAAATAGGAACAATACATGTTGTATTAACAAAAGAACACAAAACTCTTTGAAACAAACCAACATGTTTATAAGGTACTAAGGTTGATTGTTAGTTTTGATTGGAGTAGCTCAAGTGCTTCTTTTGAACATCGTCCCTTTGGTTCTCTCTCAAATGTTCAATAGAAAGGCACCTTCAAGTTGTGACACTTAATGGTTAATTTTGATTAAGAGTGATTGGAATGCATCTTTTGAATGTGTCCCCTTTACTTCTTATGATTCTCCACTTTCTTTAATAATTGTTAATCCCCTTCTTGACTTCTTTCCTTGATACATATATGGTAGTAGTCTCAAAAAAAAAATGTGACTCCTTTAAGTACTTATTGGTGATTGGATCTTCTTCAACAATGACAATAAGAATGCTTGTTTGATTTAAATTTCTAATATAAAAGACTCTTCTAGACAAAGACCATTTTAATTATACTAATATTTAGACGATAATATTTAAAATAAAATTTAAATCTACAAAATAATAACAAAATAACTTTCATTCTCATTATAAAAAAGATTGACAAATTAGTAATCAAAGGCTGAGATCAATAAGAAATGAATGTTATAATCCTCATTCTGAAGCCTTCCTAAAAAATTAACCTATTTTGCCTCTTCAACTTTCAGATTGTGTGTAGGAAAAACGTAATTTTGGCGCTAAATTCTCAAAACTCAGAACTGCTCAAGATTGAACATCACTTCTCTACTGTGGAAAGTCACATCCCAACTTTACCGTATTACTACTCAAAGCAGGATATCTGCCATCTTCACCGACCAAAACCAGCAAACTCATTGTTGGTTCTTAATTTTATATCCCAAGATTCTTTTCTCATACGAGACACGATATTGTCCACACATAAGAAAATTAGGAGACTCTTTCGTACAAGGTAGGTAATCTCACTTTCTTGTAAATAACGTTGAATTTAATGAAAAAAACTTTTTGATTTTCTAACAACAGTAATCATTCATTTCAGCAAATTCCTGCATTCTCACCGTCGATAATGATTAAAAATTAAACATCGTTGTAAGAACCTAATGATGTTCACTGGGCTTCACACGAATTTTGGTTGCGTTCTGTGCAGTCACAATATTTGATAATTACTTACAATATACGTTATCTTAATTCATTGGGAACACAAATAAACGTCGTTTGGAGCATGTCAAACGGATTAATTAAACCTGTATAAGTTAAAATCGTACGTAATTTCAGGAAGATTTTACAGCCTTCTCGATTGTACAGGAAAAAATAGTACAGATGAAGTTTGGGCACACAAGGCGAAGTCACACGAGTTCTATCCAATTGAATTGCATAATTCTATATTGGTAGATATTCGTTTTCTGCAGTGGCCACCCAGATATTTAAGTCAGACTGCTCTTTTTGTGGCCACACATACAATCATAGAAAAGGTATAAATAACACTAGCTTCCACCCAACCTTTTTTTTAAGATGGAAAATTTCATCATCAAAGAAATAAAACATCCTCAATCACTAGCTTCTTTATATATATACACTTCATAAACTTGAAAGGGAAGAACCATAGCATGTTGATATGTTCTTTCAAATCTTTTTAAATAAAAAAGGGCATGACTACCCAATGAAACGATGTTCCCATAATGTTGTGAAGACTATTTTATATTGATCTTGAGGATTTATGAAGGTTTGGTTGTATCCTTAAAAAAACATTCATAAAAGACAATAAGACATGGCAAATAGCGAGATTAACAATAATCTTTAAGTTAGAGATGGGAAAGTCATATTTTAATGAAGCCTTATTAACATTTATGAAGTGAAGTGAAGTCAGTACACATGAACACAATTGTTTGATTTAGCAACAACAACAATATTTGAGATCCTAGGAGAATAGTTGATTGGGAAATAAAGTCAATTTCTAGAAGATTCTCAATCTCAACTTTAACAAAACAATGCGACCTTGGGGTTTGTTTTTAAAGGTTTTTCGTTTAACAAGTTTAGCATCAAGATGAAAGATGATGTTATGAGTTTGAATTGAGGATTAATACTAGACATGTATGTACAAGTTTGAATAAAGAGTTTTAGAAATTTATCTAAGAGAAAGGAATGTTTGTGCATTGTTTATCAAAATCTAAACATTTTCTAATTTTTATATTCTTTTCAGTCCATAAATACATAAATAGTGTCTCTTATAATAATTCTACTATGTTCTAGAGCATCCAACAGATGAGGGAATGCTCAAGGGTCACTTCCAAGGTATGATTTGATAATCCAACATCTTTCCCCAAGTATATGGCCAACATTTAAATAGTAGGGAAACACATGATCATGATGATATCGAGGAAGATTTGGGCAAGGTTCTATGAATTTTGCCAAAGAATCATTTGTTAAAAATATGTCAAATGAAGGAATTCTAAAAGCATAACTAGCATTAGTTAATTTAGGATTACTTAAAGTACGTCATTTGGAGAAAATAGATATCACATTCACATTGAGATATGGTGATTGGGAAGATTTGGTGGGTTTTGAAGGATTGTAACCAATACCCAACGAAACTTCACACAAGTTTAATTCCTTGTTCATTTCTACCATAATCATTAACTCTAGACCTTTCAATTTTACAAATTAATCTTAATTCATAATAAAACCTATTTGTGTGAGAATCAAGCTCATTCTATTCCTTTTAATATATAGAAATAATAATATCACAAGTATACTTTGATTTCATGAAAATAGTCTATTTAAAATGCACAATTTAAGGAAGAAGATGGTACAGGTTCAAAATAGGTGCCTTAACAATAATCTTATACAAGATGTTAACCAATATAATATGTGTATGATCACAAATATTTTTTAAATATCTTAAATTAAATATAAATTTTATATCTTTATTAAGGTACAATTTATCGAGATCCTCACTAACTAATTTTTAGAATGATTAATAAAATGTATAAGGAAAACCATCATAAGCTAGAGCCTTACAATTGATCATGGAAAAATTAACTTCATGATCATTCAAAATTATGAGAAGTTGAATAAAAAAACCCATCGACATAAAGTAGTGCCACAAAACATTATATCTTGTTTTGAAAAATTCACTTGAACCATGAAAACTTGTTCATAGTGATTGAAAATCCTATTTAGCTAATAAAGTTTAGTCAGTTATCCTATTCTTATTGTTACAATTGCTTGTGAACTATGATGATCATGGAAACCTTGAAAATTTTCTTTAAAATATCTATCATTTATATGGAGAAATGGACATGACATTTTATGTATGGTCCTCTAGCTATGTGGTTATCACACATGCCACCTAGCAAATCCCTATCATCCTAATGGAAATCCAAACTAATAAGAACAACATTTCTACCTTCCTCACAACTATCTTATAATTTAGTCCATAATCCTCAATAGAGATAGCAAGCACTAGAGAAAATAATTTTCCTTGATTGGGTGGGGCCCATTTACATCATTGAGAGGACATGGAAGAATGGAGTGGGAACATAGAACACCCATCATAGAAAAGATACTCAACCAATGCATTTGTAGGGGGCTACTAGAGGAGTGTAACCTCTATGATGACTATATGGGTGATAGTGCTACAAGATAGAGAAGGCACAACCCTATACATACTACAAGGTATATTCGATCAATGATCAAGAAGGATTTGTAGGTGCATGAGCTCAAATACGACATTGTTGGCTTGAATTTGGATTTTCATAAGCACATTAGAGACAACTGATGATTTTGAGGGAATAAAAAGGCTAGTATCCACAATAGGATGAGAAAAATATTAGAATTTCTTTCTAGATGCCAAAAAGCTCTAGTCTAAAAGCATGCATGTCTAGGAGAAATTTGTAGGAAAAATGACCCAATTTTCAAGGAGAGCATTGTACCAAGTGAAAGGGGGAGGCCTTAGAGGCCAACAAAAAAATGTGTGTCAATTGCCCTACTTTCTTTTTGCATGATAAAGAAACCAAAAAAGATGAAGAATGGTTTCTGGTTGCCTAAGCATGTTGCATTAGAAAATCTAGGATGAATCAAAGAAATCCCAATAGGAAGACCCTAATATAAAAAAACACTAGGAAAAATAGATATTGTCATATTACCAATGAATGAAACTAATATCACAAATATTTACCGAAAAAAGGAAGGTGGAAGTAATCACACCCTAAATGACACCAAGCGTAGAGAAAAACTAAATATAAAGTCACTAAGTATCGAGAGCTACACCACTAGGTTTGGGAATGGTCCTTGTCATCGAGTTTCACCCATATATTGGCAAGGTCTAGGTCACTTAGGAGAGGATACCAACCATAAATCATCTCTTCTTTCCTTTCCTTTGATGAATATATCCTATGTAACTTTGCATTAATTAAAAAGAAATAGTACAATATTTAAAAAATAAGGGGGGTGGTTAAATGACACACTCACGATGGTCTATACATAAGGGCCTAACCTTGAGAGCAAAAAATACAAAACAGACAAGTGGATCCCAACACAAATGTATGCAGCTAAAGTAACCCATAATGGAGAAGGATCATTATCATCAATTTTTTGCCAAACATCTTAGGAGAGCAATATCATCAACGTTTTCTTTTCCGAGTGACTTATGACAAATTAGAGAGATGGCAAGTGACACACAAAGAAATTTTTGATTCTCCACTTACATTTATAATCGTTAATCCCTTCTACAAAAACTACAACTTCTTCCTTCTTCCCTTATAAGTAAAAAAATAACTCTTTTAATATGTATTAGTGAGTGGGCCGCCTTCTTTAACAATGACAATACTTTTCAATTTAGATATCCAATATAAAAGACCCCTCTTGAGAAAGACCACCATGACCACCATAGTTATACTAATACTTTAACAATAGTATTTAATACCAAACCTAAATCTACAAATTAATAATAAAATGACCCTTCATTCTCATTGTAAAAAGATTAAGAAATCATTTTAATTGAAGAGTTGGATACCAGGAAAGGAATGATTATTAAATATGAACGATACTGCTCGTTTTGAAACCCAACGAGACTGCTCGTCAGATTTTCAAGTCAAGCTCGAAACTGAAAACTGCTGAAGATTCAAGACCTCTTCTCTACTGTAGAAAGTCACATTCCAAATTTACCGTATTTGTCATCTTCACCGACAAAAATCTGCAAACAGATTGTTGCCTGTTAATTTTATATTCGAAGATTCTTTCCTCATGCGGGACATGAGATTGTTTACAAAAAACTAAAAATAAAATACAAAATTACTTGTGTTAAGCTCCCTTGTCACAACTAACAAATTTTAGCGATTCTTTCGTACAAAGTGGGTAATCTTGCTTTCTTGTTATTAACGTTGAATTTAATGAAAAAACTTACATTAACGTTGAATTTAATGAAAAAACTTACTGATTTTCAAACAGCAGTAATCATTTCTTTCAGCAAATTCCTGCATTATCACCGTCCATAATAATTAAAAATTATTAAACATCGCTTTAAGAACCTAATGATGTTCACTGATTTTGGTTGCGCTTGCAGTCACGGATAATTGCTTACTATATAAGATAGCTTTCATTGGGAACATAAACAAAACCCTGTTTGAAGCATCCCAGAGCAGATGAATCAAACCTGTTTAAATTAAAATGGTACGTAATTGCAGAAAGGCAGTAAAAGGTAGAAATTTGGGCACACCAAGCTAAGTCACACGAGTTATACCCAACTCATATAGGACACTATTAAGTTTTCTACAAAATGTAAATTGACCAAATTTCAAAATTTAGAAAACATAACAAATTTTTGCATAATTTTCATCATCTATTCTTCATGATTTGTATATTTGTAGTCAAAAATCACAAAAAAATTGCAAAAAATCACTGTGTTTTTTTTGCAATTTGGAAAGAAAAAAAAAGGTTTGACATTTTTTTAAATTTTTTTTTTTGTCTTTGGTACGTTTTGTAGGGGCTTACCCTATGCCTCCATTCACATATTCGGTCTCGGCGAGATATTTATGGCATCTTGTTCTTTTTGTGGCCACACATACATTTAAGAAAAAGGTATAAATATCACTAATGTCGTAAGTAAGAAGATTTTTTTTTTCAATTGTTAGTTTGGGGCTCTATAGGTAGGGTACGCAAGCCTCATTTGTAGCACACTTAAGTGTCTTGTACAAGTAGTACAAGTAGTCTCATATTGTTGTCGCCATGTGTAGACCCAAAAACACATGGTTGGTATGGTAGACTATAAAAGATCATTCATTTTCCTTTCCTTTCTTTGAAGATGTCTCTTCAATGATCATAAGTAAATTATAGTAGTTTAGCTGCTTTGTAAGGGAAGAGAAGATTTAGTATTTGAGTTTTTTAATTTTGTATTTTTTAAAATTATAAGTAGTAAATTTATATTAGTTTCAAAACTTTATAGGATTTTATTTAAGATATTAAGTTTTTAAAATTCATGTCATTGGAATCTAGTTGTTTCTAGATTAAATTGAGTGAGTTTATTTTTGGATCAACATTT